>LPNX011088347.1:313354-394983 GCA_001517045.1 Pseudotsuga menziesii
CTGTTCAGATCAAATTTCTTTTCATAGTAGGAATATGCCTTACATCCTTTAGAAACCAATCATTTCCATTATTTAGCTTGATCCGTACCTTACCCTTTCCAACAATTTTACATGGTTCATCATCCCCCAATAACACATGCCCAAAATAACCTTGAACATAATCATAAAAGAATTTCCTATGGGGTGTAGCATGGCATGAAGCCCTTAAATCTACTACCCATTAATCACTAGTATTATCTAATGCAAGAATCAAAGCATCTTGTAACACATCACCTGCTACATTAGCTTCCTGGGTAGTCTCTTGCTGCCTCTCACCTTTCTTCTTTGGTGCTCTGCAGTCTTTCTTTAGATGTCCTTTCTTACCACAGTTCCAGCATTCTATTTTTTCGAATCTGGACTTGGATCTTCCCTTTTTAGACTTGTCGTGATTTCCTGGGCTCCTTCCTCTCTTGTTTTGTCTCCCTTTGCTCTCCATGGTCAACGCATTACCTGATGTCTCACCTGTGCTTTTCCTTCGCATTTTCTCGCTAAGAATAACACTAACAACATCATCAAACTTAAGAGTGTTTGAACTAGGGACAGAGTTACTTACAGCCATGACCAAGCTATTCCAGCTTTCTGGTAATGAGCACAATATTAGAAGAGCCCTAACCTCATCATCAAAGTTCACTTTTACAGAACTTAACTGATTGGTAAGTGTATTAAACTCGTTTAAATGGTCAACAACAGATCCACTTTTCGACATCTTCATATTAAATAAACGCTTCATTAAAAATACCTTGTTAGAAGCCTAAGGTTTTTCGTAGAGCTTACTCAATGCGCTCATCACACCCTCTGTTGTTTTTTCTTTCGAAATATTGAAGGCCACCGACGAAGCCAGGCACAGCCGTATTGTTCCTAGTGCCTTTCTGTCAAGAACCTCCCATTCTTCATCCTTCATAGTCGCCGGCTGTTTTGCTTTTCCGCCCAACGACAGGTACAGATCTTTCTGGTATAGATAGTCCTCCATTTGCATCTTCCATAACTGATAGTTTTGGCCGTTAAATTTCTCGACCCTAAACTTTCCCTCTTCCGCCATTGCTCCCACTCAAACCAGGAACTCTTCTTTCCTGCGAGTTTACCAACCAAATAGACCTTTTGGCTCTGATACCAATTGTTAGAAAATAGGACCACAGAGCAATAACATATATACAGTTAAATCAATAAACAAGATGCAAAACACATTAAAACATTACAGAGAGACACAGATATAACGTGGTTCACCCAAACGATGGGCTACGTCCACAAAGAAATTCGCCAGTCCTTTTATTACAGTCCAGAAAGATGAAGGGATACACCCTGCAGCAAAACCGCTGCACTTCCTCCTCACGCTCTCACAGTCTCTCTTCCAGTACAATACAATACCATATCTAGTCGATTTACAATGCTCTCTTTTATAGGGGAAATACCATGGGAAAAATTCTAGGGTTAACCCAATACCATGGGTCCGCAATACTGTTGGCCAACACACATCCCAAAAAAAAATTTCGGGAGCGAACCCCAAGGCAGGGGGAACGAGTGTACAGTACTCCTGGGTTACAATCACAACTGAATAATATCTCTGGATCTAGAAGATTAGGCTCCACAACCAACACCGGTCACCAATTTCGTCATTAGTCATATTTTGCAATTGGTTGAAAAGCTCAAGTATTGTGGGAGGTAGTGTATCTTCAAGATTAATTTTGACAAAAACAGAGGCAGTAGCATTACTTCGATGACACATAATTAGGTTATATATGTAGTACCGAAAGTGAGGATGTTGGAAAAATCTGTTGTCATGATAGTGAATGAGGTGAAGTGCATATTCCTGCATATCAACTTCATGAATGCAACGAATGCTATTGCTGCACCCATGGGGAACAAGGTTGGAAAAGCCATGGAAGAAGGCCTTCTGTGTTGTACTCATTGAGATAGGGGAGATGCCTATAGGGACCAATCAATGGAAGGTGGTAGTGGGATATTTGGTATGTGTAACAACTGTCTAATTTCTTCAACCTCAGTTCTAGCATTAGTTTGTGTTGAAATAAACGAAGAGGATTCTAATTCATAGGGTTCAAATGAATTTGATGGTTGAACTATACAGGATAGGCTTTGCTGATGAGAGAATGTATCATTGCTATAACATGCAGAATCAAAGGTGAAATGTCTGTTGAAGTAAGAGTCAAAGAAACTAATGCAATTGGGTTGACTTGTACATCCTTGTAGTATGGGTCATTTGCCATTTTGTATTGAAGGGCAATAAGAACACGTGTTCGACTAACAAATAGTTCATATGGATTGTTTGTAGAGTTGCATTTGCAAACAACAAGGATGTCAAGTTCTGATATTAAATGGGGTAGGTATGTGGCAATATTGGAAATGTATTGGGGGAAGCAGATAGTATGGCCATAATATTTATATTGACCAACATGAGCATGTGTGACTTGAAAGATTGGGTTAGCATGACTAATGAGAATTTCTTCAACTTATGTAAGTACTGCAAGGACAGTTGGTTGGATGCCTGGGTCCATATTGTTTTCCAATGAAAAGCAATGGCCTTTTCGTTCTAGAATACAATGAGAACAAGTGTATGCACCATGGAACTTTTTCGTTACAATACCAGGGTAACATTCTTTACAAATTAAGCAGATATGCATATCAGCCAGTTGGTCCATTTTTTTACGAAATCGTTGATGTGCATCATCGAGGTGGGTGTTCGATGGATTTAGCATAGGGGATGGAAGTTAAGGTATGTTGGAAGGTCGGGTAAGAGAAATTGAAGAAGACATATCCACGTGTAGACGAGCAGCTCTGTAAAGAAGACGTTGTTTCTTGTTGTTTTTATCTCTGTTCTGTGCATATACAACTCTTCTTTGTGCATTGGCTTGTTCATTGTCATGAGTCGACATAATGCCTACAAGAAAATCGTAAACTTGTTAAATACTTAGAAGCTTTGATTGCTGGCAGCAACCCATTTTCTATATGTATTAACTGCAAAGTATATGGGTATAAAGCAGAAGATATAAAGTAGTTGTTAACTAATTCCATATTGGGAACTAAGAATGTACCTAAAAATAATATTTATGGTGTAAGTATTTTTTTCAAGTCCTAGCTTGATAATTGTAAGAAACAAAAATATAGAAGAACAAAGTGTAGTTGGGGCCAATATTGTCATCCTTCTCATGATCGATGATAATGAGCTGTGGGAGGGGTTTTGAGGTTCTAGGAGTGGCGGAGCGCAGGCGATGGATTCTCCTTCAATGAATGCGGATTTGTAGAGATTTCTCGAGGAGCATGTACTTTCTATTTGAAGTATGCAATAGAGTTTGCAAAACAAGCTTCACTTGAGTCGGCTCCTCGCCTGCGCTCCAATGGCTTGGTTTCTTTATAACTTCATCTTTGAAGCTACCGGGATTCAGCTGCTCATCTTTATTTCCATGCCGGGCTCAAGATTCATGACATCGAGCGGTTTCCAACGCTGTGTTTCCCAAGTCGCGGCCCGGGAGGGTTTAGCGCCTTCGGTAGTACATCGTGACTGCGAATCCAAGAACCATGGTGGAGCCTTTCATGAAGGGCTTTTTGGGTGGTGATATACGGCGCTGCAGGTTTCTTGGAGCGGGCGGGCTACTGGGTTAGATGCCTGGTGTGCTTATTGGGGTTTTGTTAAAGGCAGTGTATGCTGAATTCGCTGATAAATCGCCTGATTGGGGAAGGCTTCCGTGGGAGCTTTGGCTGGATTATTGCCTAGTGGGGTGCGGTGCTGCCCTTTCCGAGCAAGATCGCCAGCCTCATCGCGGATTCACGGCGGAGGCGGTGTTTGAGTGCCTTGCCGTGGATTTTGCCAAGGTGTTGAGGCTTCCCAGATTTTGTCGCTGCTTCTATGGATGACTTTTTGTTTGGGCTTCGGATCCAAGATCGATGGGCTTCGACTCAAAGAACCGGGGTCGTGTGCTCCAAGATCAAGATATGACGGAGGCGGTGTATGTGGATATACTCTTGTGTGGCGACCCGTTTTGTGGTCCTTAGGGATCTCTGCGGCGACGACGACGTTTTTAGAGGCGGTGGCCTTTGCTATCGACAGTATGTCTGAATTTTTTCATCGGCCGTTTCATGAAGCAGTTTTGGATCAGCATTGAGCTTTGGCTCAGGTTTTTGTGACCTGCTACTTTGATTTGGGTTGTGATACCCATATATTTGATGTATCTAGCTGATATTTCTGCTATTACTGTATGGGACAGTTTTGTAATTTTTTGGTTATGACAATATGAGACAGCAAATATGTGACAATGTAGGGATCCTAGTGATCCTCTTACATGTGCAGATGTAATTTTGTTCTACTTTGAAATAAAATTACGAATTTTTTCCGAGGAAAAAAGAAGAAGAAGAACAAAGTGTAGTATGAGAAAGGATATATGAAAAAAAGAAACATTAAATGTAATTATTGTTTTGTACAGAAGAATGAAAAGTTGTGGTAAGAAACAAGAGAATAAGGTTGTTTATTTTATAAATAAACACAATAGCAAATTAGTATTGTATTCAAAAGTTACCATATAGCTTGCATCAACAATTCAGGTTAAAATCGTTAAGCGATAGCTTGTACAGTTGATTTATGAGACTGCATAATAGAAGTGCTATAAGGGAGTTTAAAAAAGACCCTTCTATGTTGAACTATGAAAGAAGGACTTAAAATTGAGAATTGAAAGCATTCATTACAAACAATGAAGAATGCTTAAGTATCAAGTTGAAAAAACCTATATATTTAAATGTTCATCTGAAATTGCCGATTATGTGTTTTCAACCATGACAATTACAACTTTTAGGCGTAAAATTGCACAGAAGGTCTCTGTTCTAACTAAAAGAGTAAAAGTAATTGTTTGTTGCAGATCCTCTGGACTATTTCAACAATTCATGTTGCTTCAGTTGAGATAAGACACAGGTATTTTGCAGAAATTTCCATGCGTTGGTTTGCATCATCATCAAAAGCTATGCCACCATTAAGGTATCTAATGACATCTTCCAAGTCAACCTTTAGTATGTACCGGTAGTCACATTCAAGAAAGTCCCCATCACATTTACCACAATGCCAAATGTCTCCAACTTTGTGGGAAATCTTTTTCATGTATTGTATACCATCAACAAAAAGAGGGCATGCAAGGAAATGAAAGTCATCCATGTTAACATTTGTGATGGTTGCTACAAGAGAGTACCAAACAGGCTTTTCAGATGGTTGAAGAGTTTGTAGCTCATTGATGGTAATGATTTTACGAGGAGAAGAATGAGAGGCATTGAATTTTCAGCTCAAAGATGGTGATGCTAAACGAAATCCATTGTCATGAAACCATTTCTGGAGAACTGAAGTTTCTTCAATCTTTGGGTTTATAAAAATAGTAGTGTTGGAGATAGTTCCAACAATTTTTCCATTCAAATTTGTAACACGACCGCCTTTGATTGCTACAACTGGAGGAGTAGGTAAACCACGAATATTGGCAAGCTGGGCTCCTTCAATTTGGCAATGCTCGCCCCAAAGTGTTATGTCAACACTATAGCCTGACATGTCATGGAGTCCAATGCTGCGCCTAATAGTCTCAACACCATCCCGTTTTCATATCGTGGTTGTAGGTGAAACTGAAATGACAAGTCCAACAAGGTCAACCATGGAATTGGCAGGTATAGTTTGAATCTCCTGAATAATTTTAAAGTTAAAGCAATATAAAGGTATTAAGGGGTATTCATCTAAGCATAGTTGGATGGTTGAGGAGGAGCCTAGGAAAATCTCATTATGGCTTTTCAAATGGTTGGAAATTGGATTGGATGCTTTCACTATGACATTTGATACTATGTACACTATTCCTATTTGTATTTGGCCATACAAAGAGAGTGCCAATTCATTGAATGCATATATATGTATTTCATCGTATGAAGCATTAACAAGGTCAAATCCAAACACTTTTCGAGACCCTCGTTGGTTGCCATATTCATGTATGTTTGTCTTGGTAGTAACTCGGCCTTGAATGTTCCAAACTTTGCTAGAAGAGAAGAGTGATATGAATGGGATAGTCGATGCAGGAAAGGTAGGGTTTTCATTTATTGAGCTAGGGTTCACTGCAACAGAGGAACTACTTTGCGAGAGAGAAGATACATGTAAGTGGTAAGGTGCAGGATCTCCAATAATTGTTGCATCCACTGTGATAACTTCGAGTGCAAGCAATGCGATAGTCCTGTGAGAAGAAGTATGTTAGAGTTCAATGGGAGAGAAAAACATTGGTTGTGTGAACAGTTTGAAATTGTTTAAGTGAGAAAAAAAGAACAAGAAAATTAAACGTACGTTACATTATGTACAATGTTGCATGTACATTTGGTAACTTTGATTATAGTTCTTTATTTTAGTTGTCCATTTTCTACAATACTACTATATATAATTGGAAGCAGTAGCTCATACTTGTGAAAGCCATCTGAGATAGAATTTCAGAACCGAATAGATGATGAGTTGACTGATTTCACTTGGTTTAATGAGCAGACTTGTACTGGTGAGAAAAGGCTGACAACACCATGTAGCAAAAGTGAAATATAATCTTCAGTTAGCATAGTCTCCATAACGTGATGGTTATTTTATCTTATGGAATGAAATAGGGCATGAACCAAAAAAAAATTGCAATGTAACATAGTCATGTGACCTAACTAAAATGCATATATAGAAAGAAAAAAATTGGATGAACATATTCCATGAGTCCGGTTATTGTTATTCATTATCTGTTATAAATATTAAATGTGGAATGTGACACACATAGAACTAGTTCTTATGGTTTTTCGAGCTTACAGAAGATATTTTATACGTCATAAAACAGTTGAAAGAATAGCACAGGCCTTATGGGTCAAGGTTTTAATCCATTTTCTCTCTATTTTCTTGGGTGAAAGCTGAAAAACGGAAAGACAACCAAAAGCTACGATTTAAGTGCGCAATTGAAACTTTGGAAATAGAAACTTTGAGAAAGTTTGGAATTAGCGTTTCTGGCTTCTGCATTTGGCATGGCGAAAAGCGGAAGTTGGAAATAAATTTATTTGAACTAAAAACTTATCGAAGTTCCACATTTCGTAATTTGAAAAGCGGAAGAAAAACATAAAAACTCTGATTTCCACATTCCGCACTACAAAAACCGGAAGTCGAAAAAATGAGAGAAAAAAAACGACAAAGACTTTTTTCAGCTTCTGCATTCCGCACGGTGGAAAGCAGAAGTCGGAAAGCATAGAAAGTTAATTGCGAACATGTAACTTCTGATTTCCGCATTCTGCACTCAGCGGAAAGCGGAAGTTGAAAATAAATTTATTTGAGCTAAAAATGTATCGAAGTTCCGCATTCCGCATTTTGTACTTCGGAAAGCAGAAGAGCTAAAAATTGCGAAGAAAAACATCAAAGTTCCGAATTCCACATTGCAAAAATTGGAACTCAGAAAAATGAGAAAAAAAAAGTGACAAATACTTTTTCGGCTTCCACATTCCGCATGGCAAAAAGCGGAAGTCGGAAACTAGAAAAAGTTAATTGCCAACATGTAACTTCCGATTTCCGCATTCCGGACAGCGAAAAGCGGAAGTTGTCAAGAAAGAAATGAAAATTCTGGAATCTGCATAGGCAGAAGGCGGAAATCAAGAATAGATTTTCCTTATGAGTTGAAAAACGGACTCCCACATTCCGCATTGTGGAAAGCAAAATGCAGAATGTGGAAGCGCTACCCAAGCTTTACTTACATAAAGACTTCTTATTATACTTTCTTGCTGCAGTTTTTATAATTTATTTTAAAGACTCATTTAACTTATTTTTTTAGTTGAATCAACTTCGTTTTCTTTATAAAAAAAAATATTTTGCAAACAAATTAAATAATATAAAAATTAAATAATCGTAAATTTCAAAAGTTTTATATTGTTGAAGATTTAAATCTACCAAATTTTCCTAATTATAAATTTCAAAAGTTGTATATTGTTGAAAATTTAAATTCGTCAAATTATCGTGGACAAAGGTTCTTATATTTGAACTAAAAACGTATCGAAGTTCCGCATTCTGCAATGTAACATATTCTTGTGACCTACCTAAAATGCATATTTAAACAAAAAATCAACCCATGTGATGTTTTTAGTCATTTTTATTTTTGAATATGTTATATGTTATATGTCACATTTTAGTTTGGCGTCTCTGGCTTCCGCATTCCACACAACGGAAAGCGGAAGTCGAAAAGAAATTTATTTGAACAAAAAAACGTATCGAAGTTCTGCATTCCGCACTACGAAAACCGGAAGTCGAAAAAATGAGAAAAAAAAAACAACAAAGACTTTTTCGGCTTCCACATTCCGCATGATGGAAAGCGGAAGTCGGAAAGCATAGAACGTTAGTTGCGAACATGTAACTTCCGATTTCTGCATTCTGCACTCAACGAAAAGCAGAAGTGGGAAATAAAATTATTTGAACTAAAAATGTATCGAAGTTCCACATTCCACATTTCGTACTTCGAAAAGTGGAAGAGCTAAAAATTGCGAAGAAAAGCATCAAAGCTCTGATTTCCGAATCCCACATTGCAGAAACCGGAACTCAGAAAAATGAGAAAAATTGAAAAAATAATGACAAAGAATTTTCCAGCTTCCGCATTCCGCACGACGGAAATCGGAAGTTGAAAACCACAGAAAGTTAATTTCCAACATGTAACTTCCGATTTCCGCATTCTGCATTGCGGAAAGCGGAAGTCGCCAAGAAAGAAATGAAAATTCTGGAATCCGCATAGGCAGAAGGCGGAAATCGTGAATAGATTTCCATAATGAGTTGGAAAAAACAGATTCCCGCATTCCGCACTGCAGAAAGTGAAAGCGTTACCCAAGCTCTACTTACATAAATACTTTTTATTATACTTTCTTACTCCAGTTTTTATAAAAAAATTTTAACCAAAGCGGCTAGTTTTATTGAGAAGAACAAAGGGTCTTTTTTGGCAATAACCAATCAATTTTTTTTTTACAAAATCATAATAGCCAAAGCCATATTAATACATTTCTGAAAGAGAGAGGGCCATCCAAAAAACCTAATCACATATACCAATTATAGAATATAATGAAAATGACTAGGTTCCCCATTGATGCTGAGAAATCCTTGCGGAAGGAGACATGCCTTGTTTGCCAAGACATCTGTGGAATTCTTTAATTGCCAAAGGATGTCGAAGGATTCAAACTTAGCAAAATATTTCGATTTTCTCCTAATTCTCCGAAGAATTGTATTCAAGGCAAAATTACTTGGACTGTCCGAAGAATTTAGAGCTTTTATCATAATCTCAGAGTCACCGTATATTTGAACCGATAAGAATCCATTATTCTTAGCCAACTTCGTAGCCATAAGCAAACTATAAAATTCATCTTGATTGTTGGACAAGATTCCAAGTCCCCAACAAAATTTGATAGAGAGCATTCTGTATGGAGAGATAACTAGGCCACTAGCACCGGAGACCCCGGGGTTCCCTTTTGAAGCACCGTCGAAAAAAATAACAACTGAAGGTGACTTCGACCAAATCAAATTAAAATCATCTATACCTCCATGAAACCTCCATGAAGGGATCAAGGAAGGTTCGAACAAATAGTTCCCAACTGTAGAACAAGGCCCCGATCGAAGAGAGGAGATTGGGCTTCCAATAGACTATGCTACCACGCAAGAGACTTGAAAGCAACAACCTAACAAAAAGGCCATTGGTTATTAAAGACACATTCATTCCTGGCCAACCATAAACACCACAATGTAAACTTCAAAATCGAATGCCAACTCTTATGGAATACTACGGCTTGATTCTTTGATGGACAACGATCATGCCAAGCTGTATAAAGCTCTTTAACTGAATTTTGTTGAGGAAATGTTAATTGAACTCAATGGAGGACCATCACCTAAGCATTTCAAGAGAAAATGCATTCAACCAAAAGATGATCGACAGTCTCTACGGAAGATTTACAAAAACAACAGTAGATGTTGGGCAATAGGGCAGACCCGGGTTTAATCCTTTAATGTCGCACCAACAAAAGACCCACATAGTTGGCCCTTTCAGCAACAACCTGCGCGCAGGTTGCAGTCTCACCCGAAACAGCTATGGGGGTGCCGCAGAATCAGGTTTCTGCAAGCAGAGAGGGGGGATTACTGTACCTTGGCCTGTTAATAATCTTATTAATCAATAATTACAAGATTTACCATTCATTCACATACAACTTCGCAAATAAATAAACAGTCGTGACTTGCTCAACCCACTACAGGGAATTCACAGCGAAGCTAAATATTAGCAGCGATCTAACTTATCAGATGTGTACAATTATTAATGCATAAAAGAAACAGAAACAGAAACAGCACAAGAAACCACAACACCGGATATAACGTGGTTCACCCCCAGTGTAGGGGCTACGTCCACAAACTGTGTTCTATTCAACTTGCTACAAAACCACAGTTTGATCTGCGCACTCAGCTGCAGATCCTTTCAGTCCTCAAAAAGCCGTGCACACAGCAGTAGGCCTCTGCGCACACAACTGCAGGTCGTTCCTTAATCTTCCTTACAAAAACCCTCTGCGCACACAGCTGCAGAGGTCGTCCACGCACACAGCTGGGACTTAACCTTTTCTTACAAAACCAATCTTAGCTTTGCCTTAATCTTTCTTTCATCATAAAACCTAACTCTTTCTTATTTACAAAGATATCTATTTATACATCGCGCTATTACAAAACCATGGCTTCAAACCATGGGCACCCAAACCCTAAACCCTGGATTTAAACCACAGGTTTATTACAAAAAGGGGTTTTGACTTACCCTGACACCCCTAAGACTATTTTGACCCATAACTCCGCTTACCAACAGCCGCGAAGTTACCAAAACTAATAATCCTTAGGGTACGCGCCCCAACAGGCCCCTAAGACTCACTAGTGGCCCGTCCTGGGACACTTTGCGAGGATTCTGGTGGAAGAATCTTCTACGCGAGGGCCTGGAAGTGATTGGTGAGATTGTGTAGTACATCATTAGCGGCTTTCTCCTTTTCCACCAATTCCTGTAACACTGAGGATGAGTCTGTGTCAGCCCTTTCCTGCGCAAAAGTGTCATAGGTCTTCAAAAGTTTGAGCTGGCTTTCCGCAGTATTGCTCAATTCTAATGCTTCATCAACCAGGGGCTGTAACGCATTCTCCAGCAGCGTTACCTTCGTCCTGCAAGATTCGATTTCCTGCTGAAGTTCCTTGCTGCGCTTCACTTTAGCCATCTTCTGCATAGGTGGCAGCGTCTTGATTTCTATTTTGACTACGTCTAATTCATCCTGGCGCAGCTTGATGGTTTCCTGGATCTTACCTACATCCGGATGGTCCTGTAGGTTCGCCCATGCTTCTATGCTGTCTTCCATTAGTTTTGCGACGCTGGCCACATTATCTGATATTTTTGCTGCTGAAGCCTTGATGTCCTGCTGGCGCTGTTGTCGGACCTCTGGTGGAGTCTCAGGAGGAATGCGCAGTTGAAGTTCTTCAATTTGGTGCTGGTGTTCTATCTTCATCCTTTCAACCTCGCTGCGGGACTGCTGGGCATAGTCTCGCAGCTTAGCGATTCTCTGCTCTGGTTCCTTTGCGCCCTGTATGTCGGAGTCAGAAAGACTCCGACATGCCTCATCCAATGCTCCCATCAACGTAGTTGTTGTCTGTTCAGCCTCTTTCTTCTTTTGTGCGATTTCTTCTAGGCGTGCTGCAAAGGTTTTGTTTTGTTTGATGGTGTCTTCCAATTGGATTTGGGACAATTGGGTTCGGGCATGGATCTCCTTTGTAATCGCGAGCTGGCAGAAGTGCAGCTCTGACATAGACATCTTTGTATAATCAAGCCCCGCGGTGATATCCGTCTGGGGTTGGGAATCTGTGTCAGGCTGTACCAGAGTTGCGCTTGGTACCTGTGCCTGGTGATCTCTGGGTGGCCATTGCCTAATATCCTGCTGCATGGGTGTTGTAGTGCTACTTGTCGCAGTACTGTGTGCTGATTTTGCTGCTAGCTCTTTTAGCTCCGAAACCCTGGTTGCAATACCTGAGAGCCCGACAAGATGCAGTTCCGCAAACTCTGACCATTTTTTAGTAAGCGCTGACATAGACTGTTCTAGAGCATGCTCCAGCGCATCCAGCGTAACAGTTTCTTCTTCCTCAATATCTTTGTCCTTCGACGCTTTTGCCTTTTTGCGGGACTGCGGCTTGGTTACGTCGGCTACTTCTGGGGGCTTGCGCTTCATTTGTGGGTTAGGATCTGATATGGTCTTGACCGACTCCTCATCCTGTCCATCCTGTTCATCTTGTCCGCCGTCTCCATCCTGGCCGTCGTCATCCCTCTGCGAATCACTTAGGTCTTCGCTATCTTCCAATGGGCTTTGCTGCTGCGCCTGACTAGTACCTGCGCCAATATTGGTAGCTGGGGGAACCGGAATAGAGGGTTTTTTCCCTAAATCTTTCAGCCATTCGGCCGGCCAGTGCTGAACTATCCACCTGATATCTGGTTCGGTGACTACATATGGTAATTTGAAGCATTGCCGTTGTGGATCTACACGAGCTTGAATGAAAACATGATGCATATCGGCACTGAAGTGCGCGACGCCCTCGTATTGAGAGAACACTTCGTTGGTAAGTCGAGGTGTTCGCACAATCTCATAGTGAATACTCATAGCATAGAAGACGAACACAGTGTTCGTCGTCTGCTGAGCTTCCTTATCTGAGGATAGCCAAAGGGAGGCATACCTTGCTGCCCCTGGCGTGCCGGGGTTTACTTCGACAAACTGGGCTTCAGTGGGTTCTTTCCACCCCACTAATGCAATAAGGATTAAAAGCCAGGAATAATGAAAAGGTCTACCTTTTTCTTGCGCATCGCGGGCATCCTCCAAAAACTCCTTCGCAAGATATCCGGCCCAATTATAAGTATACCCCTCAGTGTAGTTCATAGCAATCCGGATAACCGGAGCAGGTACTTCAGTTGGCCGGCATTTCCGTATGAGTTTGCAGGCTAAGAGTTCAGCTGCAAATCGAATGGGCTGGTCCTGAATCGCGGAAGTGTGATACCCCCGTTTCCCTTTTGTCAGGCCAAACCGCTCTTTCATGGTTTGCGCGAGCTTTGTATCGTCATGTTTGGACGAAAATTTAGTTCCCGGATCAGGGCCTGCCATGGGTAAACATGTGATCTTATGGATGAGGGCGGCGTCAATAGGAATTTGCTGGTCCCCTATCCATAAATAGCCGTCATGCACCAGCGCTAGTAACTGCTTGGCCACTACAGTCACATGTATACCGCGAACGAAATGGGGAATGTTAAGTATCTTAAGTAGGCCAGCGTTGTCCAGGCCCGCAGCCCATGGTTGCACTTCCAGTAGTGTGACCCCATGATCCGGGTACTTGACGCGGTGCAAGTATTCTGCTGGTTCAAACTGTGGAAACTTGCCATGGTCATTGGTGTCGTGATCGCTGTACTTAAGCCGATCAATCTTCCCTGTCATACTTCCTATCAGCTGCACTCCCTGTGGCAGCGAGGGTGTGGCTAATGTAAATTGCTTTGTCCGATGGGGTAACGCAATACCTGGGCGAACAGGTGGTAGATATGGTGGCCGTGGTGGTGGAATATGCTCCCTGCCCCCGGCCGGGGCCTGTGTGGAACCAGAGGGCTCCATAGGATGAGCTGCTGGGGTTTGCCCTGTTTGCCGTTGCCGGTCTTGGTTGCGCTTGGTGCGAATTTCAGTTGTAGACTTTTTCCTGGCAGACCGTTTCTGCATCGGCCGTGGAGGTGCTGGGGGAGTGTCTTCACAGTGAGCTAGGGTAGGCGGCCGATTAGAGCAGGTGATCAGACCCTCTTGCTCGAATTCTCTGACCAAAGCGTCAAATTCGCGTTCGGTGGTCATGGGTTCACTCAAAAATCTTGAAGAAATGCAGGATGCTGTTTTTCCTAACTTAGGCATCGTCTTATACACGCCGTCAATAAAATCGGGCAGGACAGTGCATTGAAGGCACCAATTCTGACGACAATCTTGAGCATGTGGAGCGCGATTGCCGGTACTGGTCTTAGTACAGTCATTTAAAGCAATTAAAACGCTGCCGCCGCCCAATTGGCTGCTTCCCAACAGTCGGATTTTGAGCCTCGCTATGTTTTTGGGCCTCGGCAGAATCATGGTTGAAGCTTCGGGGCAATAGGCAACCTCAGCATGATAGTGCCCTTTGACCCGACCTGATAATATCTGCGACAGGACTATTAGGTTTGAGGGACTGGCGTCTTGGCTCTGCCCCTTGGTGTGGTACGCAATTCCTGGGTGATCAGCATTGACCTTGTCGTGGAAAGCTATATCTAAAACAGGACGACTTTTGTTAATAGAAAATGTGATCAAAAAGCTATCAGCGAGATCATCCCCACTTACAGTACCGTGGCGAAGCTCAACCTCCACATGCCCATTTTCCGCTATAGGGTCCATGATATGCACGAACTTATGCACCCACTCCTGTCGAGGTGTGTTTTCCCTTGCTGTATAATTCTGCCTCAAACATCTCTGAAGGCGATTCGGCCCCTTGAACTTACTTCGCGCCTCTTGAGCTTGGCTGATGAATCTGGGGCACCGGAATTTCTGGTAGATTCCCCGACTGGGTTGAGACCTTGTAGGATCGGTCCCCCATGCTGCTGTAGCTTCTAGTGGTATTTCCAGACTTTGGGTGTTTTGTGATTGAGGTAGTCATTCTGACATAGGTGCACTAAATTCCCCTGGGTCTGTCAGACCAACATATGCAGGCAATTCTCTAGGCTGTGCACTAAGGCATCTAAGAGACTGAGTGATCTGCGCGCATCTATGGCCATGTAGCTCATACAGTCGATTCTGCCAATTCTCCAGACCATCGTCTGAATCGGACATGCAGGAGCTATCACATTGCCAATCCATTACACCCTCATCATCAGGCTCTACATAATCTGTGTCCGTGGCTGTAATGTTGTAGATGTGGTCTAGAGTATCCTGCTCCCCTTCATCTCTGAGTGGTTCTGTATATCTTTCTCCTTGGGATGGGTCGAGGGGTATAATAACGCGCAGACCATTTCCTTCGAAGGTCATCTGTCTCCTCTTAAGGTTGATGATTGCAGCATTGGCCATGGCCCACTCAATTCCCAACAGGGTTGGATAAGGGTTGCTGTCATCAATGATCTTAATAACTTCAAAATTAGCTAGAGTACTGACCCCATCGATGTCGATTGGAACACTAAGAAGTCTTCCTAGCGGTACAATCCTTTGCTGGTTAGCTAGTCGCAGTTGTATAGGTGACCAAACCAGGGGAGGCTTTCCCATTTGTCCCCAGGTCTGCTTGGGTAGGACATTCACGTCTGATCCAAGATCCAAAATGACATCAGTCATATCATATTCCCCTATCTAGACATTCAATCTCATTTCCCTTCCCGTTCTTCGGACACGACTAACAGTTTTCTCCTGATCAATTCCTTTCTGAGGGTCTGTGACAGCAAGAACTTTTTACAGCTCTTTTAGAGCATTCTGATTCCGCAAGAGTTTCATATAGCTCTGCAAGAAAGAGTATAGTGTACTTACTTTATCCGTCGAGGCCTCTTGTGGCTGCGAAGCCTGCTGAGGTTGCCGCGCAGGTACTTCTATGGCGCCAGGGTCAACCATGTCGCACTGGGCCTCCTGGACTGGTGCTTGGTCCTTCACAGGGCCAAGGGCTGGAACTTTCTCGAAGGCCTTACGTGCGCACACCGCGGCAGGTTGCTTTGGCCAGTCTTGAATATGCATCGTAGCTCCACTCCGGGTGACCACATTGAGGGCTAGGGCAGGTCTTTGCTCAACGGAAATCAACTGAATATTTGGGGTAAGGCCTCGGTTGTTTTCCTGAATCTTTGTGAGGAGCTGGGGGCACTGTTCAATCACGTGGTCCACTGCGCGGTAATACCGACAGGTGGTAGTGGGGTTCCGACAGTCACGAGCCAAGTGACCAACTTGGTTACAATTGTAACACACTACCTGGCCTCGACCTCTTCCAGTCATCCCACCACGGCCGCGACCACCAAAAGCACCTCTTCCGGAGGCACCGCCGCGGTAACCATAGCCATCATTATTCTGGGCTTCATTGTGGACTCGGTAGGCGTCAGAGGTGCGCTCTCGCATAAGGTCGTAGCTACGACACTCGTCTTCATTATGCCCTACGAACTTACAGAACTGGCAGTAGGGGTTTTTGGGAGCTTGAACATATCTCTGAAGAAGATGGCAGTGCTCAGGGCGATGCTGGCCAGAGGTTCGGCAAATCTCACAATACAGAACACCGGCATTGAATTGGTTGGGCCTGCCCATATTTAGGTATGTTCTGACCACGGGGCACTGGTCCCTATCGTGACCCTCAGACTGACATTGCGTACACCAGACCTCCTCTCGACTGGTTTTAGCTTTCTTCATGTCACGAAGCTCCAGGGCCATCGCTGCCAGCTGCGCTTGGATTTGGGCAATACCAGAATCATCTCTGACGGGAGCAGTCTCTAGCTTCATTGCGATTTCCAGAGCCTCTTGCTAGTCAGCAACCTTCAGTTGCATGAGCGGAGTTCTGATATGCGGCAATAACGCTGCGATAAACCATTCTTTGTGCTGCGCAGGACTAATGGTGAAGCTGACTTGGTCTAATAGAACTTTGAATCTTTGGTCAAAGTCCCAAACGGATTCGCCGCGCCGCTGTTGAATCTCTTTGAGTTCAGTGATGCTCTGCGATTCCGACTTTGGTTTCTTAAATTCCTTAATGATGGCGGCCTTGATTTCATCCAAAGTGGGGTGCTGATTACTGGAGAATTTCATGAACCAGGTCAAAGCCCGGTCGCGAAAGGAAGTAATGAGCTGCGCGGTTCTCACATCCAGGTCGGTAATACTCTTCGCGTTCCAGACGGCCTCACATAAAAACCAAAATTGTTCTGGATCTTCGGATCCCGTTCCTTTGAAGATGGGCAGCTTAATGTCATCAGCTAGGTGGGCTATGGTGGTTCTGGGAGGGTTGGGAGGAGGACAGGATGTTGATGGGGGGGGGTTTACAGGGGCAGATTGACCTGTGACCGGAATACTTGGATTTGGTTGCCTGTCACACTGCGACCGAACTTTAGGGGTAACAAAGTGACGCTGGGGGGTGACGGGAGGGTTTCCTACCGACGGGTTTTCTTCAGGGTCTGGCTGTGGAGAGTTTACAGGGGGAATTGCGGTGGTCTGTCCTGAAGAGTAAGATTCAAAATCTCTTTTGTACCTTTGCTCACTTCGCGGCAACCCACTTTGCACATCAAAAATATTCTTACTTGCAAACATGTGTTAGTACTACTAAACTAACAGTCTGACTCAAATAATAATATACCATTTTCAACCAATAGTATTTTAATCTTCAAGCTTAAGGAATTTAAAAACTTACCACGGGGCCCTTTGAAAAACTGTCGTTCAGCTTCGCTGAAAGAAGTGCTTGTGTCAAAGGCAGATTCTGTCACGAAGGCTTCCAACGTTCGCGTCGTCCAAAAATCGACAGCGCGGGATACCTCGTTGTTCACGTGTGGCACAAGATTGACCCTTGCGGGGGTCCACACAGGAATCCGTTGAGCTTGAAAGTTTGTCCTCCTTTCCGTTAACCTAGACAAGCACTGGTGCAACTCTATGTGGAAACTACCAAAGAAAATTTCATAAGCATCACAAAAAACATACCTTTGTAAAAAATCACTTGCGCTTCGACACGGATTCGTATTCTCTTGCTGCGCGAATTTCAGACAAGTCTCAACAAACCAATCCTCGATTTCCTTCACAGAGGGCCTCCAGAACATAGCCCCTGAGGTACAATGTAAACCCCTCTTGAGCAGGTACTGAGTTCAACCGGCAACGGAACCAATTTGTTGGGCAATAGGGCAGACCCGGGTTTAATCCTTTAATGTCGCACCAACAAAAGACCCACAGAGTTGGCCCTTTCGGCAACAACCTGCGAGCAGGTTGCAGTCTCACCCGAAACAGCTATGGGGGTGCCACAGAATCAGGTTTCTGCAAGCAGAGAGGGGGGACTACTGTACCTTGGCCTGTTAATAATCTTATTAATCAATAATTACAAGCTTTACCATTCATTCACATACAACTTCGCAAATAAATAAACAGTCGTGACTTGCTCAACCCACTACAGGGAATTCACAGTGAAGCTAAATATTAGCAGCGATCTAACTTATCAGATGTGTACAGTTATTAATGCATAAAAGAAACAGAAACAGAAACAGCACAAGAAACCACAACACTGGATATAACGTGGTTCACCCCCAGTGTAGGGGCTACGTCCACAAACTGTGTTCTATTCAACTTGCTACAAAACCACAGTTTGATCTGCGCACTCAGCTGCAGATCCTTTCAGTCCTCAAAAAGCCACGCACACAGCAGCAGGCCCCTGCGCACACAACCTACAGGTCGTTCCTTAATCTTCCTTACAAAAACCCTCTGCGCACACAGCTGCAGAGGTCGTCCACGCACACAGCTGGGACTTAACCTTTTCTTACAAAACCAATCTTAGCTTCGCCTTAATCTTTCTTTCATCATAAAACCTAACTCTTTCTTATTTACAAAGATATCTATTTATACATCGCACTATTACAAAACCATGGCTTCAAACCATGGGCACCCAAACCCTAAACCATGGATTTAAACCACGGGTTTATTACAAAAAGGGGTTTTGACTTACCCTGACACCCCTAAGACTATTTTGACCCATAACTCCGCTTACCAATAGTCGCGAAGTTACCAAAACTAATAATCCTTAGGGTACGCGCCCCAACAGTAGAAAGGACCATAGAACCCACGCTTAAGGAGGTTTTCACCAGTCAGCGACTTATTCTTCAGGAGCATCAAAACAAAGAAATTTACCTTTGGCATACAGGAATCTTGCCAAACAGAATGCCAAATCATTGGAGAGAAGGAAGACAAATGGAGTGGCTGAAGAAATTTAAAAGCATTAGCTGCTAAATAGTAGACATCGTAACCCCAGCCCCACTGATCTTTTTGAGAAGGGTGAACCGGAGCTAAACCAGAGAGAAGGGAGAGCAGTAGTGAATTTTGAGAATCGAGTATGACTAGGAGATTTGGAATGTTCCAACCTACCCAATATCCATCGTTGTCCCAGATACAGATGTCTTCCAACCTTAATAAACCTTTGTTTTTTTACCAATCCATTAGCTCAGAAATCTGAGAGACAGAGGAAAAGGGAATATTGCCAAAAATATGATCCTCCCAGAGTAAAGTCTTCATCCCATTACCTGGAACTCTAAAAAGTCTTTGACTGAAAAATTCTAACCCTTTCCTGCAGGAATTCCAAATTGCTGATCCTGAAGGAGTATTAGTGAAAGAAATATTTCTTAGAGAGCCACCTTTCAAATACTTCATCCTGAAAATTTGGCTAACTAGATGCTTTGAATCCACAAAAAGTTTCCAAATCAGCTTACCAGACATTGCCAGATTAGCAAGGTCGGGATTACGAATTTGTAATCCTCCTGTTGAAATGGGACACTTGAGAACCTCCCATCTCACCAAATGCAACTTGTTTTGTCCACGTAACCCATCATTCCAAAGAAAGTCTCTATTTTTTTTTGCAATCTGAATCGAGATAGACTTTGGGGCAAGAAGCAGAGTGGATTGGAAAACCGGAAACGCTGAGAGGACTGATTTAATCAAGATCAATTTCTCGGGCTTAGAAAGCCACTAGCCACCCCAGGATGCGATTTTTTCCTTTAACTTAGCTAGCACATCAAGCCAAAGAGAAGGAGGGGACGGACCAAGAGTTAAATGAAGCCCCAAATACTTAATCTTTTCCCACTTGACAAAACCTAGGAATCCAAAGAAATCTGATATTCGGAGAAGAGACGATTGATCTACATTCCATCTGTATACTGCACTTTTATTCTTGTTTATCAGAGCTCCGGATCTTAGACAAAATTTTTGAAGGATAACATTGAACGCTCGAGCAATCAAGATAGAAGCCCCTCCAAGGAGAAGAGAGTCATCAACGAAAAGAGCATGGTTAATAGGGTCCACACCCCTAGCAATTTTAATGCCTGGAATAAACCCAACTTCCTTTTCTGCTAAAAGTTTTCTGCTAAGGGTTTCAACCATCAAAATGTATAAGAAATGAGACATCGGACAACCTTGACGAAGGCCTCTAGAGGCTTTAAAAAATCAGTAAGTCTACCATTGAGTAAAGCTACAATCCAAGGCTTGTCCGTGCAGGATTTGATCAAATTTACAAATTCAGGGCAAAAACCAAAAGAAAGGAGGACTTCATAAAGGAAAGAAAGCTTTACTCGATCGAAAGCGTTCTTCATATCCAACTTTATAATCATGCCTTTCTCTTTCCTTAGATAGCTAGAATGCATAGCTTCTTGAACTTGAATAACGTTATCCACTATGTTTCTACCTTTGACAAAAACCCCTTGAAGAGGAGAGATCAACTTACATAACAGAGGCTTGAACCTGTTTGCTAAAAGCTTGGCAATAATCTTATAAGAAGAGTTGCACAAAGATATTGGACGGAACCTATCGAACGATGATGGATTAACATCTTTAGGAATAAGAGCAATAAATGTGGAGTTGACATACACCCATTTTTGCTTTCTTCTGGAATGTAGAAAACATGCGAAGCAGATCAGATTTGATGATGGACCAACAAACTTTGTAAAAATGCATAGAAAAACCATTAGGCCCAGGAGCTTTGTCAGACTTCATAGACCAAATGACATCTACTATTTCCCTTTCCGAGAAAGGCTTCATTAGTTCGGAGTTATCCTCAGTGTTAACCAGTCTAGGAACATTATTTAGGAAATCTGAAGACACATCCTCATCATAAATTCCATCGTCTTGAAACAACAACTGAAAGTGCCTGTTGGCTGATTGTTTAAGCAATTCTTGACCTTTAATAATGATCCCATCATCATTGGAAATTTCCGAAATATGATTTCAGGAGAGCCTAGCTCTACATTGGCGATGAAAGAAAGAAGTATTCTTGTCCCTAGCCTTCAGCCAGAGGCTTCAAGATTTCAACCTGAGATGCTCCTCCTCATGCTGAAAAGATTGAGAAGTGATGCACTAGGAATCCTGTTCAAGAGCTATATGAGAATAGGTAATGTCGTTATTCTCCATTCCGAACTGTAATGCAACTAACTCTGCCACACGATCTTTCCTATTGGACATTGGAGAAGGGAAGGGAATTTTGACCCACAGTTTCAGCGCTATTTCGGTTTGGTTCAATTTATGCTCCCATACAAAACTGGGTGAGCCATTAACAAATTGGGACCAATCCTGAGAAACCGTTTCCATAAATCCAGCTCTTTCGATCCAAAGCGGGATAAACCGGAAGGGAATTGGACCGAGCTCATCTTCTTTTTCAAATAACAGAGCAATGGGATGATGATCTAAGGAAAACTTTGGAAGAATTTTAGTGGAGATAATCGATTTACCGTCCAATAAAGAACTATGAACTAGAAAGCGATCAAGTATAGCAAAGATGCTGGCAGCCCCCACCCTATGATTTGACCACGTGAATCACCCAAACTTGGGTTTCAAATCATTCAAATCCCAAACTTGAATTAATTCTTCAAGTGTTTCTTGTAGATGATATCTACCACACGTTCCTCCTTTCTTTTTGTTGGGAGCAAGAGTAATATTGAGGTCTCCAGCTAAGATTATATTTGCAGGAGAATTAAGCTCAAGGAATTCAAAAATCGAGAGCCAACACTCTTTTTTTTCCATGTAATTAACTAGGACACATAGATTAAACAAGGAAAAGGTGGACTTACTAGAGTAATGAAAGAGCTCTGTATAGATCTAGTGTTGAGTGGAATACCATTTATTAAGCTAAAAATTATCTTCAAGCCATAGTGTTGCTAGTCCCCCACAGGAACCTCTGGCGCTAACAACTTTTCCCGAGTTCAGCTTCCATTTATTTTTGCCGATGAGAAGGAGAGCTTCCTAGTCAATTTTGGTCTCTTGGAGTAATAGGATATCAACATGGGCCAATTTCAATAAATCTTTGTCAGCTACGACTTTGATTGGGTTCCCCAGACCCCTACAGTTCCAAGAGTTTATCTGCATTATTTACCTAAAGGAGAGGGAGTAATTACTCCCTTAGGGGGCATGTTTCTTGTGTTCCTTCCATATGACATTTCAATAGTGGCTTGAGTACCTTGTGTCTTAAGCCTTTCAGCTTCTTCTTTTCGAATTTCCTTCTTAGATTTTCTTCTTGCTATTTTGGATGACTCAAAAGATTCATCTTCTGAAGATCCAGAGTTGGCACATTGCTTCTTCCGAATTATATCTGCATATGAGGGAGGAAAACTAGCATCTTTAGGAGGGTAAAAGGGGGAATCTAAAGCCAAGGGAGGGGTTGAAAAAGAAGGACCAACTTGCTCCTTTAAAGTAGTTTCATCATAATCCATTTCATGCCTTTCTGTTTGTTCCATTTCACCTTCTTCGAGTATAGCTTCGATGGAATTTAAAACAACAAAGGGATTAGGAGTAGTCTTGGGATCGACTGCCTGAGGAGGAGTAGCTATCCCTACTGCAAAATTCATGGATTTACTTTCTTTTTGGGACCCTGAATGGAGTTTCCTTTTTGAATTTGGGTCCACTGTTCTTCTTTCTCAACAACGACAACCTCTTCTAATATTTTTTTACAATTACGAGCAAAATGCCTATAACCATGACAAAATCGACACTTAAATGGAATTTGCTCATAATCCAGCTCCTGGACATAAGACCAATCTGCAATTGTTAACTGAATTGCTTTAGGCAGGCCAATCTCCAAGTCAACTTCTACACAAATTCTTGCACAAGAAAACTGTTCTTTCCTTTCAGCGCTATCAATATACTTTCCAAGCTTGTTCCTGATGATTTCCAGGGATTCTGAACTCCAACAATTCAAAGGGAGATGCAGAAGTCTTACCTGCAGATGGGACGTCTTGAGTAGGGTCGAAATCAGGGGTCCACTTGTTCAAGTAAAGCCCTTGGGGACCCATGAAGTACGGGCCATTTCAGAAGATCATATCTCGATCCTCAACACAGTAAAAAAAAAACACAAATAAGACTCTTCTTACAAAATGATTACGGATTTTTGCTAAGGCTAGAGACCTCCAATTCCTCTGCACCCAACCATCGATTGCCTTTGGGGAAGGCTAGAGACCAGTGAATTGTCCAATGAGACCCCATTCTGCCAGATTCAATGCCGAATGACAGGTTTATTCAGTAGGTTTATGACAGGTTTATTCTGCCAGATTCAATGCCGAATGACGGGATGACAACTTTGTTAACGAATTTTTGATATACCCCCCCTTTCCTCTTTCCACAGGAAGCAATCAACTTCTTAAAAGCTTCTAGGTCAGGAGGAAGGGGGAGTGGAGGAACTCCTCAAGGATCCATGACCACCACAGAGGAGAGCCCCAAGACTAGATCAACCCAACCACAAAATCCCAGGACAAACTATCAGATCCACGCAGCTGCACCTTCCAGAACAAACAAACTGGGAATACCTACAAAAATATTCCAGAAAGACTAACCTGCAAAAAGAACCTTCAATATGAAGCTCCAAGAAGCAAGTCGAAAGCTAAGAAGAAAGTCTCACGCTAGCATCCCAGACAAGGCCCATTCCATCTTAACAACGAACTCCTAGCAAAGGGCAAGCCTTCTTGCACTAGAGAGAAACTCCTCAAACACCAGAACCAACCTAGCCTTGAATAGCTAGCACCACAAGATGGCAAGAACCAGCAGACAACGAAGGCCAAGGAAAATCAAACCTAGGATGAACTGCAACTCAAGAAAACAGAGCCAGAACTCACGAACCAACCAACCAACAAACTAGAGATCACTAATCACAACAGCCTAAGCGAGCCAGAGCCATCACAAGGGAAAACCACCAAGAAAGAAGCCAAGAACCTGCAACAACACCAGACCAAGGAAATACCCAATTTCTTGGAGCACAGTTAATTCCACAGTCCCAATCTCAAGAAGGGCATGGAAGCAAATTAGACTTACGTCCTCCTGGCAGAGAACCACCAGTTAGGAATCGAAGCCTGAAGCAAATAGGCTCAGAGAGATGGACAAACGTACTCCTCTTCAATTCAGCCCTGAAAGCAGACAGAGACAACACCTTCTACAAAAGCAAAAGTGATCCTCAATCTACAAAAACAGAGAGAAGAACTACGATACAGTCCACCAAACTCCAAGCAACCGATCACCTGGATCTGGAAGGAGTCCAAACTCCACAAACAGAGAACCAAGCCGAGAAAATTTCAAAAGTTTTCTTGGAGCGAAAAAGTTTAGTCATGAGCTTAATAGTTTTTATAATTTATTTTAAAGATTGATTTAACTTATTTTTTTAGTTGAATCAACTTCGTTTTCTTAAAAAAATATTATTATGCAAAAAAATTGAATAATATAAAAATTACAAAATTGTAAACTTCAAAAGTTTTATATTGTTGAAGATTTAAATCCACGAAATTTTCCTAATTGTAAATTTCAAAAGTTTTTTTATTGTTGAAGATTTAAATTCATCGAATTATTGCGGACAAAGTTTATTATATTTGAACTAAAAATGTATCGAAGTTTCGCATTCCGCAATGTAACATATTCATGTGACTTAACTAAAATGCATATTAAAAAAAAAACAATCCATGTGATGTTTTTAGTTCATTTTTATTTTTGAATATGTTATATATTATATGTTACATTCTAGTTTGGCATCTCCGGCTTCTGCATTCCGCACAACGGAAAGAAATTTATTTGAACAAAAAATGTATCGAAGTTTCGCATTCCGCATTTCATACTTTGGAAAGTGGAAGAAATAAAATTTGCGAATAAAAACATCAAAGCTCCGATTTCCGCATCCTGCAATGCGGAAACCGAAAATCGAAAAAAATGAGAAAAATAAAAAAAACAACAAAGAATTTTTTGGCTTCCACATTCCACACAGTGGAAAGCGGAAGTCCGAAAGCACAGAAAGTTAATTGCGAACATGTAACTTTCGATTTCCGCATTCCGCACAGCGAAAAGCGAAAGTCGGCAAGAAAGAAATGCAAAATCGAGAATCTGCATAGGCGGAAGGCGAAAGCCAAGAATATATTTCCCCCATGAGTTGAAAAAAACGGATCCCCAAATTTTGCACTACAGAAAGCGGAAGGCGGAAGGCGGAAGTGTTACCCAAGCTCTACTTACATAAAGACTTCTTATTATACTTTCTTATTAATGTTTTGATAATTTATTTTAAAGACTTGTTTAACTTGTTTTGTTAGTTGAATCAACTTCATTTTCTTAAAAAAAAGTATTATGCAAAAAAAAATGAATAAAGTAAAAATTACATAATTGTAAATTTCAAAACTTTTATATTGTTGAAGATTTAAATTCGCCAAATTTAATGTAAATTTCAAAAGTTTTATATTGTTGAAAATTTAAATTCGTCAAATTATCGTGGATAATTTTTTTTATATTTGAACTAAAAACGTATCGAAGCTCCACATTCTCCATTTTGTACTTCGGAAAGCGGAAAGCGGAAGAAAAACAAATTGTGAAGAAAAACATTTAAGGTGATATTTCTGCATTCCGCAGTGCGGAAACCAGAAGTCGAAAAATTGAGAAAAATAAAAAAGCGACAAAAACTTCTCTAGCTTCCGAATTCCGCATGGCGGAAAGCGGAAGTTGAAAAGCATAGAAAGTTATTTGCGAACATGTAAGTTCGGATTTCTGAATTCTCCAAAGTGAAAACCAGAAGTCGGCAAAAAAATTTTATTGATGGAAAATGAAAATTCCGGAATCCGCATAGGCGGAAGTCGGAAGTAGGGAATAGATTTCCTCGTTGAGCTGAAAAAAAACGCATTGTCGCATTCTGCACTACAGAAAGCGGAATCCGGAAGGCAGAAGCGCCCACTGTTTATAGTGGCCTTGCAGCTTTAGGCTTTGTTTCTTACCTAAAACAAGTGGATCATAAAAACTGATACCTATCATTTTATTGACAAAGCATGAGTATTACACCATTATGAAGCCACATAACCAATACAAGTCACAGTCCTTTTGCAACAGAGCAGGAGTTGTAGTCAATTAAAACAGAGCAAGGATGTTTCATCATCTCATAAGCAACATCTTCATTTAGCCTAAGAACCGATACCTATCATTTTATTGACATAACATGAGTATTCAACATTATGAAGCCACATAACCAATACAAGCCACTGTCATTTTGCAACAGAGGAGGAGTCGCAGTCAATTAAAACAAAAAAAGGGTGTTTCACCATCTCATAAGCAACGTCTTCATTTAGCCTAAAAACTAATACCATTCATTTTATTGACATTTAAACACCTCTTTAGACATATACATATATACTATTAGTTAAATAGATTTGCAGAAACTTAAAGATAGTCATAGGACCTGTTTGTTAAGTCAAATACGAGGCTAAATTTTTTCTATCATAATGTATATTCAAAACATTTAAGCAGACTTAAGGAATACTTGCAAATTTAACAAGGTGCGAAAATCTCTATTGGAAACTCTCTAGTGTAAACAAAGCACAACAAAATCAATACAAGCAAAGCAAAAACAAACAGTAACAAAATAGTGGTTACTTGAAGGATTTTTTATATGTGCAAAGCAAAGGCGATGCAACAACAAATGCCGTAAATCGAGTATTGTAACAAGATCTTGCATATCGTCATAACGTGAGCCAAAATGAAGACATAGGCCCATGTCTAAATCTAATGACAAGGTTTCTTGCATTAATGGAGCAACAATGTATTGATGAAGCATGAATGTGGATGAAGGGACATGGGCAAAGTGTATTCCATTGACTGAAGCAACAGTGAAACGAAACCACGACCAAATTGACCCCACAAACTGTGAGCCTAAAGCCATAAAAGCCCTTGAGAAAATCTTAGCCTAAACCCACAAAAACTGATGCACTGAAACTTTCGCAAAATCGTGGGCGTAAAATCTTTACAAGGGCTATACCGAATTGAGAGAAATGAACTGCAGTGAAGGACAATGAAACATTGTACAAAAAAATATGTCAGGACCGGTCGTTTAGGGCAACAGATAGAAGTCTAGTGAAAACACGCAAGCCACCTGTCAGAAAAACATGCTAAACACCAAGTGGGAAGAATGATCCGCAATTGGCAATTAATTCATCAAGTCCAACAATCCATTCAGGCGCAACACCAGCCGTAACACAGAGGACACCTGCGGTCTACGGGATAGAAGTTCCGGAATTGAGATTGCAGAATCGGGGACCCAACTAAAGTGCAATAAAAGAAAACATAATTGATCTGCATACGTGCATGGAAAAAAATGTAAGGACAATCAATCCATCATGTGCAGCAACAACCGTAACATGCGGCCATTTGGTCAGCATGGAAATGGTTTCCATTGAGTGGACATGTTTGAGAGAGGAACCGACCCCACAAGCAAAAAAATAACCAGCATAAACGACATAAAGGCCCTTCTTTTCGACATGCTGACTGCTGGAATTGATACATCCGCAACTACTACGGAATGGGCAATGGCGGAAGAATCCTGCTGTGATGAAGAAACTGCAGGAGGATATGGAGTTGGCTGTCGAAAAACATGGCAATGTAAAGTCGTCTGTCACCCATTGAACACGCGAGATAGAACACCTGTCCAGTCTCCATTCGCTAATCCGACGCGACACATGTCGAAATGTTAGTGGCCAGGTAGACAAAAAATATTTTGAGACTACGTCTCCATTGTGAAACGCCTTCGGCGTAATAACCTGAAGGGATAATAAGATGCTCCATGCTAGGACTTAGTTTGGTGTCTTAAATTTAAATTTATATTATTATTATTATAATATTATAAAATGGTCAATGTTGTGACTTTGCTGTTATTATTAAGTTTTTTATATTATATTAAAAATAATTTCTGAGGTATCCACCCGAAGTTGATAAATTCTGAGAGAAGCGAAAGAAACTGTAGAGGACGCAGAACGAACGCACAGAGTTATGGTGAAAGCCCACGCACATATAGAAGAGAAGCACGAATTTAGCAGATGTCCTATTTAGAATCAGTTAGGAGCCTACCAGAACGGCCCACCAGCAAACAAAGAAGGAATCCGTTTTAGACAGCATTTTTCAAATGCGCCACCTGAAGAGGGAGCCGGCAGAAATTTTGTGCCCCAGGAAGACGTGACCACAGCATTTAAGACAGATTTCTTATTGGAATTGGCATACTCGGAGATTTGAACTTGACCTGTTGAAGCACAGGTATTCTTCCCTGATAATTAGTTTTCTTTTGAAGATTTTAAGACAATTGTTTTCCGGAAATTCGCAGGGTATCAACAGGGTATTAGTTTTTACATCATGAAGCTATTTTCGTAGAGGGACCAGACATATAGAACAGTTTATTTTGGAAGTCTTTTATTTTTATTTTTTATTTTGGTACGAGAATAAGATGTTTCTGTAAAAAATGATATTATCCAAATATTTAGATAATTTCGATGGGTTTATTTTTTAGGAAAAAATTATATTTGATATAAGTAATATCAAAATATATATCAACTGAACTTTTAGGCTCTTGGACCATTTACCTCTTATCCCAGTATAACAAAGTTCTTATCCCAATGTAACAAAACAAAGTACACTGGATGATGGTAAAATGACCACAAAAGTAAGTCAATGGGACTGTATTGTATCATGATGTCAAAACAAAGTGGGAGCTCTAAGGCTACTTTTATAAAATCAAGAGGTAAGACTCTAACTAAAAACCGAAAAGAGCCAACTTCAAAGATGGATGCAAGGTCCTCTAGTTCACAATGTTCTCCTTCAAAGATTGAAGGGAGAGAGGACGTTGCTGTTCTAAAGGATGATATAGAGGTCAGAGCAAGTCAGATTCCGGAGTGGACAAGGTGAGATTAGGCGTGGATATATCCCCACCTACTACTCCAACCCATAGGAAGAGCATGTAAGAGTCTTGATTATCAATGGGTTCACTGAGACGTTTCAACTATTTGCCGCTAATTTAAACGGTATGGAGAATTTTGGAGCTACTTCACTTGAAAAGCTTAGAGGGGTGTTACTTGAGAAAGAGCCACACTTGAATAAGTTCATGTTGAATTTTAGCATTAGCATATAACTTAAAAAATTTGCAGATAAACTTAAACAAATCAGCAGTGCAGTAAAAACACATTCATCACATCAACACAATGGACACAAGATTTTTCATTGGGGAAACTTTCAAAGGACGAAAACCCCAAAAGCATTAGTAGCTCATTTCGTAATGAGATGACTTGAGAAATTCTTCAAAAAGTTCCTCAAATCTAGATCTGGATTTTACCCACAGTAACTGTAAAATTTATCAGAAAAATCAGACTTATAATTTTACCTACAATTTCCAGAATTACAAAAATTACCAATTTAGGGCTTTTTCAGCAAACTGAGATTTTCTCTCTCCTGCCCGCAAAAGACAAAGGCTGCCCAAGTCAGATCTGACTGTCGCAGACAGTCTGTACCTTTATACCGTACAGTTGTACGGCCGTACGAATCTGTACAGATCTGTCCTTCTGCTGCCCGTTGACTGCCTGGCTGCTTTTTCCCTGCTGCCCGCGGTCTGCTCTCTGACCCGGCTGCTGCCCATGGACTGCTCCCTCTGCCCAGCTGCTGCCTGTGGACTGTTTCCACTGCCCGTGGCCACGGCAGCCCTGTTAGGGCCTGCCTTAGTCTACCCGAGGGTTGGCCGTGGGCCAAACCCTCACGGGTAAGCCTGTTAGAGGCTGCCCGAGGGTGCCTATAGGGCTGCCCAGAAAAGAAGAGCAGTGCTCTTGCCCAAAAACAAAAGACAGTCAGCCCGTGAGAAAAGATGGGGGCTGCCTGAATTTTTCCTTGCTGCCTGGAGGTGTACGGAAGGGAAGAGAGCTGCCCGAACTTTGTCTTGACTGCCTGGAAAATAAGAATAGCTGCCACAAAAATTCTGAGAGGAAGAATGCTGATAAAAACCCTAGCTGAGGGTTTGCTGAGGATGCCCTAGGCTGAGGCAAAAATCTTATTCAACAAAAATAGCAGCTTCACCTGTTAGAGCAAACTTCTGTGTATAATAATGATAAGACTTGATCTTATTATATAGCCTTCATTCACCTGTTAAGTGGACCAAAATTAGGAAAGATAAAAATAATAATATTTTAATATTTTCCTAATTTCACTTTTACCTTCTTACCAAAAGCTTTTTTATTTATCTCTGACTTTTACCAATAGTCCTTATTTATTTTTGACTTCCACCAATGGTCCTTTTCCTGTGGTACAAAAGTCTTTATTTATTTTGACTTTTGACTTTGGGCTTTTTCCAAGTGCCCCTGTGGTCCTTTTTTATTCCAAAAGTACATCATTATAAACCAAGAGAGTTACTAATGCTTTTATCTCACACTCTGTGTGACACCTAGATCTGGTACTAGGGTAACTTAACCAAGGGTAGCTAATCCTTGGAGAAGTACACCAAGTCCATAGATCAAGGGTCAGAGTGCCACACATGCCTAGACCCAGTCTAGGGATTACAGTGCCTTCATTCCCCAAGAGAATGGCTACTCAGAACTAAGCTGAGTCTACTAGTACTAGACTGGTCTACATCGTGGTCTTGGACCAGATGTCTACTCAACACTAGGTTGAGTCTACCCAGGGCAGAGCTGGGTCTATATCATGGTCCCAGACCAGATATCTACCATTCAACAGAATGGTCACTCAACACTGGGTTGAGTCTTCACCATGGTCCCAGACCAGGTGGTCCCATTCTCCTAAGAGAAGGGCTCTCGATGCTGCTCAGAAAAATCAACAGTTCAGACATAAGAGTTCTGATTAAGCACTTACTATGAAGACAGCCAAGAAGAAAGGTCAAGGGAGGAAACTTGCTCAGTTGAATTTGGTGAGGAGAATTCACAGAGTGCATAAGGTTATCAAAAGAAGAATGCCATTTATGACTATTGTAATCAAGAAAGACATCATGTGCATGACTATTTCAAGCACAATCAAGAGCAAAAGAAGCACATGTCTAATGGGATAAAGAAGAAAATCACGGAGAAGAGTACAAAGAAAGGCACACTGATCACTTCACTTGTGATATAAACTATTAGAGATGCTCAGTACATTGATTCTGACATGACCAAACACATCATTGGTAGGTGAGACTAGATTGGGAAATTTGAACCTTCAGATATTGGAGATATCAAGTTTGGAGATGGCAGGACCCTTGATACTTCTGGTGAAAGTGATGTACCTATTTTTTTACTTATAAGTTATAACAGAAGCATGCGACATTAGAGAAGCTTTGTACATGCCCAGTTTGAAACCTTTTGTTAGTGAATCAGATGAACAAGTTGAATTTGAAGGAGGTATGTGTATTACTGATGACATTTTAAGGACATATTCTATTGTACTGGGTGAAAATGAGGAGGACGGTCTATATTTATTGGATGCCATAATTGCTGTAGAGAATGTGTTAGTGACATTAGTTGATTATGACAAACTTTGGTACTTGAGGTATGGACATTTTGATTTCTCTAGTTTGTTATCGTCCCATAAGTTAAACACGGTGTATGGGTTACCATAAACATCAATGCATGCAGTGTCTAAGAAGTTTGAGCCTTTTTCATAGGTGGTGAGGGTTGTTAAGTGTTTCTATTTTCATCCAAGAACCTCCTCTTATCCTTGAGCATTCTATGGAATTTGTCCCTTGGTGTTAAGATATTCCACTAGCTCTGTGTTTTTCATTTTTTTGCTTCAAATAATAGCAATTGTGTGCAAATAAAGAAACCATGTTAACAGCTAAATATCAGACGAAACGCTACATAGAGGTATGGTTACTGACTGTAATTTCTTCTCAACATTATGTTTCTCTATCAAGTGTTTTTTTTTGGGTTTGCCTATTGTTATGTGGGTGCTGAAATTCCCTGGCTGTTCAATTTGGGATTTCTTTTATTTGAATTTTCTTAAGAAATTTCTGCCATATGTTTGTATTCTATCATTGTCAAGATTGAGTTTCATTGTTGTATAATTTTGAGCTTACAGAAAATGGGTTTTATTTTATTTTATTTCATCCAACATGCCTAATACTTTCCAATGTTTGAAACACATCTAAGATCGAAGTATCACTCTTCTTTTGATGCCCATGTGACACAGATTGAAGCCATTGTGCTGTCTTGTCATATTTGTTCACATAATTGCAGTAATGGGTGATTTCGTCTTTTTTTTTTTGCATTAGTTCATTGTTCACGTGCTCTTTCTCCATCCTTAAGTGTGGAATTCCTTAAATTTATACTATGCATTGGTATATGGTTACTTCCCCTACTCCAAACATAGGTTGACAGTATGTCACATGCAGTTTGCTAGAACTAGCACAGACCCATCTAAATCTGGGTCTGATATGCACCTCAAGGTTGTGAAGCTTGAGGTTGCATATTTGACTATGGTGGCATTTTTGTGAATTTGATAAATGCATCCTTGAGCTTTGCAACCTCAAGGTGCATATCAAACCTGGCTTTAGATGGGTCTCTGCAAATGCATCCATATTAAACATTCGAATTCCAGACATACAACTATGAGCTTTGCAAACTTAAGGTGCATATCAAACCTTACACTAGATGGGTTTGTGCTAGTGTCCATATTCAATGCACTCAATGCACCATTTAGATTCAATGCTTAAACGAAGTGTTGATGGATGACCCACACCCACACTCACCCCCATCCGCACCATAGAGCACTTTGTTTCTCTCAGTGCAGTGAGTCGTAATTTTCTGTTTGCAACTATTATTCTGTTGTATTTCCTTTTTTACTTTGGTTAAACCCTTGCCAATAGTTCTAGACATTTCATGGAAAGTAGTTCTAAAGGGCAGATGCATTATTCTTTCAGGAAAGTATTAATATTGTCTCGTTGCTTTCTTCGAACGCACATAGGTAGCAAACACAAAATATTATACTTGTATCCTTTTTACAAAAAGTACACAAAAGGGTATGCCAACTATTATATCTTGTGGCTTGTCACAGTGTTTTGGATCTCTCTCCATTTGCTATATATTGAGAAGGGCTAGGAGTACCAGAACATTTGAGCAATAGATATTGACTGCCATTGGCAATAGCAGCGATGGTTGCAGGTCTGGTTAATGCTAATCCAATAGTTTATGAGAGGAAAGATCAACCTTCCAGGAACGATATAACAAGCAGAGATGAATCAACTGTTGAGGCTATTGATGAACAAGAAGTTTTTGATATCCTTTTTACTCTTGTATAATAACTTATTTTTAGCTAAGATGCATTGGAAGCGTTTATAATAGTGAGAGTTATGGATTTATCTTCTATCAAGGTAAGCACAGATGGAACTTAATGGGATTTGAAGAATCATGATAATGATTGGTCTGATTCTGTTAAATGTTGTTATCTGACTTTTGTTTGGGGTTTTTGTTCACATCTCTCATTTATCTTACAGTTTTGCATAATTTCTCTTCACATGTGTTGTTATTCTGACTGATCGCATTTGATTTTATCTACATATTTTCATTTACTCAGTGCTAGTAGTGCTATTTCATGTTTGTTTTTTTGACTGTTTCTAATATACGTGAACGTTGAAAATTTAGATATATGTTCTTTTCTAAATGAGAGACAAAATAACAGAGTTAGAAGAAATCCCAAGATTTTCAACGAATTGAACCGCATTCAAGTGTTCTCTCTAAGCCACCCATAGTTGTCAAATTTAACAGAATTTGCATAGAAATTTAAAAAGAGACAATCAGATAGATTGCTTGGTTGCAATTATATCTGAACCTTCCCATTCCCTTCTTTCTTTGTTGTCTTATCACAAACACATTATCTAGCATATATTATTTATCCAATGTTATAGTTACTTTAATACTATTTTGTTGTTTTGTTCTTTGCTGATGTGAAAAGTGCGGGATGTTTATTCTGAAATTCATACATCTAGGCTAGTAACAGGAGTCACCTAGTTACATATATTATAAATTTATAACTTATAAGTCATTTGATTTGGGATGTCTCCTCTCAATTTTCTAGACGTCCCAATTATACCTCTTTCATCTCTCATCTCTAAGTCTAGTTGAGCATTTTTTTTATAAATTTTGAAAAGTAGTTAAGGTTTATTGACGCATGTGCACTTAGTGTTCATTGCCCATCAAATCTTTTTACATAATTGCCCAAAGCCCGACTTGCTGTGAATATGATGCTATCTGTAATCTTATACGACAACTTGGAAACATCAAATCCTGATACAAGGTGTTCTACATCTTAGTTACATATATCGCCGACATCGCGATATATTGCGCGACAAAGGGCTCGGCGATATATTGCCATGAAAAAATCGTGATATTTGCCGATGTTTTAATGTGTCGCGACACATTCATTGATTCACGATAAATAGGGTAAATATCGCGAGTCGATAGAATCTGTCGGCCTGGGAAGTGATGGATTTATGATATTACCACTGTATGTAGATGATTTATTCTTAACAGGCGAAGATAAGCCCATCAACGAATGTAAGAAGAAGCTCGCTGCAGAATTTGAGATGAAAGACCTTTGAATGATGCACTATTTTCTGGGTCTTGAAGTACGACAGTATCCAGACGAGATTTACCTAAACCAAGGAAAATATGCAGTAGAAATCCTAAAGAGATTTGGGATGATAGATTGCAAGGCTATGACTACTCTGATGACAAGAAATTTGAAACTATTGAATGATGACACTTCAAAAGCAGTAGATGCCACATTATACAGACAGAGTATTGGTTCTCTGATGTACTTAACCAATACAAGACCAGATATATGTTTTGATGTAAACACTCTGAGTCAATATATGGTTAATCCCAAACATATTCACCTTAGTAGGAGCAAAACATGTGATGAGGTATCTAAAGGGGACTTGGTCTTAGATATGCATCAAATGGCGAGATCAGATTACATGGATTTACGGATTAAGATTGGGCAGGAAGTGCCGAAGATAGAAAGAGCACTTCAGGATGTTGTTTTAGCTTGGGATCAGGCATGATCTCATGGTTTAGTAGAAAACAGTCTAGTATTGCACTTAGCACGACAGAGGCTGAATACATTGTAGCATGTTCAGCCTGTAGTGAAGCAGTACGGCTTCGCAAGATGTTGACAGGATTATTTGATGCAGAGATGGATGTTACTGATATCCTTTGTGATAATCAGAGTTGTATTAAGTTGACATAAAACCCGGTGTTTCATGATAAGTCGAAACATATCGAAGTTAGATATCATTACATTCGGGATATGGTGCAAAAGGGAGCTGTAAAGCTCAAGTATGTTCCTACAAAGGAACAAGTGGCAGATGTGTTGACTAAGCCTCTGTCTCGTGTAAAGTCTGGATACTTTCGAGACAAGCTTGGCATAGTTCGAAAGGACCTCCCTCGAAAGAGGGAGTGAAAGAAGATGGTAGAAGGATGCAGTGGTGGTAGCTCAGCCTAGAGTAGGGTAAGTCTGGTTAGGCTTGTTGGCCCGAAAGGGTTAGTAGGTCAGACAAGGCCTGTTGATCCTAGGGGGATTAGTATGTCTGGCTAGGCCTGTTTAGCCCAAGAGGGTTAGTAAGCCAAAACAAGGCTTGTTGGTCCCCAAGAAGATCCATTTGTCTGACTAGGCTTGTTGACTCCAAAGGATTAGTAAGTTAGACAAAATGCTCGGATGGATCTACCAGAGAAATCACCAAGATAGTTAGAGGGCAAGATGTAGGTTCAAAATTCCCATGCTGATGTAGCAGATTCAATATTTTCATATTGATGATTGTTGAGATAGTTTCAGTATTCCTATATTGATATGACACGTTCAGTATTTACATGCTGATGATTGTTGAGATGATTGATGAGATAGTTTCAGTATTTCTATCCTGATGATGATGATGTTGTTTCAACATTTTTATGTTGATAATGATGATGTTCCAACATCTCTATGCTGGTGAGGTAGATGATGATCTAACATCTATTGATGATATTGTTTTAGCACTAACATGCTAATGATGTTGTTGTTGTTTCAGTATTTACAAACTGATGTTGCAGATGATGTTTCAGTATTTACACACAGATGTTGCAGATGATGTCTCGGTATTTACATACTGATGTTGCAGATGATGTTTCCATATTTACATACTGACGTTGCAGAAGATGTTCCAGTATTCACATACTGATTTGGCGAAAGATGATTCAGTATTCACATACTGATGTTACAGAAGATGATCCAGTATGCGCAGAAGATGATTCGATATCCACATACTGATGTTATAGAAGATGATTCAGTATCCACATATTGATGTGACAAAAGATGATCTAGTACACACAGAAGATGATTCAGTATTTACATACTGAGGTTGCAGAAGATGATCTAGCTGAGATCGATGATGAAGATGTATGATGGTGTTCCAAAACTTCTTATGACATATAGAGACTCAATAGTAAGATGTACAGTTGTGGTAGTAGTTGCTACCTTGGTTGAATACCTTCTTAGCTAAGAGGGAGTGTTAAAGTATTATAACTTCGGAAGATATTCCAGATGTATTGATTGTATTCCTCCATCAGGAGATGAGTTTGGTCATGTAAGAGTCATTGAAAGAATCAATGTAAACCTCCAAATGTAAGTCGGGTCAATAGTACCCAAGTGTCATTATAATAAATATTATTTTTGGTGTCTTGCTAGACAAGTCGGCCCTGTCAGTTAGACAAGTCAGCCCTGTTAGGTCCTAGGTCAAGTCAAGCAACAAATATAAATAGGGGGGCGCTCCCCTTCATTTGTACACTCTCACTTAAGCAAGTTTGCAAGAGAGAGAAGAACACGTGCGCTAGAAAGAAGAGAGAAGCAGTTGTCTGGGTTTTACATTGCTCTCGTTGAGTTCTATACCGAGGAAGTTTTGTGGGGTTTTCTCCCTTGTGGTTTCCCGGAGGAAAATCTTTGTGTTCTTTGTGTTACTGTGCTTGTTGTTCTTTCAGTGATCTTACTAGTGAAAATTGTTTTAAGATATCATCTAAGCAATTAAGAAAAACTTAACAGGCGCAACGGCTAGAAAGCGACAGTTGGGAAGATCGTGGGTACGAGGACGACTAGAGTCGGTGGAAGCCGCATGTATGAAAGCATCTTTGTAAGTCGAACCGTTAGTGCTTACTGACATGTGTTGATAAATTAGGAAAGACAGCCTGTTGGCTAACGGTATGAAGTCGGCTGAGTGCGACATGTAAAAGTCTATAAAAGGAGGAACCCAAGTTGTATGTGGGTTAGCCTCTGGAGAGTCTGTTCATGCTAGTCTTAGTAACATCTGGTCATTTAGTGACAGTCTGATTGTATTGTTGTTAGTTTGTTGAGTCGTAGAGAGGAGTTGAAGAATTTGCAATTGAGTGCGCAGTAGTGTAGAAGAGGTTGAGTCGATCTAGGCTGTGTGCAGATTGATAGTAGAGTCATAGAGGAGGTTGAGTTGATCCAGGCTATGTGCGGATCATCGATAGAGTCAAGTAGAGGGAGAATAGCGAGTAGAGGATCAGAGAGCAGGAGAGGAGAAAGAAGTCTGTATAGATAAGAAAGAGAGATCTAGAACAGAGTTTGTAGCTTAGTGCGCAGACCAAAGGTGCCATATATTTCTCATGCCAGATGAAGAGCGCCTTTGTGGTTTTTCTCGGATGGGTTTCCACGTTAGATATTGTGGTAAATGTGTGAATGATGAATGTGATTGAGTTGCATTTATATGTTACTGTGAATATGTGTTTATGTATTTGATTATGAATGATTTTATATGTATTCGTTGCACTATTATTGTTGAATGTGCCTATGCTGCATCGGGGTTGTTGTTATAATACCTGTCGACGGATGGGTTGTGTCGCACCTTGACTGTGTAAAATAAATATAAAGTTCCCACCCATCAGCCTCTGTCGAGCTCCTTGGTAGAAGGCCAAGGGACCTGAAATCCCCCACCCAATTGCGGTGACTTGGTTCTGGCAGTTACCCATAGAAAGATATCTCGGGTGAGACTGCATCTACGTTGCAGGTGCTGTTGGCTGGGCCTTGCTCTGTTGGGCCGATATCTTGGGCTTTGTTGCGCGCCCAGGAGGGACTGAACCTAGGTCGAAGAGAGTAGTAAGCCAACAATATTCATCAATTGAATTATTGTTTGTGTTCCAGAAACGAATTCTGTTTGCTTCATTGTAGAAGCTAGTTAGGATTGTTGGAGCTTGATGTCAACTATGAAGATCTCTGTCAAGTGTTAATTTTACATAAATATTGGGGTGAACTCTTTGCTTTCAATTAATTTTGTTAATCTTTTATTACTAGATAGCATATAATCCACTTTTGATGAATGTTGTAGTTTAGGTTTGGCAAAGTTGTATGCAGGATTATTTGGGAATTCAACTCTTGAGTTCTTGTTTGGTAGAAGTGTCTTGGCTATCAAAGACTAGGGCAAGGGTTTGAACTCATCAACCACTTGATCAACAAAACTCTACAAGCTTCCTTTATGACCCCATTGCCCTTTCTACAGCAAGGCACTAGTCACATGATTTTGGGCATTTAAATGTAACTCATCATTTTTTTTTACTTTATTTGCAATTCTGGTAATTAACTTTTATCTTAAGCATAAATTTCTGCAAAATCCTAGCTATATGTTCTCTTAAGTTGTTATTTTAGGACAGCTTATGGTCTATTTTGGATCATGTTCATTAACACTTAATTTAAGGTGAAATTTAACTCTAGATTTCTCAAAATTTAACCCTTTTTATGGATCTATTTGATCTATCTTATGGTTGGGCTAGTTTCTGAACTGTTTTGAGTTGTTTTATGCTTTAATTTTTATCTTGCAAACACACTTCAACAATTATTCACTCTCATTTAAAGTCTACAATAGATTTGGAATTTTCTGGTACTATCAAAGTATGCTAACACACACAAATACTGAGTTGATGGTTCATGCAAGTAACTAGAAGTAGTATTTCACATGGTTACTTGTTACATTCTTGCCTAGCTTGCACACATCTTCAAATGTCTAAGGGCTTGAATAATTTCTTGTCTTTAACCATTAAATTTTACATGCAAAATTCAACTTTTCATTTACTTGTTTAAATCTATTGGCAATCCCAAGTTTAGACCAAGAGTTTGTGTGGTTTAACTTTTATATTTCAGATTCTACTTGCAATTATTATTAAGTTTTCAATCAGTTATAGTATTTCCCAATCTTCTTTATGGTTTAAACTTTAAAATATTATCTTCATTGCTGGTTATTAAAATTTACTCATCATAGAATTACAATAGCAATATTTCCTCATAGATCTACTACTGCTTAAAGAGATGCATTTCACTTTCTGATTAACATTAAGACTCTGGATCTATTTCTCTTGCAATAAATTGCTTATTATTCACTTGGCAAATCACATTCCTTATAAGCATTTGTTGCATTATTCACTTGCTAATGTTATACTTTTCCTTTCATTTTGAAGCAAGTATATTTGTTTTAATCATGGATGTCACATTTAATCAATTGTGAGTAGAATCTTGTGGATCGATTCAAGAATTGAAATGTTTTCCTTTTTCTTTGGCACTTATATTCCTACATTAACATTCACTCTCTCAATACATTAATGGTTAAATCGTTGGCAATTTAAGTAATCCACATCATCTTTTGATCATTAAAGTGCTTAGTTGCTGTAGGGACTCGTCCCATGTGATTGGATTTTGTCCAAGTCAATAAAGAGTAGAGAAGTTGTTGTCTAGGTGATAGTGGCAACACTTCTGTAGCTACACTTAGCTAGGACCCTTTGAGTCCTTGCATTTGGGGTATTAGTGTTGTGGCAACACAGTGCATATATATCTCTCACTTGCCATAAATCATGATACTTGACATACTTATAGCACCCTTAGCTGGTTAGGTGGTTTTAACCACCTAACATCCAACTCCAAAAATTTAACGTTACATTGGTCACAAGTCACTAACACACAAAGTGACAAATACTTGTTATTGTTATAATACTTCTAATATAATTGTTATTGTTTGTTACCACTAACATCGTCTAGCTTGGTTCCCTTCAGAGCCTAGCCCATCTTTGTTTTTTCAGATTTTCATGTGCCTCTTTGCATCTCTTAGAGAGCCTGCCTTGCATCTCATGCTCTCTTCTTAATTTTCATGGTGACGTTTTTAGTATTCTCTTTGTTCACGTATATCATTGCATTGAAAGGTGCATTCTACAACCTAGGTGGGGGAGATGTGTAACGTAAGGGTGTAACTATGATGTTAGCATGTGTTGACCTAAAAATGAAAAAAATAATACATTAAAAAAATGTAACATTTATGCAGCATGATAAATTATTAATAGAAAACAAATCTCTCTCTCTCTCTCTCTATATATATATATATAGAACCAACCTAGATTCATCTTAACCCTGGATTTTCTGTGTGCCTCTTTGTATCTCTTAGAGATCCTTTTTTGCATCTCATGAGATCTCTTCTTGCTTCTTTTCTTGGAAATGTTTTTAGCATTTCATTTGTTCACATATTTCACTGTACTGAGAGGTGCATTCTACAACCCAGGTGGGCGAGATGTGTAATGTAAGAGTGTAACTCTGATGTCAGCATGTGCCGATCTAAAAATGGAAAAAATAATACAAAGAAAACATTTATGTGGGCATAATAAATAGCTGAGAGGGATCAAATCCCTCAAGGTGCAAACCTTTCATCAAGTTTTACCACTGTCAAAAATGTTTGCACCTTGATGGATTTGAATCCTCTCATCGCTTGATAGATCTAGGTTTAAGATGGGTCTATGCTGATAGTACTTGCAGTAACATTTGCCAACTTTGTTCACTAGTAGATAGTAGATACTAGATGTTAATACCTATATTAAAATTTAATTAAATTTACGAGCTCAACAGTCATGATGAACAAGATATTTCTGGCATCTTTAAAGGATTCGTTTATAGAATTATGATCTATTATCTTCAAGAAGCATCGTGCATCAACTTAGCATGATATTTTTATATATGAAGCCCTAAATTGCTTTAGCATGGATAGAATACGATGAAGAAATTAATCAGAATAGGATATTAAAGGTATATTTGAGGAATTCTTGATGATGATAGCATCAAATTACTATATGACAATGCAGAAATATTATGTATATTGCTAGCCGACAATATTTTTAATAAAGGAGGTGAATCCTTATCTAGAGTTACATTGATGAGAGGAGAACGACGTATTGTGCTGGTTATGGAGAGTCTATTGTTAATTTGTTATGTCAAAAATGTGGAAGGTTGCAATTTTAAATTTCATATCAAATCAAACTGAAGAAATGACATCAATACTAAACCCTTTGATATGAAACGGCTTTTACATTAACAAATGTTGGATGATGGCTGAATTCATCATCCAAATTTATATATTCCTTGTACATAACTGCTTCTGTGTTTACATTTAGTGATTGCTTGTATTGCAACTGAAGAAAATGATGTGGTAGCATCATTATTTCTTTTTACCAGCTTTACTTTGTGCAAGCTTGCTTTTAAGTTTTAACTAGTATTCTTATCAATTTTGACTAACTGATAGGATTCTGCTTGAATTCCATGTGATTGCACTACTGTTTTATTCCTCTGCTGTATTTTGTACAAGATTGGTAAGTTGGTTTTAAGCAGTGTTCGTAATTTTAGCTATCTGATAGGTACTTGCTTTTAAGGTTTTGGTTGGCAGTATATATAAATGGTTAGTAGTACATCTATCAAACCCAACCCATTTAGAAAACATTGTCGAATTATTTCCTGAGATAACTCTGCACCTCAGGCAAAGAATATTCTGTCAATTTTTGTTAGTTGTATGTTTTTCAAACCCAACCCATTTAGAAAACATTGTCGAATTATTTCCTGACATAACTCTGCACCTCAGGCAAAGAATATTCTGTCAATTTTTGTTGGATTCTACATTCAGGACTTCTTAACCGTTTGGGAATGGCCTAGGGTTGTCATTTTTTTCGAGCAGTAAATCCACGTTCACCAACAACTTGCGGCTTAGCTCAATTCTGCTTGTGAAGCACAGTTATATTTATTTTCTTAAGTTCAACCATTCTGAAGGATATGAATCTTATGCAATGTTCAGGTTTTATCTGCAGCACACTATATGAGATACACCCACATTGACAATCTACTTTTGGTGCTTGCACTGTATTTTATGTGTTTATTCATGTCTTTCGGCCAGCTTAGTTCATACTAATTAGTTGTTTGTGTTAATCACAAACCCACATTGACAATCTACTTTTGCCATTTGGTGCTTGCACTGTATTTTACGTGTTTATTCATGTCTTTAGGCTAGCTTAGGTCACAGTGCTGTCACACTAATTAGTTGTTTGTGACTGAGATGGTTGTCAAGTAAAAATTATGCATCAAGTATATTTTGAAATTTAAGAATTTTTTCCCTTAACTTTCATGGTATACATCATCTAAGAGACATCAAAGATCCAGAGCATCCTTATTCGCTAGAGCAATTAAAAGTTATATCTGAAGACGCAATTGAGGTTGATGATGAACGCAGTCATGTAAGGTAAGGAGAAATTTACTCTGCTTCATTTAAGGTTTGTTATGTCTTTCAATTAAACCATATTTTTTGTTTGGTTGTCATTGTATCCAATATTCAACAAATCCTAATGGTCCTATATTTGTTAATTTTAGGGTTACATTTACTCCTACAGTTGAGCACTGTAGTTTGGCAACAGTAATTGGGCTCTGCGTGCGAGTGAAGCTTATGCGTTGCTTGCCTTCTCGATTCAAGGTGTGCAATTTATATGCTACAAAAAATAAAGTAGGACAGTTAAAAAAGAACTAAAAGAAAGAAATTTATCAATGTCCACCAGCTCCTATGATCAATAGGACAAGAAATTTACAATTATGTTATCTATAGTGATAGAGGCAGCTTATGCATCTCCATTAAAGGAATTGTCTAACTATTCTACAATTTGGACCCATTTTGGTAGCATATTGGCTTTTTTTGGTCATGATGTGACCAATTCTGGTCGTATATAGGTCCAAATCATAGGATAGTTAGACAAATCCTTCATTAAAATGTTGAATGGTAGAGTTGATACATAATCAAATAATGGCACCAAGACGGTTTGAAGAATGAATTAAATCCTTTGCCAGCTTGTGTTCTGGGATTGTAAGTGGGCATGGTTTACTGTAGTGTTTGAATAAATTTAACTGTTAATTTTCTTTTAGAACCGTGGAAATGTTGGGATCTCATTTGATTCAGATGTTGAATAAGCACATCTAACTAGCAAAATAGTACCTTCCAGACCTCAGAAAATGTGCATCTGATTCAACCATGATTTTGCACATCTGCTTTTAACTTTAAAGCAATCATGACCTTTGTTTACTTTCATATCTGTTGCTCTCTTTCTGTGCATTCACAAGCTGCATACCTATGCTTTCAGTTCTACATACGTATTTCATTGTAATGAACAAAATATATAATAAATAAACATTAATAATTAAATAACTAATACTTAATGAAGAGACACCTTGATGAAAGGTTATGCCTTTTTATTAATATGAGACTTAAGGTATTATTTAGAATACCTTTTTATACTTCTAACCTTTTTCTATTTTTTTATGATATACACTTGGATCATGTTTTCCAAGGGACTTCTTTATTCTTTTAATAGCCCGTTGATTTGTAAGATTACGTAGGACTACTTAACTGTGTGGTGAAGCGGTTATTGGCAATGGTAACAATCAACCCGGCGGCGGTAGTGTATCAACCAACCAACTCAAGTCTGTGTTTGATATTGAATGAACAGATTGTATGATAATTTCTCTCGTAGAGCCCGATTTGAGTGAGCATGGAAACAGTTAGACCAAAGAGTGACTGTGGCATGGAATGACAGTGAACTGAATTTTTTTCGCTGGTGAATTTTATTATTCACCTGTCTGCTCTGAATTAGATGACGACTTGGTAGAATGACGTCAAGATTTAACCAATCGGTGCAATTCTCTAACGGACAAAACCCTATAGCAGGTGGCCGTTGATTCGGAAATTCAATAAAATCTACAGTGGTGGTTGTTAATTTTGCAGCAGTCAATGTGAATGGATGAACGTTTTTAATCAGTTTTCATAAATTAGTGGAGTAATCTTCAACAACGCGGTCGTTATTCTTGACAGGCTATGGCGGCGATGCTTCTCTGAAAATTTGAATTTTTGATGGCCAAGGGCCTCTTGATACCAATGTGACGCACTGGTAACAACTGTTGAATTTTTGTACTTAGGGAAGTGTTCCCCTGTTGACTTTGTGCCTTAGTAACTAAAAGAGGAGAAGTTACATGACCCTTGTATTAATTACTTGAGATGAGTAATTAATGCACTTTAGAGAATAAAGTGACTTTTTAAACAAAATTTAAGTGGAGTTGAAAGGGAAAATATTTAATGGAGAGAAAAGTGATTTTTCTCATCCATTGATGAGAAAACACTAGATCAAATGTGGTCTCTTGATCTAGTGACCTTTCAGCTACCCTAGAAAGGTGAAATGAAAGGACAAGGGAAACAATAAAAAGGCACCCCATTCCTCATTTTCTTATCCAAGAGAGTTGGTGAGCATTTTGAGAGAGCAAGTCGAATTCTGAGAGACAGGAAGGAGCAACTAAGATAGCTGGCATGAATTCATAGACAGTTGGAGCAGCGGGAGAGAGAAGTCACTGTGAGCACAGAAATCGAATCACTCACAGCATATACACAACAGCGGAGGAATGATAGAGCTGGCACACATTTCGAGTAAGGAAACTAGGCAAAAATTCCCAGGCAGCTGGCACACACTTCAAGGGAAGAAAATCAACATTTATTACTGTGGCCGTACAGTCCAGGAGAGCAGTCCATACTGTTGATAGGATGCACGAAATTCGAGGTCTGCAGCATGAATTTCAAGGTGTAATTTCTGTCTGAGTTTTACTAGACATTTTCATGATTTTCTATGCATCAATCCATAGTACGTACAGTTCTGTTGAAGTCTGGCACGAGTTACGAGGCAGATTTTGGGACTGTTACAAGGCAAATTTTGGGACTTTCATTTTGAAATTTTCTGAGAAAGCTGAAAAACTGGGGTTGAGATAAGTAGTGCATTTTGTGGATTTAATTTGTTGCTGTACATTTTATTGAAGAAGTAATAAAAACACACTCTCTCACAGGTTTTCCCCAAGTTGGGGCTTTGCTTGGCCAATTTGCCAAAATATCTTGTATCTGAAATATTTCATGTGTGGCTGACGGCTGTCATTAACATTCTGTTCATTAAATTAGTGAATTTTTCCAAGTGTTTCCTGTACAATTTGTTTATGAGAAATCAATATATATGCAACATAAATGTTCATTGGGTGGGGTATTAAACAATGAGAAAGTGACTTGAAACTGGGGTGGGGAAATCACTCAAAAACTTACATGGTATCAGAGCGGAGGGGGCAGATTTGGGTATTGAAAATTTTAGACCGTCAGTGGGTCTTCCTTTGTTAGTGAGCAATCTTTGTTGGATTTTAAATTTGCATTGCAATGGCCACTGCATTAAGGTTGGAGGATAGGCTTGATGGGGCTAGGAATTTTGTCCCATGGAAGGCTAGGATAGTGCTTATATTGGAGGAAAATGAACTTTGGGATGAAGTGGTTCATAGTACACAAGCAAATCCAATTCAAGTTCCAACTTCCATCGATGCACAAGCACTTGCTACTTTCAACAAAAAGGACATAAAAGCTAGAATGATCATTCTAGATGCAGTTAAAGATCATGTTATCCCACATATTTCAAGCAAAGACCGTGCCTATAAGATGTGGGATGCTTTGACCAGCTTATATCAGAGTTTGAATGAGAATCGAAAAATGGTACTGCGAGAGAAGGTGAAGAGCATAAGGATGGCTACATCTGAAAATGTAGCTTCTTACCTTACTAGGATATCTCAGGTGAGAGACGAGCTTGCAGCAATTGGGGAGAAGGTAGATGGCAGTGAGCTAGTGAGGACAACTGTGAACGGCGAGACAAAGCCATGGACCATTTTTGTGGAGGCTATAGTTGCCAAGGAGAACTTGCCTTCTTGGGATAGACTGTGGGATGATTTCATGCAGGAGGAGACCCGAAGAGGTCTTGTGCAGGGAAGCTCATCAAACGGTAAGGAGGAAGAAGTGAGTGTTGCCTTGTCAGCTACAAGCAAGAAGTCCAAGAAAGGCCCTAAGGGAGGGGCTAAGCAGCAAAGAGTTGAATTGAAGAAGGACCCAAGCAGAGTCGGGTGTTATGCATGTAATGCATTTGGCCATTATGCTGGCCAATGTCCTAATAAGAAGAGGGGCAAGCAGGAGGAGGAACATGTTGCAACTACAACAGAAATCGAGAGTTATGTTGCAAAGTTCGAGAAAGAATTCTCTCCTATCACAATTGTTTCGAGTTGCGACAGTAGTAGACCTGTGGATGCAGGGAAGTGGGTAATTGTGAGCATATGACTGGGATGCGAGATGCATTCCTCACTTTAGAGACTATTCCAGAGTAGCTCGTACAGGATGGAGAGGGCATAGTTTATGCAGTCAGAGAGATGGGACGAGTACAGTTCCAACTAGAGTTTGGAGGGATTCTGGAGGTATCAGGATTGCTCTTTGTTCCAGGACTAAGAGATAGCAGACTCTTCATTCCAGCCTTGGAGGGTGTAGGGTATGCAATGGTGTTCAAGAGTGAACACATATTTATCTACCCAGTGGGAGTGGTTTCGATTGATCCTATGTTGATTGGTCATCGAAGAGATGGAGAGTATGTGGTGCGTGGTCAGCCTACATTTGGAGGATCTGGGTGGATGACAGGATCAGAGTCTGAGATAGACGAAGAGCGTGAAGTGCCAAGGGTTGATGTGGCGCCGAGTACTCAGCCCTTAGTTCAGAGAGGAGAGCGAGATGCTCTGAAGACTGCAGTGGTACCGGGTATCCAGTATTCGATTCAGGGGAGTATGTGTGTAATATCCCAAATCCCGATATTTTCTAATTCTATGCAAATATACTGAAACAGCCGGGAAGGCAAACTGCCATGCAAAATACCCTATTTTATAGCAAAATTAGGGTTAGGGTTTGTAGGATAGAATGAACACTTACCACTGATAAGCTGGCTGGAATGCTCATGAGAGAATATGCATGCATCAAGAGCTGAATCGAAGATGACCTGGTATCTTCTGCTTCCGATGATACCCCAGCAGCACGAACCCCAAATCAGCTAAGGGTGACGTTTTCAGTGAAGGAGGTGTCCGATGAAGCTGATGATTTGCAAGATTGATAGCCTTCTCGTGTCGGAGAGAATGCCTGGCACATGCGGAAATTCTGAGGTCTCTAGGCAGGCTAGCGAATTGTTCTAGAGGTGCAGCTGCTCACGCCCCTTGATCCCGAAATGGATGATAACTGCTCAGGATGAGCACGATCGGATCTGATAATCACCGGGTACTGGAGTATGATACCGATGATGAGAATGGTGCCTGGGTTTCGAAGGTAAACTGAGATCTAAAGACCTAGCGAATGATTTGGGCTTTCCGGTTGAAAACCCCTTACGACTGCACATGTGCCCCTGCAACAATCTCTGCTATATACTGGATAACTATGAATAAATGGAAGAGCAAATGGTTAACCTATATGGCTTACCGTGGATGAGACTAGGGTAGATATCTCACTGCCGAAACCCCGCTAGCTGAAGATGCCGTCTCCAACCCCAACTGCTGTGCCGCACGCTGTTCTCCAAAATCAATAATCATCAAAAGTAAAGTCTCCATTCACTTTATCTTTCTTTTATAACTTTCAACTACGAAAACCCTAACTTTTGACCTAATTAGGTCACTTTAACTTTTAATTTGCAGTTGACTTGCATGCATGCGCATGGAGACTTAATTGGGTGCATGCATCATTAAATAATGCTTAGATGTCATGCATGTCACTTTTAGGGTTTGCATGCATATCACTTTTAGGGTTTGCATGCATGTCATTTTTAGGGTTTGCATGCATCTCACTTTTAGGGTTTGCATGCATGTCATTTTTAGGGTTTGCATGCATGTCACTTTTGGGAACATTACAATCCTCCCTTGCCAAAGATTGCTTGTCCTCAAGCAATGCCAACGCAAATCCACAATCAATCAACTGAACCAACTGAATCCGGGGATGATCCCAAGGTCCCAAATTATTCTAGGAGATCTGTAGCACCCTCTGCTCAAAACACTGCACTGTATGGTACCATCACCAGAGATCTCCTGAAAGCACACTCTAGCAATCACTAAACTGTCAGTCACTGTAATCCCAGGGTCCCAAATCAATCTGAGAATTGCAGAGGTCAAAATGCATCCACCGCTACCCTACGTAGTATTGACACAAGGAGCATCATGTAGACTCCCAAGTAACACCATCAGTAAACACTGTATCCATCCCTCATAAGGTCTTCCACTTGGATCCCAATGCAAACTTGTGCATATTTCATCCCAAATATCTGAAGGCTCTTGTGGGACCATACCTTTGGCTAGGAATGTCTTCCCAAGAATCGCCCACTCAATAGGACACCAACTCTTAATATCTCTCCAATCCAACCCCCGAAAATTACCTTGTCCATAAGCACCATCACAAGGAATAATCCTACCAAGCTGACATTCTACCCTTCTGATTTCAACTGGAATGCTCATATACTGCTGGTTAATTTCTCGATCCTGGCCAACCTGTAAAAACCATCTGCCATTATGCAAATGTGGACTCAAGCTACTGCAAGCCCTGTCTATGTACTCCTTAAGAGGACTGCTTTGAAATGCAATAGTATGTTTCTTCTGCTGCCCCATCAAGGAATCCAACTGCTCTTCAATACTAGACAGCCTGACCTCTGACTTGGTACATACAACTCGAAGAACTGTAAGCTCAACATCTCGCTTTACTATGGTGTCTCGGAGTATCTTGGTCCTCTCTTTCATCGCTAGAATGCTTTCTTTAACCCGTTCAATCTTCTTTCGGTGACTATCATCTGGAAGCTCTATCTCATGCATGTATAAACTCTCCCTAACCTCCATCTGTGACTGCTCACTGTCTCGACTGCTGTGCTCATTGCCTTGCACCTCATGTATTTCGCCTGTCATAACTGTCTGGATTCCTGCTGTAGGTGATGAAGAGTGTACCAATTCCAACTCATCACATGGTTTGTCCACAATCTGACTAGCAAATGTGCTTGTGTCGCTAGACTCACAGGATGGCTCTAATGCTATCTCCTCATGCACATCCTCATCATGTACTGTTAACTCCAAATGAAGCTCACCAACAACCTGTACTTCATGCTCATCTTTCTTCACTCCCCCAACTATGCCTTTAAGGAGATCCTCATCCAAATGCAAAGTAGCCAATTTAGTGGCATCTATCTCAATCATGGGGTTGAGCTGGAAGTATGTGTCCAACTTCTACACCCAATTCCTGGCTGGGCCACCCCGGGTGCCCTCAAAGGTAGGGATAGTCAATTTCCCTACGGTGCGTTGTAACTCATAGTTCTGGGTGAATGGCCTATTGTAAGCTTTGGGTTTGTTCTTACTTTTAAAGTGGCAGAAGTCGGTGAAGGTCATGGCTGAATGGAAGTCCTCTCCTAAAGCTCTATATTCTCTCAGATAGGCACTCATGGATTCTTCTGGTTCTGCTTGTGCCAGAGGCACTGCAGCTAGACTATCTAAGAATTGAGGCATGGTAGATCGAAAAGGCTTGTATATATGGGGATGGCTCTGCATGTTGGTATGTAAGTGCTCCCTACTACTGCTGGTGGATACCCTATCACTGTTGGGAAATATGGGAATGTGTGGGGTGGGCCCATTCTTCTCAGCCATTTGCCTGAAGGTGCTCATCATTTCTTTTTGCCCATTAGTGAGTTCTTTTATGGCTGATATGAGACTATCGAAAGCTGTTTTATCATCATCGACCATTGTTTCTTTGCCTTTTCCAAACTGATATTCTCTATTCCCCAAATCTACGTCGTCTAACTCCTCTTCTCTGTCTCTATACCTCTGTCTCTTGTGAGTAATGTTGTATGGGCCTTCTGAATTCATTTATATTTTTGCATGCCCACAGCTGGCAAGGAAAATAGCTCTGATACCACTGTAATATCCCAAATCCCGATATTTTCTAATTCTATGCAAATATACTGAAACAACCAGGCAAACTGCCATGCAAACTACCCTATTTTATAGCAAAATTAGGGTTAGGGTTTGTAGGATAGAATGAACACTTACCACTGATAAGTTGGCTGGAATGCTCATGAGAGAATATGCATGCATCAAGAGCTGAATTGGAGATGACCTGGTATCTTCTGCTTCTGATGATACCCCAGCAGCACGAATCCCAAATCAGCTAAGGGTGACGTTTTCAGTGAAGGAGGTGTCCGATGAAGCTGATGATTTGCAGGATTGATAGCCTCCTTGTGCCGGAGAGAATGCCTGGCACATGCGGAAATTTTGAGGTCTCTAGGTAGGCTAGCGAATTGTTCTAGAGGTGCAGCTGCTCACGCCCCTTGACCCGAAATGGATGATAACTGCTCAGGATGAGCACGATCGGATCTGATAATCACCGGGTACTGGAGTATGATACCAATGATGAGAATGGTGCCTGGGTTTCGAAGGTAAACTGAGATCTGAAGACCCAGCGAATGATTTGGGCTTTCAGGCTGAAAACCCCTTATGGCTGCACACGTGCCCCTGCAACATCTCTGCTGTATACTGGATAGCTATGAATAAATGGAAGAGCAAATGGTTAACCTGTATGGCTTACCCTGGATGAGATTAGGGTAGATATCTCACTGTCGAAACCTCGCTAGCTGAAGACGCCGTCTCCAACCCTAACTGCTGTGCCGCACGCTGTGCTGCTACTCAAGAGCTCCAAAATCAATAATCATCAAAAGTAAAGTCTCCATTCACTTTATCTTTCTTTTATAACTTTCAACTGCGAAAACCCTAACTTTTGACCTAGTTAGGTCACTTTAACTTCTAATTTGCAGTTGACTTGCATGCATGTGCATGGAGACTTAATTGGGTGCATGCATCATTAAATAATGCTTAGATGTCATGCATGTCACTTTTAGGGTTTGCATGCATGTCACTTTTGAGGACATTACAATGTGAGAGGCTACTTCTTCTAGTGCTGGTAGGAGAATCAATTGATATGACTTGTCACTGATGGATGAGCGAGATGAGACTTCTTGACATGTGGCATCAATGCAAAGTATAGGCTCTGTAGAGGGACAACTTCTAGAGACAGAGGGAGCTTCTACGACAAACAGTGTGAGACTGAAGTGTGATTCTGGTGGAGGACAAGCTAGAAAGACTTCCTGTGGGAAGCAGAACTGGTGAGTGTTGCAGCTTAGGATGTCCTTCATTAAATTTGACCTTTCTAGGGAGGAGTTAGAAAGGGTGGGCATTCTTACATTGTGTGAGAAGCACATGAACAGATTACTAGCTTTGGTGGAGAAGCAATTTATCTTCTTCCGGGATAAGTTGGGAGTGAGGGAGAACATCTTCTTAGGTAAGAGGGAGTCTTGAATTTTTGTACCTAGGGAAGTGTTCCCCTAGTGACTTTGTGCCTTAGTCACTAAAAGGGGACAAATTACATGACCCTTGTATTAATTACTTGTGACTTTTTAAATAAATTTAAGTGGAGTTGAGAGGGAAATTATTTAATGGAGAGAAAAGTGATTTTTCTCATCCATTGATGAGAAAACATGAGATCAAATGTGGTCCCTTGATCTAGTGACCTTTCAGCTACCCTAGGAAGGTGAAATGAAAAGATAAGGGAAAAAATAAAAAAGGCACCCCATTCCTCATTTTCTCATCCAAGAGAGTTGGTGAGCATTTTGAGAGAGCAAGTCGAGTTCTGAGAGAGAGAAAGGAGCACCTGAGATAACTGGCACGAATTATTAGACAGTAGGAGCAACAGGAGAGAGAAGTCACTGTGGGCACAAAAATCGAGGCACTCACAGCAGATGCACAACAACAGAGGAAGGATAGAGTTGGCACGCATTTTGAGTAGGGGAATTGGGCACGAATTCCCAGGCAGATTGCATGCACTTCAAGGGAAGAAAATCAACATTTATTACGGTGGCCGTACAATCCAGGAGAGCAGTCCGTACTGTAGACAGGCTGCACAAAATTCGCGGTCTGCAACATGAATTTCGAGGTGTAATTTCTGTCCAAGTTTTTCCAAACATTTGCACGATTTTCTATGCACCAGTCCGTAGAGTTCTAACTTCTGTTGAAGTCTGACATGAGTTACAAGGCAGATTTTGGGACTGTTACAAGGCAAATTTTGGGACTGTCATTTTGAAATTTGCTGAGAAAACTGAAAATTGGGGTTGAGATAAGTAGTGCATTTTGTTGATTTAATTTGCTGATGTACATTTTATTTAAGAAGAAATAAAAACAGAGAATATTTATTACAGAGGCTTAGAGACATTGGCATCTCGACGACCCTATTGACAGCTATTATGCACCTTTATGAGTCCATCCGTGGCCACCTCCGCATTGCTCGAGGAATGCCTGAGTTCATTTGAAGCACTATTGGGGTTAAACAAGGCTGCCCACTATCTCCCACCCTGTTTGGGATCTACATTGATGAGTTGGAAACCTTTCTCCACGAGCATATCCAGGACACAGTTGGGTGCCTTCTCCACCAGGTCCTGATCTCTATTTTACTCTTCGCTGATGACGTAGTACTCTTATCTTCATCCTCGAAAGGTTTACAGAGATAGCTAGATGCCTTAGCCCTGTTTTGTGATCTTCGGAAGTTGACGGCGAATTTGAACAAAACAAAGGTTATGATCTTCAATTGGGTGAAAAAAACCACGGACTTTCGTTTTCTATTCAAGGGGGAGGAAATCGAGATCACTGTTACCACCTAAGTTGTACTTAGTGGTTTTTAAACAAGTGAGCTTGGTGAATCGGACAAAGATGTTTTTTTCGGACTTAAGAAGACCTTCGAAAGTGCTTTTGGGAAGTGCTTGTTGTACTATATCACATGTTCATACCCCATGGGGGAGTTGTAATAAGATGTTCTAGCATGATAGTGTCTGTAAAAGACTCGGTCTCTTAGACTTTATTTGTCAATCCGATCAACTCATGGTGTTTTTTCCCTTGGTTATTATTGGTTGTTGAATAAACGACTGATAATTTCTGAGTTTTTCACTCAATACCTCCAAAGTTGGGGTGGTAGGCTTGGCATTTAGGCCTATTGAGGTTATTAGAGTCTATGTGTCAATGTATAAACATGCTAGGCATCATGGTCGAGTCATATGAACATGTCTAAGTCCCCCTAGGTTTTTAATTTTTAAAATTTTTAAGTTTTTAAAATTTTATTTTTTTCACAAAACTTAGGTTATTTTTTAATAGTCTAATTGGAAAAATTGGTTTTGTAATAAAAGTGGGCCAAATAATTAGTTTCAGTCATGGGGGTGCTCATTTTCAAGCTAAGAGCACCATGTAAACCCAAAGACCCACTTTTTCTAAGTTTTGAGTGATTTGTCCATCACTCAGTTCAAAAATCCCTAAAAATCAAATATTGATTATTTAATTGATAAATTAATTAAATAATGGAGAAAATTCAAAATCCTCATTTGCATTTGCTCCAATTTTACTGAAATCAGTTTCATTGGCTTGGGATTGACTGGATTTGATTATTCCTTGACTAAAGGAGGTGATCTGGGCTGATCTGGGAGTGCACCACAGCATGCAATCTTGGGAAATGCGCCCTCCCTCTCTCCTCCACACGTGTGGGCCCTTCTGGTTCAGTTTTGGTGGATGCTTTAGTTAGCAGGTTGATGTGTCAGGCAGATCAACTCTCCGATTGACAGTTGCACTCAATGAGACTCAGATTAGGCTCAGTTAGACACAGATCAGGCCCAGATTCGCTCCACATGCAGCTGCAGTCTCTCTCTCCTTGGTATTTGCGCCCCCCCTGGGCTGGATCTCCTGTTTTTGCTATAAATAAAGCAGCCATTACCTCTTCCAAGCTTGTGAGAGCTGGATTGAAGGGCTTGCCATTGCAATATTGTATTGATCATCAATTGTTGAAATAAAGAGAAGCTTTGGAGGCTAAATTGTGGAGTACTTTTCATGTGTGGATCATCATTATCATGCTGCTTTTGAGGTGAACTGCTATTTTTTTCAATTTTTGCATTAAACTGTTGTCTGCCTGAATGATTATTGGAATCATAGGAATAAATCATTGTAAGTAAGCAAGCTTACTCCTATTTTGCTACATATGTTTGAATGAGCTAATATTTGCATGCTAAACAAGATTATTTTCATGCCATATCATCTACTTCTCATATGTATCTTCAGATTTAATGGTTTTGTTTGCAGGATTTGTTGTTTAGCTTACAGGTTTGCCGTGATTGGAAGAGTTGTGGTTCAGGTTTGATTCCATTGGTTTTCCAATGAAGATTGCGAAGATTGTGCCCCTCGGTGCTTCATTGACAAGTTTCTTTTGCAGATCTGCTTCAACAACAAGCACTTCTCTTTTCCTCTTCCTCCTTCAAAATCTTAAATTTTCTTCAAATTGGTTACTATTTAAGAAATCTTATTGCTTAGATCTGTCTCATTAAGAAAATCACATATAGATCTAGATAGTAAGATCCTTTTTTAAGTTTAGATCTCAGTTCCTTTTTGCATACAAGGTTATATTTGAAGAGATCTAGCTGAAATTACCCTCTTTTTTGCAAGCATTATAAAGGAAATTTGTAGCTTGCTAATAAGGCAGTTTCCCTTACTGTTCTTTAAAGTTTCATATTCTGCAAGAAAAGTGTATATCTCATTGGCTGCCCAAACAACAAGCCAAGATCCCAAGGAAAGCTTGCTTTCCTTGGTTCCTTTTTGAAAAACTAGATTAGCCCTTTTTTGACAATTTTACTTCGTTTTTTTTTGGTAATTTGTGTGGTGACCCGAAACACTTTCAAAGTGTTTTTGGGCACATTTGATTTTAATCAATGTTTCCCCAAGTTTCCAGGACAGGGGGACGCGGGAGCGGGGAAACGCACATTCGGGACGCGTGGAGACCACCCCCAAATTTAGGGAAATTCAGGGGGGGGGGACGTGGGGACGTCTCTAAAATTATAAATATAAAATAAAATATAAAAAATAATAATTCATTTGATGTATATTCAATATTGTGCAATGTAAATACTAAATATATTGATTTATTTTTTAAGTAGTACCAAGTAGGCAATGCTAAAAGTGAAAATAATGGGAAAACATTAAATTTTTTTTTCTTAGGGGCATGGTGGGGGGAAACGTTTCGCCAGGAGTCCCAAAGTCTCTGGGACGTAGGAAACGTGGAAACGCGTCCCCAACCCTGTGGGACATGTCCTTGTGGAACATTGATTTTAATTGCTCGATGTTTGTTAGCAGGTTTAACAAAAAAGAGAAGGAGACTCTGCCCATTTTTCGACTCTTGTGCGAACAAGAGCTTCCAGGAGGCTTCCCCCACCACTGTGATTTTATTTCAGCTTGTTACAAGCTTTTTGTAAGCCTTTGGATCCTCAATAACAAGGACCAAAGTGCATAATTCAGTTTGCTGATATTGTAACCAATAATAATAAAAAATGAATCATTTCGAGTATGCTCTTTCGAGCCCGCTCCCATCCCCCCAGGGGGGATTCGCGTCCGTTTCACTTTTTTGCATTTTTCCCTTTTTTTCATTCTAGTTTAGTCTTGACATGCAGGATTGTATACTTTGATAACATTTTACATTATTCCACATTTTCAATTCAAAAGTAATCATACTACTTACCCCACGACTTCCCGATTGACCTGCAAGGGGAAAGAAATGCGTGGTAGGACTAATTAGAAAACCGGTGTTGTGTATCTCTGATTCCATTTTCATTGTTATTTTTCACATGCAAGCAATAAAATTAACCCCTCCTTGATTTCCCGATTGAGGTCCACTTGGACCGAAAGAGATTCCTGGAGGGTCTTCTTTTTTAACAAGAACACTCTTAAAATTTACTAAAATTGACAAGACTCCGGTGTGTATGCTCTGCACTTGGCTGTGGTTCGTTCGATTAGTCAAGCTGCATCAAAAGCAACGCGAGTGACTAGAATAATTAGGATTCACTCTCCCTAAATTAACCACCTCAGGCGAAAATCCAATGCCTCGATCAAACCGTTACGGTGGCAAAATACCCAAAGGAAGCGGGTACTCCTGAAAAGTGACCTCGGGGCGCCGATCTCTGTTACACCTTCAGGTGCATTATGAACAACTGTCTCAGAGACTCCATTCAGCCCACATATTCCTTGCGGATAGCCGTGAAGGTTTAGTTTTGGACATACTCCAAGTACCCCCTAGGTATATCTGGAGTCCCCTCGCCTAAGTTAATTTTACTCATCTTTTCACATTAATTTAAAACTAACCAAGATACAATTGCACAACATTCATTCCAGCACTTGCAAGCACTCTTAATTATTTTTCGACTCCATTTTCAAGGCACTACTCAACTGTTTACTTCTTTCAATCTATATGTGATTGGGTGTCATTTTCGTGCTTACTTGTGATTATTTCATCATGTTATTTGTTGTTTACAATTGTTAAATCAAAACTCCTAAAAAACTTACTCTTTAATACCATCATCATACTAAATAATTTTGCCTTAGTAACTTAATAGGGTCTACGGCCCTTGGCTTCGTTAGGAGTTGAGCCTAAACGGAGGAGTCAAGAACAAGGTGACAGCCTTGACTCGAGACTTACCCCCAAGGACACACTGAGTGGCTTGAAGATTTTTGCCACATTCCCCCTTAGGTGTGTGAAAGGCGGCAACAATCACCAGTACCTATACTTACTTGGGAGTGCAATTCTTAGGTCTCCGCTTTAGTCTACGACCAACTCTCCAAAGTCAAATCAACAAGGGGTACGGGTCCTTAGCATTTCTCGAGAGACAGTGTTTTCGCCATCACTTCCAGGATATCTCATCCAAGATGAACCTAATGGACACCTTGTTCTGTCCCACAGTTTTATACAGATCAGAAGTTTCGGGACCCTCTTTACTCGAGTTGAATTGGGCCTCAGCTGAGAGAGTTCAGATCCTTCTTCGACACATCATCATATGTAAGCAGACAGTGTTGCAACACATCTGTACAGCATGAGTGGGCCTAATGGTTAAGAGCATGTGTTTCCTCTTAGGAGGTCACGGGTTCAAATCCAGAGGGGGGTAGTGTATGTACACCTCTGTAGACTTTAGCAGTTAAATCGCTGCGCAGAGGGGGGTCCCTTGTCCCACAAACAAGGGGGTCTCATACACCAATTTGGTGTCTCGCTTGGCGGTGACCTTAAAAATAGATTATTATTATTATTATTATCATCCTAGCTGAGTTTGGGGCTCAACCCTTCCACCTTCAGAAAATCTTCAGATTGGTTTCCTTCTTGGATTGGATTCGGGGGTTCGGCGACTTGTCAAAAGGTTGGGACATGTATCCTCATTTAGCCTATTGCTCTTCTGAGACCATTTCTTGTGTTACTCTTCCAGGCAGAGCCAAATGTTGGTTCACAGGGGTTTCAGATCTTCTTTTATCAACAGGAATCCAGTTAGATCGTCTCCCTTCGTTTCGGTACTCTCTGGATGCTCCCGACCACCTTCTACCTATCCGACAGGAGTTAAATAAGATCATCAGGGAGGATATTTACAAGCAGCTCGTTCAGATTACATGGGTCAATCCCCTGGGAGGGTTGCGCCTAAAGATGGCCTTTTATGCTGAACACTTCATGGAGATTAGAGATGCGATCATTGTCCGACCTCAGTATACGTTCTGCCACTGAATGCATGCTCTTTGGATCCCTCTTGGACAACTCAGAGTAGGATCCCATAGACTTCGGGTAGAGACAGACCACTAGATCGACAGATCAGACAGGATCTGCCAACTATGTCATCTAGAGGAAATGGAAACCGAGTCGCACTTTATCTTCAGATGTCCTATATACTACGAGATCAGAGGACGTTTCTACTGCTTGTTTAGAGGCCCTCAAACGCTAGCCGCCTTTTTTAGATACATTGATCAGAGATGTTTAGCACTTTATATTCAGGAGGCTCTCAGGTTTCGTGCACAAGTTCTTCAACCCCCCACCAGACCCGATACCACACAGAGGATCACGACATTCTTCAGCGTGCTACCATCTTTCACGGGCACCGAGAGACCTACTGAATTAGATACCGATCTCGTTTCCAGATCAGTAAAGATTTGTGGATCTCGACCCACGAGATCTCAGCGGCAGCTTCGTACCAGACCTACCTCTGAGAGGCGTACAAGGTCCTCCAGACCTCACCGACAACACTTCAGAGGACGCATCGTGCCCACCAACTCCTATTTGGGCCAGCAGACGCTATTGCACTTCCCTCAGTTTTCCTCTTTTAGCCTCGGATGTTAGGAGTACTAGACCTTCCTCAATCGATTTGGCTTAGGGATCCTGTCCACCTGAGCTTCTCTGTCCGAGAGCAGGGTTATGGTGTTCAGACGGGGGCGGGATCTCTCCCATACTTCAACCCAGCTTGCACTGTACACTTTTACTTCTATTTTACTTCTTGCATTGTATTTCTTTTAAAGGGGGATCGATTGGTCCTCCCGCAGGAACGAACACCATTGTAATTGACAGTCCCGTTGACCTACTTTGTGGTCATTAGTGGACATAAATAAAATTATCTTATCTTATCTTATCTCTCTCTCTCACAGGTTTTCCCCAAGTTGGGGTTTTGCCTGGGCAATTTGCCAAACTATCTTGTGTCTGAAATATTTCATGTGTGGCTATCATTAAAATTCTGTTCATTAAATTAGTGAATTTTTCCAAGTGTTTCCTGTACAATTTGTTTATGAGAAATCAATTCGTATGCAACAGAAATGTTCATTGGGTTGGGTACTAAACAATGAGAAAGTGACTTGAAACTGGGGTGGGAAAATCACTCAAAAACTTACAATAACTGGCTTGATTTCTCTGCGGCCAGAGAATCAGAATATGCGATTAGTCTGTCAAGTATGGCAATGATAACTCCCTTACTTAGAAGGGCTTCACGACTTCTTCGATTTCTTTGCAGCGGTCTGTTTTTCAGAAATTTTGAGGTTTTTTTCACTCTGCAGCGGAGTAGTCTTTTTTACTGAAACTTTGAATTGAAAATGGCCAAGGGGCCAATTGGTGGTCAAAGACCTAGTGTAATGAGAGAGCCTCCCAATAATTGATCAGTGTAGTCAAAGGCCTGGTCAGACAATGTTTGAGAGATATGGCCAAAAGGCTGGATCAGACTCGGCTCTGATACCTATGAAACGATAAAATTTGTTTCTACAGAAAAATCCAACGTAAATACGATAGAAGCTCCATAAATGGATAAGTATATATATAAATGAATAATGATAAGTGATGATATTACAATGAGAATGATGCTTGTATAAATAGCCATGCTGGGTGCCCTTTCGTAAAGAGGCATAACCTTTCATCAAGGTGTCTCTTCCTTATGTATTAGTTATTCAATTATTAATATTTATTAATGTTTATTTATTATATATTTTAACTTTTAAGCAATCATAACCTTTTTTTACTTTCATATCTGTTGCTCTCTTTCTGTGCATTCACAAGTTGCATACCTATGCTTTCAGTTCTACATATGTATTTCATATTGAAAATTCCTAAAGATTTACTTGCCTTTTCCTTAATGCTTGCCGTCATTGCAGAATGTTTTTGTATTCCCTGATAGTCTCTTACTTGAGCAAGAATTGCAGGTTGAATTATTTTTACTTTTTTAGTTTATTAGCTGTTGCCATCTTGCATGCATTTAGTGGGATAACAGGAAAAATAATTATTACTATTAGTAATGTTCTTTATTTTCTTAATTTTTCACAGGACCTCTATTGCATCCTTTTCTATTTTTTCGTTGCAGGTCTGATGTGATGCATTACTGTCCCCAAAATAGAACATAGTTCCTGAGTGCCAAGAACAAATAAGTTGAATTTCCATCTTTGTAAAGGTTCAAATCATTAAATGAAGTTTCCTTTGAACCACCATAATCAATTTTCAATATTTGCAGAATAACTAAAATATCAGGTGTATTCTAATTAATATACACTATATAGAATTATAGTGCTTATAAGCGCTGAAGCCAGAGCAGATATTGTAATTTCGGACATCTCAAGTTTATTTTCAAGATAATATAAGATGAGCTATGTTAAGTCTTTTGGGTACAGTCTACTAAAATAGTAGTGTCGGAGTGCAGAGGGCAAATCCTAAGTGCCAAAAAAAATACACAAATGAAATGCAATCAAAAGTAGTGAGATGGGGTAAACTGAAGGAATAACTCCTCGTGATTATTAATATCTATTATCTAAGTATGTGGTTGCATAAATACCCCAAGTGCCAAAAAAAAATACACAAATGAAATGCAATCAAAAGTAGTGAGATGGGGTAAACTGAAGGAATAACTCCTCCTTGTGATTATTAATATCTATTATCTAAGTATGTGGTTGCATAAATACATTGTAATATGTAATGTAGTAGACGATGCATAAATTTCTACATACCTAACAAATGCAGGACAAGGAAACAAGGTAGGAATGAGAATTTCCTGGAAGCTGTTGAGAATCAAGATATTCATAGACATTGTTATGATAACAATCTCTTAAATGTGGCATATTGGTATGGTCACTTAATGCTCTATAAAGGGACCTGTTGTACATTTGAAGACACACACAGGTAATGGAATGATTGCTTAGAGTTTCTGACAAGGTTTCTCTATTGCGAATCCCTTGTTTCATTGAATTCTATGCTGTGCGTACTGAACCCTACATTTGGAATCAGAGTCGAATGGTTTGTCACCAGATCTCTATGGGCAAGATCATTGTTTTTATGCTTGTGTGGCTCAACTTTATTTGAAAAAAAATGTGATGTTATGAGCTGCACTCCATATTCGACCAAATAAAATTCAGAAGAGATTGCTAGGAATAGACAGATGACTGGGGTGCAGATTCACTCAGCAAGCATCCGGCATACTCTTTGTATTTCATTTATTTACTGTCAACAGAAAACAATACTGGCTACAACAATTTCATGAAGCTTAATGATCTTAAATCCACTCAGATCTCTTTCTTATGGTGGAAAGATAATGTTTTTATCATAAATCCACTCAGATCTCTTTCTTATGGTGGAAAGATAATGTTTTTATCATAAATCAAGATTTTCACTCTAAATTCAAAAAAGAAGCATGAGAATTTGAATGACCTTTCTCACATTAGACCGTTGATCTCCTTGGATTTTCTTGGATATGAAATTGCCATGGAACACTACCTTGGTGTCATGTTCAACTTGGCACTACTCACAACGAACCTCTCATGGATAACTATCATGGAGGCATCAGGTCCTTAAGACCAAAGGAGCTCTGATATAATGAGCATTCTCTCGCCATGGCTCTGATACCATGTTAATCTATAGAGCAAGCAAACAAGAGACACAAAATGGCAGAAAAGGCTTGAGCCATCCTCAACATTGATCCTCGTACCAATGATGGCATTATATAGTACATGGATCATAGTCACCTCTAGATTTAGATCTCACTAACAAGTCATTAGTGGATAGGTATGGCAATTCATAAAGTGATAAGAATAACAACACACATGAGAGGTGACCTAGGACATTGTGATTGCATAGGCACTTACATTCTAACATATTCTAGGCGTTTTACTTCTCGTAGTCATTCATGCGACTCAAGATTAGACTTAGAGATACTATCTATTTTGATTTTCTAATTATGTTTGGAGTTATGTAGTTGAACTTGGTACTATTTATGAATTTGTTCAAGGACTCATCTTTCATTTCACTATTTTTTATATGAATATGTAGTGTCAAATGCTATATTATCATTTTTTACGAGATGATCTTATGAATTTCTGCATAGAATGACTTATATAGCTTAGGAATGTCATTAGTATATTTTTTGTGCACAAAATTTACTATATTTTGAGCTTTTTTCTATTTGCGGAGTCCAAGTCTCACAACATTGTGTGAAACCACTCCAAAGCTCTGGGGTGCTCTAGCAATTAGATTTCCATGTGGTCAAATAGAATCAAATTGAGGACAAATAACCCCCAAATCATCTCCAGCATATGTATACAAGCCTACTACTCCATCAAGGGGTGTTGAGCACCTTTCACACACTTTGAAAGTGATTTGAGCAATCTAGAAATAATTGCTAAAAATACTATGTTAAAACTAGATCTAAGAAAGACTAATATCTAAGACAAGTTGGCCTGTGAGACCAACTCTCTTAGGGTCTTGGACAACCTTTAAAAGGCAGCCAATGAAGCACTTAGATTGCTTGATTTATCTTTTAAACTTAAAGAAACTACTTACTTTGCAAGTTTTAAGTTTTAACTAAAAGCAAGACTAGCAAAAATAAAAGCTTCTAAGCTAGATCTTCTTTGAAATGATAAATTTTTAAACTTCAAGATCTAAGCAAACTATTCTTGTAAACTAGATCTAAATAATGATTTTAGATTTCAAAAGCGTAGATCTAATTAAAACAGGAATGAAGTTACCGGTAACCAAGAAGAGTTCTAAATTTTAGAAAAGAGAAGGAGAATGTAATATCCCAAATGCGGATATTCTACTGATACAGAGTATAATACTGACTCATACACAAAATCTTATGCAAAATTACAGAATAACCGTGCATGCAAACTTGCCATGCAAAACTGCCCTAAAATATAGCTGAATTAGGATTAGGGTTTGCAGAAAGGAATTTAACACTTACCACTGATAACTCGGCTGATAACCCTCTTGAGATAGGCTGCATGCATAAAGTGTCGGATATATGAAGTATCAGTGCTACCTTCCTGCTGTTGACGCCCAGCTGCACCGATGAACATCCCCCAGACTGAAGGTGACGTTTTTGGAGGAGGAGAGGTCAGATCCTGCTGAATCTTTGTGGGCTTGTCTGTTTGCTAATGTTGGAGAGATGGATTGTCACATGCAGAGGTTTGGCTGCCTCTAAGTGCCCTAGCGAATTGATCTGTGGTTCTGTTGCTCACGCCCCCCAAGCTCTCTATTTGCTAATAACTGCTCCAGGTGAGCAAACTGATGACTGATAGTCACACCATGCCATAGGATAGGCTTGCTGAGAAAGAGGAAGCTGACATGCGGAGGAAAGACTGGGTAATGTGGTCCCAACGAATCCTTCTGAGGTTTGCAGCTGCAAAACGTGGATCTGCCAATAAGTCTTCTGAGTGTGCTGGATCCCTGGATACTGATGGACATGATGAATGCTGTGGATAAACCTGAATGATCTTTCCCAAAGGAGACTAAGGCAGATATCTCACTGCCAAACCCTCGTTAGCTGAAGACACCGTCTTCAACCCCAACTGTTGCGGTTGCACGCTGTGCTGCTGCTCAAAAACTCCAAATCAATCAACAATAATCATAGCTAGTCTCTTTAGTCCAATCACCCTCTTAAATAAAACTTCATGCACTTTTAGGGTTCACATGTCACTTTTAGGGTTTATGCTTCGCATTTGCATGCATGCAATTCTAATTTGTTGTTGACTTTTAAGCCTAAAGAAATAAGGCTTCTTTTATCTGATTGACGACTTAACACTGAATGAATGTCCTGTTCTGCTCTAAGTATCAAATGCCCTCAGTTAATTCCTTCTCATGCAGTACTCGCTCGAACCTATGGGAATTAAGTAGGTTAGCGGGTGTTTTGGATGCTTAATTAGAGGGGGAATTACAATCCTCCCCGCTTGAAATTTCTTGTCCTCAAGCAACTGCAAACTAGGATGCTGCAATATCTGCTCTCCTTCCCATGTGGCATCCTCCATAGGTAATTCCTTCCATTTTACCAGATACTCGCGAATCACTCTGTTTCAGAGCTTCCTTTCTTGCACCTGTAGGATTCTCTCTGGAATCGGTACCAACAACCCTTCATCATCCAAGGGAGGCAACTCAGTGGATGGAGCAATGTGTTGTCCTAATGTTTTCTTGAGATTGGACACATGAAACACATTGTGAATCTTGCTCTCCTCCGGGAGTTCTAGCTCATAAGCCACCTCTCCAACCTTCTGAATTATCTTGTAAGGACCGTAAAAGCGAGGTTTTAGTTTTTCTGCTCCTTTCTTCTTGAGGGAAGATTGCCTGTATGGTTGTAGCCATAGGTATACCAGATCTCCTACCTCGAAGCTCCTCTCAACCCTGTGTTTGTCTGCGTATAGTTTTTGCTGATTCTGTGCTGCCTGTAAGTTCTCCCTCAAGACCTTAAGGATATTCTGACTGTCCTGAACCCAATCTTTGGCCTTGGCTGCTCTACTGTCTCCAAAAGCTAGATCTGCGAAGCTCAATGCCTCATAGTCATACAATGCTTTAAAAGGTGTCATCCAGATAGACATATGGTAGGTGGTATTGAAGCAGTATTCCCCTAAGTGTAGCCACTTAATCCATGTTCTCTGTTGGCCTGCTACATAATTCGCAGATACCCTTCAACCCACTTGTTGACAATCTCTGTTTGCCCGTCGCTTTGCAGATGATAACTCGTACTTGTAGCGAGTTCTGTCCCTACTAACCTGAATAACTCCTGCTAGAAGACATTGGTGAATTACTATCCCGATCACCAACAATGGTGTTGGGTAACCCATGTAGTCTGAAGACCTCTCTGAAAAATAACTCGGCCACCTATGCTGCTGAATAATTGGATGAGATAGCAAAGAAGTGGGCAAATTTGGTCAACCGATCTACCACGACATATAAGTAGTCTTGTCCTTGTACCTTGGGCAACCGTGTAATGAAGTCCATGGAAATACTTTCCCACTTCTGCTCCGGAATCGGTAGTGGCTGAAGTAACCCTGTCGGATGAATGTGTTCGATCTTGTTTTGCTGGCAGATGCTGCATTCCCGAATGTGCTGCATAACTTCCCCTTTGAGGCCCTTCCATGAGAACCTCTCTCGGATCTGCTTGTAGGTCTTCAAGAAACCGTGATGTCCTGATAATGGTGAGTCATGTGATGCCTGTATGATCTTCCTTTTTAAGGCTGATTCTGGGACGAGGTATATCCTGCCCTTGTAATAAATGATGTCATCTATAATTCTGTACTCGTCATTCTGAATCTGTCCATCCATTAACTCGCAAGCAAATTTATTTTTGGAGTACTCTACTAAGAGAAGTGACCTCCAATCTGTGGATATACTCATGAGAGACAATGAAGCGGGTTGTTGGGATAATGCATCATCTACTACATTGTTCTTACCCTTCACATACTCTATCTCGAAATCATAAGCCTGTACCTTGCTGACCCATTTCTGTTGGCGCTCATTCAACTCCATCTGTTCCAAGAAGTACTTGAGGCTGTTATGATCTATCTTGATTTTGAATTTGCTACCCACCAGGTATTGTCGAAATTTAGTGAGAGCATGTAAAATGGCCGACATCTCCTTGTCTTATATGGAGTAGTGTTGCTCATAGGTTTTTAGTTTCCTACTCTCAAATGCAATCGGGTGATGGTTTTGCATCAGTGCTGCCCCTAGTCCTTCTCCTGACGCATCACATTCCACTACAAACGGCTGTGAGAAGTCTGGTAGTGCCAAAATCGGGCAAGAACTCATGATGACTTTCATTTCCTGAAATGTTTTTTTGTGCCAAATCTGTCCATGTGAATGCCCCCTTCTTTATGAGATCGGTGAGTGGTGTAGCGAATTGGGAGAATCCCTTAACATACCTCCGATAATATGTGCAAAGGCCTAAGAAGCCTTTTAGTTTTGTGACTGTCTTTGGCGTGGGCCAATCCCTGATAGCTCGAATTTTCTCCATATGAACTTGTATCCCTTCTGCACTGATGATGTGCCCTAGATACAACATCTCCTTCATGCCAAATTCACACTTAGACATCTTCGCGTAAAGCGAGTGCTCTTCTAGAATGCTCAATACTTCGTCTAAATGTTTCAGATGCTCCTCCCAAGTTTTGCTGTAAATTAAAATATCATCAAAGAATACTAGCAAATACTTACGTAACTGAGCTCTGAAGGTATGGTTCATGCACAACTGGAAGGTGGCTGGAGCATTGGTGAGTCCAAAAGGCATGACCAAGAACTCGTAGTGACCATAGTGGCAACGAAAAGCTGTTTTGGAAATGTCTTGATCCCTTACTCGGATTTGGTGGTACCTCGAGCAAAGATCAATCTTTGAAAAGTATTTGGCACCCCGCAACTCGTCCATTAGTTCATCAATCCTGGGAATGGGATACCTGTTTTTGATGGTCTTTTTGTTGAGTGCTCTGTAATTGATGCACATTCGCAATTTGCCATCCTTCTTCTTAACTAAGACCACGAATGATGCAAAGAGACTAGAACCTGGCCAGATATATCCTAGTTCTAGTAATTCCTTGATTGTCTTCTCAATCTCATCCTTATATCTTTTGGGATGCCTATAAGGAGTGGTGATGACTGCCTGTGTCCCTTCCTCCAGCTCGATGATATGCTCAAATCCCCTATTTGGTGGTCTACCTGCTGGAAGATCTCGAAATACCTTCTCGTGCTTCTGCAATAAGGCCTGAATATTCGTTGGGTGTTGGGTGTTGTTCTCTGGAGGTTTCCTAAAGGTGACTAAACATTCTGCTGACCATTCTATGTCACCCTGTCTGAGCACAGCCTCCATCCTTTGTGAGGATACTGGTTTTGGGGGATAAGTATTCATGCCCCTCAAAACTACCCGCTTCCCATCTGGTCCCTGGAATTCCATTTCCATTGTCCGATAGTCTGTAGTATATTTTCCTATTGAATAAAGCCATTAGACGCCTAATACTACATTTGTATCGGCCACATTCACTACATAAAATGAATATGTCATCTAGTAGTTGCCTAATGTGACATTCAGTTTAGGAATCCAGAAGTTGCACTCCATGCTAGAGTTTTCGGCTACTGCTACAGTAAATCCCTCAAACTTCTCTGTCGGAATACCCCTCTTAGCCACCCATGCTGCATCAATGAAATTGTGGGTTGCTCCCCCATCAATCAATACTCCTACTCTGTGGCCCTATACTACTTCTCTGACCCTGAGAGTGTGAAACCTAGGTACCCCGAATAATGTAGCAATAACTCCCTCTGGTGTATCCCCTTGGAGTGACTCCTCCTCTACTGCCCTCAATTCCTCTGTTGTTTCTTGCTCGTAGTCCTCCCCTTCACTGTTTGAATATACTTCTATGTAATGGGCTTTGGCCTTTCCTGAGCACCTGTGTCCTGGAACCCATGGCTCATGACAAGTAAAACACAACTTCTTTCATCTCAAGTCTTTCCTTGTGTCATCATCTAACCAAGTTTTCTTCGGTATGTTTGACTAGAAGGGTTTCCTATCCTTGTCTTTAACTTGAAAGTTGGTCTTGAGTGGAAACCGGTTCTTCGGAACTGAGTCCTGGAGATCTCTGGCTCTGCTGATTGCATCCTATAAAGTGGGGGGTTTGTAGGCTTTCACCCAACCCCGTAGTGGTTTTGTCAAGGCCTCTGTGAACAACACAATCAGCCTGTTCTTCGACACATCGGTCACCATAAAAGCTACCCTTTGAAACTCTGCAATAAAGGCCTTGGCACTACTTGTCTGCTTGAGTTGAGCCAACTCTCTGAAATGTATCTCCGGGTCTTTCCTGTCAAACCGCTCCATGAGCTTCTGTGTGAATTCACTATAGGAACTGATGGTGTTGTGGCCCAATGTCGCTAATCCGTGGTACCATAATTCATGAGCCTCTCTGTCTAAGTGCAATGTAGCCAATTTAATGGCCTCTGTCTCTGTCATGGGGTTGAGTTGAAAATAAGTATCCAACTTCTGAACCCATATCCTCGCTAAACCTCCGTGAGCCCCATCAAAGTTTGGGATGGTCAACCTACCCAAGGTTTTCTGCAACTTGTAATTATGATTAAACCCCTTGTTGAAATTCCTGGGCCTGTTCCTACTTCAGGTTGCAAAGATCTGAAAAAGACATGGCTGCATGAAACTCATCCCCTAAGTCCTTGTATTCCTGTAAATAGGCTCCAAAGGGTTCACTAGGCTCTACCGACATGACTGGTCCTGCTACTACATCTGCCAGGAAGTGAGGCATAGTAGGCCTGCTGGAAGGTCTGTTATATATGTGGGGTGTGTTATGCATATCGGTGTATGCATGCTTCCCACTACTGCTTGTAGACCCTCTATCTACCGATGAGAGAAGAGTACTGCTATTACTTGGTTCTGGTTTCACCAATAATCTACTGATTGCATTAAGTACGTCCTTTTGCCCTTTGGCTAGGTCATGTAATGCGCTTACTAGGCTGCAAAACTCCATCCTGTCCTCATCTTCTCCCGTTCCTTTTCCCCTGTCAGAGTGTATACCTGTTGGGTCCATGTCTGAGTTGGTATCTTCTAGCTGGATATCCTCAAATTCCTCTGTGTTCCTACTCTTCCTTTTCCTATAGGTTACAAAAGTGTCCTCTTCTGTATTCATCTACTTCTCATGTTCAAGCCCATAGCTGGCAATGAACATGCTCTGATACCACTGTAATATCCCAAATGCAGATATTCTACTGATACAGAGTATAATACTGACTCATACACAAAATCTTATGCAAAATTATGGAATAACTGTGCATGCAAACTTGCCATGCAAAGATGCCCTAAAATATAGCTGAATTAGGGTTAGGGTTTGCAAAAAGGAATTTAACACTTACCACTGATAACTCGACTGATAACCCTCTTAAGATAGGCTGCATGCATAAAGTGCCGGATAGATGAAGTATTAGTGCTACCTTCCTGTTGTTGACGCCCAGTTGCACCGGTGAACACCCCCCAGACTGAAGGTGACGTTTTTGGAGGAGGAGAGGTTAGATCCTGCTGAAACTTTGTGGGCTTGTCTATCTGCTGATGCTAGGGAGATGGATTGTCACATGCAGAGGTTTGGCTGCCTCTAAGTGCCCTAGCGAATTGATCTGTGGTTTTGCTGCTCACGCCCCCCAAGCTCTCTGTTTGCTGATAACTGCTCCAAGTGAGCAAACTGATGACTAATAGTCACACTATGCTCTAGGATAGGCTTGTTGAGAAAGAGAAAGCTGACATGCGGAGGAAAGACTGGGTAATGTCGTCCCAGCGAATCCTTCTAAGGTTACAGCGAATAAGTCTTCTGAGTGTGCTGGATCCATGGATACTGATGGATATGATGAATGCTGTGGATAAACTTGGATGATCTATCCCAAAGGAGACTAGGGAAGATATCTCACTGTCGAACCCTCATTCGCTAAAGATGCTGTCTTCAACCCCAACTGCCGCGGCTGCATGCTGTGCTGCTACTCAAAATCTCCAAATCAATCAACAATAATCATAGCTAGTCTCTTTAGTCCAATCACCCTCTTAAATAGAACTTCACGCGCTTTTAGGGTTCGCATGTCACTTTTAGGGTTTATGCTTCGCATTTGCATGCATGCAATTCTAATTTGTTGTTGATTTTTAAGCCTAAAGAAATAAGGCTTCTTTTATCTAATTGATGACTTAACACTGAATGAATGTCCTGTTCTGCTCTAAGTATCAAATGGCCTCAGTCAATTCCCTCTCATGCAGTACTCGCTCGAACCTATGGGAATTAAGTAGGTTAGTGGGTGTTTTGGATGCTTAATTAGAGGGGGACATTACAGAGAAGGAGAAGTAGGCCCGTTGTTAGAAAGAGTAACCAAGAGACTTCTTAGTGGGATACCGAGGGATTATGTCTTGATAATGTTGAAGATGGAATGGAAGCAAGCTAGCTCCAATCCTCTTTCAAGCTGAGATACTTGAACGCTTAATCACAAACATGCCAAAATTCTTGTGAGATCCAGAGATGCATATAAATAGAAACTAGAACAACATTCATATAAACTTATAAAACATGTTAGATCCGTGCCTCTCATACACATGTAAAAAGAAATTGACGAGTAATCTAACTTACTACTTTCCCAATGACTATAGTACTCCTTCAAAGGCTAGACTCATGAAGTAAGAAAACAAGAAAGCAACTAAAACCAGTTGTTACGTCAATAAGACCATGACGATTTTGATCGACATGATATTGCACCACACATGATAACCTTCAAATCTTCTCTTTATTATCAAGTAAAACAACAATGATTCAACAATTACAATAAGCAAGCCTTTCTCTCCCAACTCAAACTAGCTTGGAAGAGAGGCGAATGCTTTCTTTTATAGCCAAAAGAGGCCTAGGGGGCGCGCAATCCTCACTTGGAGTGAAGGCGAGTTAACTTGAGCAATACGAGGGATATGTTGGTGATGAGTGCAAGTTTAAGTAGAGAGGTAGGCGTCACCTCTCAATTAGGTGTGCCACCCTCACATTTGATTATCCTTCATCCAATGCCAAGACGCCACACCAACCAATGCGCCTTCTCTTGATGAGATGCGCACCCCTTTTCATGGATAGACTCGCCTTGATTGGGATAAGATGCCAGTCACCTCTGATTTGCCAAATCAATCACTTTGCCACCACTACCAATTGACTGGAACATGTTTGGGACAAGTTCCCATTGATTTAGGAGTTTTGTCTTTTGGCTTTATTATGTCTTTTTCACATTTTTTGACATTTTTTGGCCTTTTTTCGAGAGAAAGTAGTTTAATGAAAAATAATTACTTAAACACTTAGGAAAGTGGGTGCTTTGAGTTAGAAAATGAGCATCCACATGGAAAAATTGCCTTCCTAACCTCACTTTTATTACATTTTGAATTTTTTTAATTAAACCATTAAAAAATTGCCCGTTTTTTACTGGAAATTTTTTTATTAGCAAAAAATAAAAACAACCTAGGGGGGACATAACACATGTTCATATGACTCTAAAATAATGTTTAGCATGGTGATATACATTTGAAGATCAAAGTTGTCATTGATGCCAACAAGTGTTGTGCAGTGGACTCTGTGTTGTGGTCATAGTGATGTAAAGTTGATGATGATGCCGTTGCACTTGATTTGGAGTCCTTGCTTGTATTGATGACGATGATGCTCTTGCTATGTGGTGGAATGATGTATGATGACTTGTTGCGATGAGCCCTTGTTCGTTGTGTTGATGATGATGCCCTCGCATGGACAGGTAATGGACATGTTGGTTCATAATTTTGCAAGAATGATGAAGCCCTAATGCCCTAATTTGGAAGAAACCGTAGCTTGGATGATATCCTAATTTGGATGATGCCCTAATGACCTAACCTTGGTAAATCCCTAATTGCGATAAAACCCTAATTGCGATAATGACCTAATTGTGTGATTGTGATGAAGCCCTTATTATGGATGGTACCCTAATTTGGATGATGCCCTAATTTGGTGATGCCCCAATTTGTTGATGCCCTAATTTTGATTAAGCCCTAATTTCTGATTATGATTCAACAAACCCTAATTGATGGATGTCCTAGCTCAGAAAAAGTCAACATGCAAATTTCAACATTCTGGTCAAAATAGAAATCAACAGCAGAAAGTCAATGTAGGTCAACATGAGCATATTTGGTCAACGCTGGTCAAAGGCAATGGAAGAATAGTCAAATGCCTGGTCAACCTAAGGCAAAGAAGTCAAAATGCTGGTCAATGTAGGTAAAGAAGTCAATGTTGGTCAAACACAACAGAAACAGTAAAGTTTAAACAACAGGTTAATGCAGGTACAGTTAGCAGATCTGGTCAAACGAAGTCAATGTTGGTCAAAATATGTCAGAAAATCAGTCTAAAAGCAATCAACGCCCCGTCAAATCAGTCAACAGAAGGAAGGCCGAACCTGTGGTCAATGTTGGACAGTCAAAATCAATCAAAACAGTCAAATCAACAGGAGGCTGAACCTATCAATCAACTGTGCAGTCAATTGTGGTCAATGCCCTCATTTAGCAACCCTGTTCACTCTTGAAGATGGTATCAATTTGATTTGTAACAATGTTGAGGAAAGTTATATGATTGGTGAAGGGGGTAATCTTTTATTTTAGAGCGTTGGGGCTTGGCCCTCAAAATATATTTGTATTTTTTTTTTAATTATTTATTTTTGGGGCTGCCCTGTTTTTGTGGAAAAATAATATATTTTATTTCTAAGAAAATCCCCTCATTTGGTATAAATAATAAATATCAAGGGAGAAATTAATCATTTGACAAGCATTTTTTGGGGTGAGTGAAGATGCCCTAATCTCTGAGGCAAATTCGGCCCTGTGGAAAGACTGAAATTTTTTTCTGTCAAAATAATTTGTTTGGACAGTTTTTCATGAAAAAATTGCTGGGCTATGGAGAATAATTTTGGTGGAGCTGAGTTACTATCTCTTGGGGATGAAATCATAATTTTGAAGGACTGTTTTTAGCCCTCGCTGAGGCACTGTAATTTTTGCAGGACAGTGAAAAGTTTTGGGATAAATGTCAAGCTTGTGTGGAGTGAACTAAGCCCTTATGGCATGAGGAAATTCGGCCTACTAGGGCACTGTTTTCAAGGACAGTAATTATCTTTTTGAAGATGAATACAAGCTGTTTGTTGAAGTGCTGGTCAAAGCCCTAGAAGACTGAACAATTCGGCCTGCTAAAAGATGAACTGCCCTTTTTGGACAGCAGGAGCATCACTCGGTTAATTATATCCTTGTAGTAATATTCTCCGGGCGAGCATTTGGACAGAGGTACTTCGTTAGTGAACAGTAAACAATTACATTGATACAGTGAACAGTGGATTGTATCCTTTTGAAATTGGACAGTAAAAAGTGGACAATGTTTGTGTTTTGAAATATGAACAATAGCATTGAAAATGAACAGTGGTCTTCTTGGACAGTGATAAGTATGGTCATTGACATCTTTGGTTGACTGTATGATTGACAAGGACAATGATATTGCACAGTGGACGGTGACTTGGGCATGCTTTACATTGGCATGATCTTTTGAGCAAGGGTTTGAACATGATTTACAAAACATGATCTGATCTGATCACTGCTCAAGTGCATGAGCAGTGATCAGATCAGACTGAACACATGAGAAGATTGACTAAGGTATGTGAGCATTTGGTTGGGACAGTGATACAGCTATAGGTTGACATCATCATGGAAGCTGGTTCTTGCACTTGAGGATTGGACTCCTCACCTCTTCTCAGTTGGTGCTGAGAAAAGCAAGCTAGGTCTTGCCTTGGGAGTTGGAGCTCTCTTTGTCAGTTGGAGCTGATTGATCGCGAAGATTAGTGTCCTCCATGTAATCCAAAATACAACATATAAAGTTTTCCATACAAATCTGGTGTTCCTCTTGTGATGTGTTTCTTGCTATGGCTTTTCTGTGTTGATGATCAGTTGATGACAAGTTAATGATCTATTATGGTTAATAACTAATGATGATCTATTCATTTGAATGATGTAATGATGAACTCTGCTTAACATTGATTAGTTTTTGATGATAAGAATTGAAAAAGTGTTAAATTGTTTGCACATTGATTCACCCCCCCTCTTAGTGGGCCCATTGTGTCCAATAACATTGACGCCTAGACTTTAATAACCTCCTAAGGCCTAACCACCAAGACAACCACCCCAACTTTAGAGGTTTGAGTGAAAAACTCGAAAATTATAAGTCTTTTATTCAACAACATATAATTAACAAGGGAAAAAACACTGTGTGTTAGTCGGATTGATATCTAAGTTCTGGGAAATCCAAGTTTGTTACATATGGCCATCATGCTAGTAAATTTTATTACAACTCCCACAAGGAGGTATGAACATGTGGTAAAAAATAAAAAGGGCCTAGAAGGCCTAAAGGACTTTTGAACTTTGATTATGAACAAGTGTACTTGTTCATTCTTTGCCAGCTCACTTGAAATCCAACTAAGTACAAGTAGGCAACAATAAGCAAATGGAACATGTTTGTATTCCCCTTATATCTTCTAGGGCATTCTAGCGAGAGGCCTCCAACCATATAAGTATACCCATAATCTTGTTGAAAGTTGAAACCATGCAAGGCACCCTCCAAGTGAGTATTGTCAAATCTCCCAAAGTACAAAGTACAAGCCATAGGAAACACTTCATTAAGGTACAATTATTAACACTTTAAAACTTAGGGAGACACTAAGTTGATGCGTTTCTACTCCATAAATGCACAAAGTATTAGATAGTTGCATTAATGCAAAGCAAAAATATTCCAAGCATGCCAATATCACCAAGAAGGAGAGCATATCATCATCAAGATACCATCAAAATACCATGAAGAGACCTCAACTAATAGCAACCTAACATCAAATCAATTAAAGGAGAATGACAACTCTAAGCCAAAGCTCGGATGTACCCTAGTACATCCACTAAATCATCTTGAAAACTTGATCATTGTGATCAAAACCTTAAGTATAACACCCATACATTATGAGGGGTAATGAAGTCAAATAAAAGAATGTTTAGAGGGGCAAAGCATTTTGAAGGGAGAGGCAATGTAATAATACTAATACTAATACTAATAATAGTGATAGTGTCTTCTTAATTAAAATGCAAGTCTTTTCATAAATACCCCTTGGAGAGTATCGAAGTAAATAGGTCATTCCCCCAAGGGCCAAGTGACCCTATCCCATGTGTTAGACATGAATACGTGGGGACACGTTTCCTTATCTTGTCACAGGACACATGCCAAACATGTGCCCAAATAGTGTCCTATGTGTCCAAAACGTGCGGTGTAAAGAGTGACCTGCGGATTGCCTTTTAAAGGCAATTTTACTTTCATTTTTGATTTTTTATCTAAGAGACAAAGTTGTGGGAGGGTTTCTTAGTATTGGTGAACAATTTGTAGGTGCATTTGAAGGATTTGCTGGTGGATTAATGAACATAATTTTCAGGTTGCTGTTTGCTTCACTTATTCCATAGTTTTCGTGGCTCAGTCATCAAAGGTAGCTTGTAGAGGTCAAAGGAAAGGGAGGAATGTCCTTGTTGGTGTTCCCCCCTTTCCTCCAAGCCCATGTTGAATTTTAGCATTTGCACATATTCTTTAATTTTGCAGACTGTAACATAGATAACAAGACAAGTGCAGTAGACAAATAAAAAAATCAACACACATGAACACAAGATGTTTTTCACGGGGAAACCTTTAAAGGACAAAAACCCCAAAAGCATTAGTAATTCATCCCTTAAATGAGATGACTGATTTTTTCAATCTCAGAATTCTGAGATGAATGTTCTTCAATAATTGTCAAGCCCTAGCAGGCTTGAATAATTCCAAACCCTAGCACAATTGGCCAACAATTTGTCAACAAGACAAATTTTCCAGAAAGCACTGAATTAGGGCTTTATGCCCATAATTTCTTTCTGCTGCCCGAAGTCAACAGAGGGCTGCTTGAAATTTCTTGTAGGCTGGCCAGATTGCCCGAAACTTATGTTCAGCTGCCTGGATCGAATTTCTATTGCCCGGATCTAGTGTTTGTTGCCCGTAAGTATTTTTCCTGCTGCCCGTGAATGCAATAGACAGTCTGAGGTCTGCCCGGATCCATTGTCTGCTGCCCGAGGATGACAGGAGGCTGCTTGAGGAGATGACAGGCTGCCTGTGAGCATGTACTGCTGCTCGAAACCTACCCAGGCCCTAGATAAGGTTGTCGACTGTTAGAGTTAGGCTGCCCGTGTAGTGAACATGTAGCTTGTGATTGGAATCACTCTGCCCGAGTGAAGGACAACTTGCTTGTGAATGGAAGAATGACTTGTTGCTGCTGCCTGTGAGTTAGGGTGCTGCCCTAGTATCTGAGAAAGGGCTTCCCGTGAGCTTTGAGGATGCCCTAGGGTGATGCCCTAGCTCTGTCCTCCTGCTAGCCGTGGAAAGAAAGAGATTGCTGCTCACTGTGCATGAAGGTGATGCCCTACCTAGCCAAGACCGCCATGCTAGGGCATAAGAAAGATGTTCACCAATCACTGTAGAAAAAACCAGCGAACTCCTTCTGTGGAGCAGCTCATTAGATGATGAAGTGTGTCCAAATGAATGCCAAGTGAACTTATTTTATATCCTTTCACTTACTTGAAGTGGTTCATGAAGCTAGGAATATAATATTAGGTTTTAGCCTGTTACCTTTTTGACTTTTACCTTGAAGGTACTAATGACCTTTTTATGTTTTCACTTTGACTCTTTAGTGGTCCAAGGGTCCTTATGTATTTTTGACTTTTACCTTTTAGCCTTCTTCAAGTGCCCTGTGGTCAATGCAAGTGGTCATAGGGGTCCTTCATACCCACTCAAAGTNCAAGCTCCTTGTGCCACCAAGATCGGGTACTAGGTGTCTTAACCAAGGGTAGCTAATCCTTAGAGAAGGTCACAAAGCTCACAGATCGAGGGTATGAGTGCCTCACATGCCTAGACCCGGTCTAGGACTTATAGTGATGTCTTGGTAATTGACCAGGTGCCTCAGCCCTAGGCTGCATAATTTGACTCAAGGTCAAATGCTTGGTAACTGACCAAGCGCCTCCATTCTCCTGGAGAATGGCCCTCAGTCCTAGGCTGAGTCCCCCAGTTCTAGATTGGTTCATCTTCCTGGTAACTGACCAGGTGCCTCCATTCAACGAATGGCCATTAAGCTCTAGGTTGAGTTCCCTCAGTGCTGGACTGGTTCCACATCCTGCTCCTTGACCAGATGTCTCCATTCAAAGAATGGCTACTTCGCTCAAGGCTGAGTTCCCCTAGCGATGGACTGGTTCCACATCCTAATCCTTGACCAGGTGTCTCCATTCAAAGAATGGCTACTTGGCTCAAGGCTGAGTTCCCCTAGTGTTGGTCTGGTTCCACATCTTGGTGCTTGACCAGATGTCTCCATTCTCTAAGAGAATGGCTCTTGATGCTGCTTAGGAAAAAATCAACAACCCATCTATCTTTGCTGATGCTAGTGATCCATTTGCTGGAAGTGGAGTTGCTTCCAATCTTGAAAGAAACCCTGTTGTAGCAAGACAACAAGCTGAAGGAAAAAAATTACCCATTGTGGAAGTATGTAACAAGACAATAAGGCCCCACAACAAAGCTTGCAAGGGGAGGGAATGTTCTTTGGAAATGTAATTTTTGTATCAATACTTACAAGAGCACCTACTTCCTAGTTAAGGGCCATTTGTTGACCACTGAATGTGGACTTGGACCATGTAAAGGGGTGAGTGCTACCAAATGAAGAGAAATAGAAAGAGAGGATAAAATTGGCTCAGGGAAGGTGGCAGCAACAAGTAGGAAACACAAAGAAGATGATCCTATTCCATTCTTGAGGAAAACAACTAGTACTAATAGATTTGGGAGTAGGACTGCAAGTCAACCATCTAAGAAAGAGGTTAGCTCCAAGTGGCGGTCCAATGGACAAGATATTTCAGCAAAAGGAACAAGAGGAGATTGATCTTACCATTGGGTTCGTTTTCTATCTCAAATTCATTTCATTTAATGTTGCATGATCACCTTTCTTTATTGAGATGTGCCGAGTTTTAGTTGAAAAAGCTCAACATGGTATGTGCCTCCTAGCAAAAAGAAGCCTAGAACCACATTGTTGATTAAGGCAAAGAATGAGGTGGATAAAATCCTAGAACCCATTAAGTTATTATGACATTCATCCGGTGTCGATATTGTTTTTGATGGATGGGTAGATACAACACACCATCCACTCATCAATTTCATGGTGTCTTCCCTTAATGGAGCAGCCTTCTTGAAAGCGGTGGATGCTCCTGGAAACTACAAGGATGCAGAATATATGGATGAGTTGATCATTAAAGTTATTGAAGATGTAGGTGTTGATTCTTGTATGCAAATTATCGCAAATAATGCACCTGTTTGCAAGGTTGCTGGCATGATTGTGGAAGCTAAATATCCACAGATATTTTGGACGCCTTCCCTTGTTCATTCCTTGAATTCTCTCCATCCTATTTTCTTTGTAGCAATATTTTCTAAATGTTCTAGTTTCTAATTTTTTTATTATCTTTGCATATATATATATATATATGTGTGTGTGTATGTAAAACCATGTCCCCGTGTCTTGTTTCTGGGGTCATCGTGTCTGGTATACTCCTATATTTGTGTCCTCCATGTCTCATGTCCTTACGTTGACTTTATACAGCAATGTTTATCAAAGTCAACCTTACATTTTAGAATGAGCAATAGCTGAGACAGACAAGATTCTTAGTCAAACCAGTAACAAAAACAACACCATGCAATGCAAGAACATCCTTTGAAGGCATCCTGATTGGTATTTTGCCAGTGCCAATCATTGGATATGCAGTATAATCACTCATGGCCACTTGCATGCCTAATTAGTAATTCCTTTTCATGAACTTGCCACAAAACTTCTGATTAAATGTCATATGTCGCAAAGCTTGAGTATCAACATATCAACTAACACCTGAAGTAGTATTGGTAAGGGCTGAAATCATGGAAATGTCAGTTTTTAAAATGGATGCGAACCCATACACATCAGTTGAACTGTTTGCACTTCCTACAAAATGTTTCTTGTGCCTGGTTACCCTTTACCTTTTCTAGATATTCTCTTATTTGAGCATTCATTAACATAGTGTCCTTTCCTGTGACATTTGTAAGATGTTACTTGACTCTTCTTCTTAGATATAGAGTCAAGAAATGATGCGTCCTTCTTACCGTTTGTAGATTTCTTTTTCTTCCTTCCTTTCTTCATCTCCTGATGATAGCAAGGCATTGGGCCTCTTCTTTCCTGGATTCCACTAGTTATCGCCTTGTTTCTTCTTGGACAAAAATTGCCCAAAGCTGCTCATAAGTTGGAAGGGCTGTTCGAGCACAAACGCCTTCAAGAAAGGCTTCTCAAACAGGCGAAAAGTCATTTAGTGCAATCTAAGTTGCATGCTTTGGGTTCGACAGGGATGGAATTCGATTCGAATTCGGAATTTTCGATGAGGTTCAAATAAAGATTCACCATTAGGCTTGTCTATATAAATATTTTCACAATATATATATATATATATATATATATATATATGCTTTGGGTTCGACAGGGATGGAATTCGATTCGAATTCGGAATTTTCAATGAGGTTCAAATAAAGATTCACCATTAGGCTTGTCTATATAAATATTTTCACAATATATATATATATATATATATATATATATATATATATAACAATTTAATGTGCTATATATAATCTATAAAAAATACTTTATTTATAATAGCGTATGAGTTATACACTTCATAAATTATATTTTATAATCTCCCCGTCCTAAAAAAACACGAAGATACTGTTTGTAACATACTATATAAATTCTATAATACTAATACTGCCCTTGTATAAAGCCACCCTTACAGAAACTATATTATACCTTACCATAGGCAGGGAAGGAATATGTTGCTTGTATCCGCTATTAGGGGTAAAGGGTTAGTAAGCTGCAATTTTTATCGAGTTATGGAATTAGAACTCACAGCTAAGGAAGTGTTCACTGCAGCCCGCATATATAAGTTCGTTGTAAATTGCATTTGCACTTGTATTTGATTTACTAGATGAGCTTTTGGAGGGCTTCCATGGCCCCAGAAGGGGATAGGCCAACAGGGCTAGAGATGTATGGAGGTGTGGCAGGAGGAAAAAATAAGAATTTCTGTGCATTTTGACGTAGACCCAGACGAATTTGTTCAATTGGACTAAACATGCCATTTGTACATAAGAGTTCCAAATGCTCAATCACCCCTGTTGCCTCTTCCACCTGGTTTCCAGCCTCATCCAAGCATATCAGAAATTAACTTGGCTGTCTTGCTTGCTAATGATGGGTGGAACCTGGATCCCACTCCATCTTTCACAGGGCTTGGATCCTATCGCTCCTAATGCCCTCTAAAGTCACATCCTCTGACTTTGATTGAACTGCTTCACCTCATTTCAACAAATATGTTGAGGATCCCTCTCTTGAAGCTGTTATTGCAGACAAAGAAAAACAATAGATGGACACACAAGTGCCATCTATGCCTCCTCAGGGTTCCTCACAAGATCCTGTTGTATCCTTGATTTTTGTGAAATCTGCTGATATCTCTCCCACTGCTTATCACATTGCTAGTTCACCCTGCCATGGCCATGTCTCCTCCACTTCATTGTTAGAACATGTTCGAGGATGGTGATTTCTTTTGAGGATGTGGACCCAGAAGCATCTGCCCCTATGCGGCCTGCTTCAGGTACTATGCACCCATCCTCCTCATCTTATTTAGGACCCATCTAGACTCTAGAGTCACAGTGGTGACCATTTGATGGCTGCCTGTTTATGGTGGATTGTTTTTGCACTGTTATGGAGACTTATCTATATTTTTTTTGGACAGATGCACATGCCCCACATTTTTTGATATATATTTATATTTATAGTAGATCGTGGCAAGTTTGGTTTTGATGATGATGTGACCATTTGATTATTTCAATAGTTTTCATTTGTGGATCCATGTATACACGTGATTTGATTAGTTGCATTCTATAGTTTTTTAATATTTATATGTTTCAATATGGTGGAGGGAGTTCAAGGGAAATGAAGGAGTCATAAGCTGATTTATTTGGGAGATATTGTATGATTAACGTCTACTGAGACTAACTTTGGTCTATCGAACCTTAAGAATAATAATACTTGGTTTACTTCAAAATCTTGTTTCTGTGCTCAAAAAGCTTTCCAAGAAGCTTTCCAAGCTCACTATAGTTTTGACAAGTTAGGATGTTATAAAGGTTTGTATTGTAGCAAATACTATGAAACTCAAATCTAATGTGGGTGTAAGCAAGGCACTTTAAGAGAAAGTGATTTTCATCATTAACGCTCATAGACTCACACAGATGGCAGGCCCTTTCCGCCCATGGAGTTTTAGGAATAGACCAACGCCTTGTTTCGCTATGGAGTTCATGAGAGTTCGTTCTAATCTTGGCTGTGTTACCACCTAAGTTGTACTTAGTGGTTTTTTATCAAGTGAGCCTGGTGAACCGGACAAGGATAACTTGTTCGGACTTCAGAAGACCTTTGGAAGTACTTCTGGGAAGTGCTTGTTGTACTATATCACATGTTCATACCCCATGGGGGAATTGTAATAAATGTTCTAGCATGATAGTGTCTGTAAAAGACTTGGTCTCTTAGACTTTATTTGTCAATCCGATCAGCCCAGGGTGTTTTTTCCCTTGGTTATTATTGGTTGTTGAATAAACGACTGATAATTTCTGAGTTTTTCACTCCATACCTCCAAAGTTGGGGTCCTCGGCTTGGCATTTAGGCCTATTGAGGTTATTAGAGTCTATGTGTCAATGTATAAACATGATAGACATCATGGTTGAGTCATATGAACATGTCTAAGTCCCCCTAGGTTTTTTCAATTTTTCAATTTTTTATTTTTTTCAGTGTTTTTTATTAAAATTTAATTTTTCCAAAACTTAGGCTATTTTTTATTAGTTTAATTGGAAAAATTGATTTTGTAATAAAAGTGGGCCAAATAATCAGTTTCAGTCATGTAGGTGCTCATTTTCAAGCTAAGAGCACCATGTAAACCCATGGACCCACTATTTCCTAGTTTTGAGTGATTTTCCATCACCCAGGTCAGAAAGCCCCAAAAAATCATTTATTTATTATTTTAATTAATAAATTGATGAATAATGGAGCAAATCCAAAATCATAGATCAGTGGATTCTCAACCGATTTGATTGAAATCAGTCAGATCTGAACC
>LPNX011088347.1:409202-443326 GCA_001517045.1 Pseudotsuga menziesii
AACACAATGTAAATGCCAAAAAGGGTAGGGGAGAGGGGGCAACCTTGTTTAACTCCAATATTACAATTTATATTTTTTGTCCACCCCTCATTATTCTTAAACTTGGCAATGACCTTTTTGTATAACTTTATTGCGACAGTTCTCAACTCAAAAAGAACCTTAAGCTCCTCTAGCCTATTCCACAGGTTATTTCTAGGCACTGTATCAAAAGCTTTTCTAAAGTCTACAAAGCAACAAAATAGGTCAGACTTATTATTACGACATTCCTCTGCAACGATCCTAAGTGTAAGGAGGTGGTCTGTGGTTGAATGATTCCTTCTAAAACCTGCTTGGCCTTTAGCCTGCTTACCTTCCATTTCTAGCCATTCATTGACCTTCTTTTCTAAGATAAATCATAATACCATATAACTTAGCTAAGAAAGGGCTAATCATAATAATCCGATGATTAGAGGGTTATTTTTATCACTAATTACCGGACTATAAACCTTCATTTTTAGTTTTTTGAATAGATTGTTTTCTGCAGTTTTGATAGATGGGTAGTTGTTTGAGTTTCTGCTTAGCACTAATTTGCAAATAACTCGTAGAGGCAAAGTGTATGAGAGCAAGATTACTTCCCCCAAATCCCGCCGCAAGGTCAAGAATTGATGTTTCCAGCCTGGCTTCCTTTGTATTTTTGGCTTGTTCTTGTATGGTCTAGTGACATCAAAACAAGTTTTGAACATGTCCTGTCCAATGTTGCGCATGAGCCTGAAAGATGAGCTTTTATATCATTGGTTGTACTTAATGGAATATCTTCTAAATATAAAGCTGAGACTCTGGTCATATTTTCTTGTGTTTTTGTTGATTTCCTTTCAGATTTTTTTTTTTTTTTGTCATTCCCATTATTAAAAACATACAAATAATAGCCTGTCAAAACAAAATTATTTACTTGTTCCCATTTCTGTAATTTTTCTTTCAGCTATCTTGTAAATATTTTCTGGTTCAAGAATAGTTTCAGTGCTTTTATTTCAGCAAAATGTTCATCCTTTTTAGTTCTTTTTTCCAGCACATGCACAAAATACAAAAATATAAATAGCATAAAATCCTAAAAATTCATATATGTATAGAATAAAGCAGAGCAGCATAATTCGAGTATGAATACTGATTCGAATATGATTGGATACAGAAAAAATATGTAACGAAAAAATCAATACAAAAAAAAATACGGGACTAGGTTGCTTATAGATTTAAAAACTTATCTTTCAAAATTTAGAAAATTTTAAAATATATATAAACCATTTAATATTTGCATGCAGTATTGGAATTTGAATTTGATGAGCAAAATGCCTATGTTTTATACTTCTTGTCACAAAAATACAAAGAAAACATTAAAACGTCTATATAATCTCCAAGACAGAAGAATTTTTCCAAATTCCTACCTTGCTTACATGTAAAATTTATTTTTCATTAAAAACAAGTTGAAATATAAATTTAAAAACATTTAAATCTAATAATATATTCCAAAAACTATTATACTAACTAAAATCTAATATTATAATTAGTTATTAAACTTTATATTTATATTAAAAAAACTAATATAAAAACTAATCTAATATTTGATATTTAAAACTAAAATATAAAACAAAATATATATTATAAATGTTAAAGCTTTAAACTTTTAAAATGTAAAACTAACACTTAACAGATTATGGAGTTACATAATGGGGAAAAATTAAAAATAAAACAATAAAATCTAAATAATTCTTATCTTATAATATGTGCCATAAAATGTAAAACTAACACTTCACAGATTATGGAGTTACATTAAATTAAAAATAAAACAATAAAATTTAAATAATTCTTATCTTATAATATGTGCCATAAAATGTAAAACTAACACTTCACAGATTATGGAGTTACATAATGGAGAAAAATTAAAAATAAAACAATAAAATTAAAAAAATTCTTATCTTATAATATGTAAGCAAATTTACGGTATCCATAGCAATTTTCAAACTCCCTTCGAATTTCAGTACAGGGAAGTCCAATACGACCGAATTATGTTACAATGAAATATGATGAAAAGGGTAGTATTTGCAATCACTCTTAATTAATAAACCTCCTTCTTTTTCTTCCCTTGCTGCATGCCAAAGGAAAGCTAAGAGCACAAGAGGAAACAAATAGGGGCTATAAACGTTTACCCTTGTGAGCATTCCCACCTCCCTCCAATCGAGTCCCATGGAGTGGTTCAAGATGTTGCTTGCGTGATAACTATTTATGCAGTCAATACGCTCTTTTTCATGCTAACCCAATTCTCTCCTACAGGTAGTCAACTTGCAATTGTATTTTGCCACAATACCTACGGCAGCTCCTTAGATTCCTTGCAAACTGGGATAGACAGATTGTCGCAATCTTCACATGGATTACTTCCATGGCACCATAGAGAATCCTCTCCACAACATCATGTGTAATCTCAATCATAGGTTAATTTTCATCTTAACATGGGCATATTCATCTCCCTGATTATTAATTCTCCTCTCTGTGGCTGAATTCATACAACAATGACTTGTATCTTTGATTTTCGCCAAGATTGTTAGAGGTTTGGTGGTAACAGCGGTCACTCTCTGTGTTAAATGAACATTAGTTCATTTACTAGCAAATATCGAACAAAAAGACAGAGAACAGAACTCCATATAGTCTAGTAATAAATAATTGTATAAGAATATGATAGATGATAGATATGATTAGAATGTCATGGGATGGTATACTTGTATACTTTAAATCAATTTGTGTTTGTTCTTCTGTGTGTCAAGTTGAGTTGATTCCTCTGACCTCGTTGATGATGATTCCCCTTATCTCTTTGTGGATTAATCTCAATGGCAATGTCTTCCCTACACAGTCTGTTCTTTATCCTTGCCGACTAGGCTTGGATAAAACTCCAATGTCGATTCCCCTCATGGTGGCTTTGTTAAACCTGAATGGGGTGGCTCTTCAATCCCCATTGCTGCTTAACTCACTTCACCTTTCAATTAATTTTCAATCTACACACGGGCAAACCCTCGAACTTTTTCAAATCGCATTACCCCTTACGGATATTCACTTGGGCTCTTCAAAGATTGAGTTTATTTGCGATACACAAAATATAAATTCTCATTTTTTAACTCAAATCGATTTGAATTGCCTCGCTTTTGCCTGTTGTGTTTGTTTCTACTCCTTGGATGCCTTCTTTTATCACAACAATCCTTTGGGTCCTTCAATTACTTCCTTGGCTTCTCATCATTGTAGCTTTGGTGCCATTTGAGTCTACACACAAGGGTGGATAGGAACGCACAATAAAAATGAGAAAGAACGGACTGATATGTCACCAACGAGTTCGATACATCGCTGGTAAACAGGAGCTCAAGTGAGGAATTCATTATGAAGTAGTAAAGTCTCACGAACGTTTAAGCTCATGATAGAGATGCTGCTCATATTTTGTGTTAGTTGACAAGGTTAAAAAACAATGCAATCTGCCCATTCTGCCTTAGTCCAACAGTTTTAGGTTCTGTTCAGATAGGTGGAAGATTACCATGTTAAATAATTTTGTTGGTTTTTCAGAGCACACACACAAGAATATTATGTTAAATCATTTTGTTGGTTTTTCAGAGTGAACACACACACGCACAAGAATATTATGTTAAATCACTTTGTTAATTTTTCAGAGTGTGCAGGCACACAAAGCCACACAAGAATACATATTCTATAGCACAAAATTTATATCAAACTTGGACTGCTGAGGATAAGAATCATTCTTAGCCAAACTTTAGGCCAACTTAAAATTGGTTTACTCCTGTAAAATTGTCACCAACAAATTTAGCCCTCTTAAATTTTGGCAGAGTAGAACACCTGAAAATGGGCATCTGGGATTCCTTCTTTAACACGTTTGTCATGAATGGATGTTTGTATTTGTCGTCCTGATTTCTGCCTTTACAATGAATACTTTTTTTCTCTGAATGATTCTTCTCCTTTGATTTTACTGTGTAGGTGGATATTAGAGTGGCACCTGGAACTCATCAAACGGAGGCTGCAGGTTATTCCTTTTATCCCTACTTTCATACTTTGTCGTGGCCATTTTTATACTTTTATGATTTTCCATGTTTGTGTCCCATAAGTTAGTACGAGCCATGCTTTTGTGTCCCGAGATGCGTTTTCCCATGAGAAAAGCTATAATTATATGTGGTTTTATAAGTAAACCGAGGAGAGTCTCCTTTACATTGAAAGTTTCATTGAGTACGCTTAATGCTAGTCACACTTGGTTTATTATCATTTGTTTCTGAAGGACAATCTGGAGATATAGGGTGTTAAATATAGAAAAATTAACCATTTGGTTAAGATATCTGTCTGTACAACAATATGTAATGTCTGTAATGCAATAATGGAATACAGAAAAGAGGCTAGTAAAAGATCAGGTGACTGATAAGAATGCTCGTGGGACATATGTGTCAATTACTTAACAAATTTGAAACTAACGATTTTTGTTAATGCTGCAGTAAACAAGCAACTTAATGACAAGGAACGTATTGCAGCTGCTTTAGAGAATCCAAATCTTTTGGAGATGGTAGATTTGTGTCTTGCTCCCACGAACAATTGATTGTAAGGGCTTCCTAACTAGTACACATAAGTAAACTTATCACCGGGCTGACTGCATCACAGAAAGCTTGGACTCCACTGGAGTTGAATCTTTTCTCAAGGAGAATGTATTGGAGTTGTATCGTGAGTGTGTATACCAACTCCTTATTCTCATTATTTCGAGGATAACCGCTTTGGTTATCCTCCCTTGTTGATGTCCAACATGTAAATTGACATTATATGAATAATCGATTAAAATAACAAATTAGTATTGTATTTTCTTTCTTCACCGATTTCATCAGAATTTCAGTATAGCTTATTAGATTTAATGGGGCACCATTTACTATTCCCTTTGTTAATTGTACCACACTGGCAAACTTTTAATAAAAGGAATTGCCACAGAATTTGAAGAGATTTAAATTTCAATAATATGGACACGAAAAGTGTTTATACATTTGGAGAAAGGGAAATGCTAAAATAATGGTGACCCGTCATATATTGGGAAAAAAACTGACTGAACATCTGATCATTTTTCTTTTATTTTTGAGGGGTGTAATAGGCATATATTACAGAGTTACAGAAAAGTACATAGAGTATTGTATAAGGCTTTGCTTACTCTTCCTACCATATCTAGAACTTAGAAGAGCTAACATATCAGGCTGGGCAACTATAATCTGAATCTTTAACGTGCTTCCTAAGGACAAACCGATAATCGGCACACTTGACCTGGGTCCAGGCTTGTTTTGGCTGGAGAGTCAAACTTGACTTAGGACTCTGGAAACACTTGTGAGACAACCCAGGGAAGACTCGACACCCTGAAAAATTTAAAAAAAATATAGATTTTCAAGAATTATTGTTAAATTTTTTTTTGATGTTATACATGAGAGATTGCATTGATTTCAATGCAAACACACCATATAAAGTGTCAAGAATGACATATCCAAACATAACCAAGTATATTTCATATATCAAGTTTAAACATCATAATACACCCCTATTATCATCATTCATCCATCAAGATTCAAGAAGATTCAAAATGACCATGGACTATGGCTCATGATTCATGAATGTGAAATTATCAAATGTCTAAGATGTCAGTCAAAACCTAAGTTGCAAGAAACACAGGTTTGGCACCCGTTTCATCCTTGGAAACTCGTTAAAACTCTGAAACGCTATGATACTTGACGGAAACACGTTTTAGTCCATACGGACGTGTTTCTCGTACGGGAAACACGTTTCATATTGATGGAAACACGTCTCCTCTCCTATGTGGCACCTTTTCTCTCAAATAAAAGCTTGTCACTTAAAAAAACGGTCCATCACTAGAAGTGGAATTGGAAATACTTCTTCCACTCTATATTCTGCTACTGAGCGTGCTTCTTGTTCTATTTTTGAGGAGGACTGAATATAAGGATGTCTATTAGTCTGAGCTCATGCTGTACTTTTATTTCTATGTTAGTATGTTCATTGTTTCATAGGTTGATATTTTGTACTTGTAGCTTCATAACATAAAGGCTGATTTTGGATATATGCTATATAGATTCGTTTATAAATGTTGTGTTTGGATGTTACTACTTGCATGAATGAAATGATATAGACTTGAGTTCATGAGTAAAATGTGATGTTACATGTATGAATTAAATTTTATCTGTATCATTTTTTATTTATCACATGACAATGTTGCTTGCAGCTAAACAAATTTAATAATTTTTTATTTATGTTTTATAATAATTTTGTCCTTGCATATATATATATATAAAGTTTCCTCGTTTCCAAAATTTGGAGGGGGGGGGTCGCGTTTCCAACATTTCCTTGTTTCCATGTTTCCTCGTTTCATGCAACTTAGTTCAAAACCCCAGTTGATTTGCAAACGTTGATAATGTCATTTTTGTGCTTCAAGTTTGAAACCCTAGTCCAAAAACCACTTCATTGTTCTTAAAAATCTCAAGGAAGAATGGATAAGAATGATAAAATTGTGATAAAAATAACTTTTTCTACTTTAACTCCCAAGTTATTGACAACCTGACGAGTTTTTCAATGGCTTGGTGTGCTTTTCAAGGTGGGGAAAAGTTGGCTTAGGTCCATTGTTAAACCTGTTGGTTTCATATTGGTCCAACCCATTTTGTCTATACTTGGCTAGTCTTGAGTTTGTTGAGATTCATAAGAAAAAACAAGATATTCAAACATAACCAACACAAACCCAAATTTTTTAATAAAGAGAAGAACAAATCAACACTAGTGCATCACAACTCTGAAGAGAAATTAACAAAGAGGAGCACAACCCAAGAGAGTGGACCCAAAAACAAGTGTGCTAGAGAGAGAAATAAACCCAAGCACAAGAGAGCACATCAATTGATAGGTGCCCCTAGGCAAATCACTTTATTAAGAATGAAAAAAACCACATTATTATGAATTATAGGTGAGAGTTGGGTATATATACACAACTCAAGAAGAAGTGTGCTTTCTCTAAGAGGTGTCATGAGCCTATGTGTACAAGGTCAACATTAGTCAAACCTAGAAATATAATAATGTTTACAATGTAAAGCCATTTGCAACCAAAGATTTCACCATTTTCAATAGGTTAATTAGTAGAGTCTTGTTACTATGGACAAATCCTTTATCAATTAGAACCTATGTACACAACACTCCCATATGAATTCAATTGTATGTTTTTAATGATTAGTCCAAAGCCGGTCACAAGTTCAGGCGGGGGGTAGGGTTGCTCAATGGCTCGTTGTGACAAGGCTCGAAGTGTAGGTGACCCCTGTGATAGAGGCTCACCCCGGTGGGATTTGGGATGTCTCGGCCCCTGCTAAGTCATAAGTTACTAGTATATCTGACTTGCGGGTTGTTGGATATACTCTTGGGAGGTTGTTGTTCCCATGGTTTAATAAAAATGATCAGTCCAAAGCAAGGGCAGTGGTCAATTTAAGTGATGACAAAAAGAAGTGATAAATTTTTGCATGAAGCAACAACTCACCAAGGATTGCCCTCCAATGTAGAGGGTGGAGAAACACGATAGAGAAGGGTGATGAGATATCATTCCAAAGTGATGTGCAAAGTTGCCTTTCCAAAGGAGATGTTTCGAATCTTCCTTTCTTCCACATTCGACATAATGCCCATCAATAATATTGTCTAACTTGCATTTACTTGGCAAGGCATGTAAAAGAGATCCAATCTATGGCTTATATAAAATGCATGAGGTGACCTATAAAAAGATTAAATCTTTTTGAACCATTTGCCTTTTGGATTATTAGTTGATGCCAAGGTAGAGCATATAATGATCAGTTCGTCACAAATAAGTTTGACTTTTATATTAATAAATTTCTTTTATTGTGTTTTACAAAGTTTTTATAATATTTATATATTAAATTTAATATCTTGAAAAATATAAATTATTTTTTAGAATAGCTCGGTAGGCTAGCTCAAGTGGGCGAGTGCTGTAAGTTGTGAGCAAAAGGTTTCGGGATCAAATCCCTTGGTGGTTATACATTGATATATAAGGGCCTTACTTGATGTCCCCATCGGGTTAGCTACGTAATTAGAGCGAACGGTGTGAGGCCCTTTTGGGTAGGCCCCCCCATGACTTATTCTTGTGGATGTAACAACCCCACTGAGGGGGTTTGTGAACCACTAATAAAATAAATAAATTATTTTGTAGAATATTTAAAATTTGTTAATTTTATTTTATGGTTGGTGGAAAGCTATGAAGTGACAATTTACCTTTGACAAGATGTGAAATTATTAAAATTCCGTAATAAGTAAAAATTTTAAAATTCCAAAAAATACCTTAACTTGCCATGTGTGTTGATTTTTCTGAGCAGCATCGAGAGCCATTTTCTTAGGAGAATGGAGACACCTGATCTGGGACTCGGGTGTGGACTCAACCTAGAGTTGAGTGACCATTCTATCGAATGGGGATATCTGGTTCGGGACCACGATATGGAACCAGTCCAACACTGGGGGACTCAATCTTGAGTTGAGTGACCATTCTGTTGAAGGGTGACATCTGGTCCAAGACCAGGATGTGGAACCAGTCTAGCACTGGGGGATTCAACCTAGCGCTGAGTGGCCATTCTTTTGAATGGGGGCACCTGGTCAGTTACCAGGAATTTACCTAGTCCTAGACTAAGGACTCAGCCTGGGGCTGAGGGCCATTCTCCGGGAGAATGGAGGCGCTTGGTTTGTTACCAAGTATTTGACCTAGTGTCAAATTATGTAGCCTATGGCTGAGGCACTTGGTCTGTTACCAAGAAGACACTATAAGCCCTAGACTGGGCTAGGCATGTGTGACATTCTGACCCTCAATCAGTGGGCTTTGTGATCTTCTACAAGGCTTAGCTACCCTTGGTTAAGACACCTTAGTACCCGATCTTGGTGTCACACAGAGTGTGAGATAAAAGCATTAGTAATTATCTTTGTTTATGATGATGTACTTTGAGTGGGGATGAAAGACCACCTTTACCACTTGTATTGACCATAGGGCACTTGAAGAAGGTTAAAGCAAAAGTCAAAAATACATAAGGACCCTTTGTACCACTAAGGTGTAAAAGTGAAAGTACAAAAAAGACCTTTAGTATCACTAAAGGTAAAAGCCAAAGTGAGAAAAGAATAAAATAATATTACTTTGTTCTTTGAAATTTTGGTCCACTTACATGTGACTCAAAGGATATAAAAGAAGATCAATCCATTTCATTATTACACACACGCTTGCTCTCACAAGTGAAGCTGCTCCAACTGAAGATTTCACAGGTTATTGAAGAGAAGGAAAAATTGATGTGATGCCTTAGCATGGATGAGTCTAGCTAGGGCATTCACAATTGTTTTTTATAAACCCTAAGCTAGGGTTTTTAGCAGCAACAGTTTCTATTAGTTTTTGAGCTAGGGTTTTACGGTCTTTTACCCTAACTCTCTTCCTATTTTTTGGTAGGTTCACAGGCAGCTATTTTTTCTCTCATTGGGCAACTCCAAAGTTTTACGGGCAGCCTATCTCTTTCACAGTTGCCCTCCTTCTCCCACCGGGAAGCCTCTCCACCATTCGGGCAGGGTGCCCTATCTTCACGGCAGCCCTACCTAGCCTCCGAGCTACTACAACAGGCTCGGGGCTAGCTGCTTGGGCTCCCAGGCTGCTACAGCAAGCTCCGGGTAGCCTGCAAGTGCCCACTGCTGAAAAGTTATCTTGGAAGTGTTTGTCCACCTAGACTTGCCTTGGGGTGGACAAGGACACTTAAATGTTGTGAGTCGTGACTCCTAGTCTTGTGCATTTATCAAAATGAGAAGCACTTTATAATTTTAAAATGACTTTATTAAAAGGGCTAACTAATGATATAATCCTAAGTTCACATTTAAATAAAGTTAAGTGAGTGATTAAATAGAAAGGGGTTGCTCTACTTTATTAAATAACATGAGGTGCACTAAATGTCATTTAATTATTATTTAATGGAGCATTTAATGTGAACGCTCCATCTAATCTAATCTTGACCGTTAGATTGATAGGGAAGTTACCATGAACAAAAAGGACTAGGGCAAGGCAAAAGTTCATTCATTGTGATTATTTCCAAAAGAGATTTTGGAGAGAGGAAGAGAAACAGAGAGAGTGAGGGTTTGAAGAGAATTTGAACCAGTAGAGAAATTTCAAGAATTTGAAGTGGGCACATTTCCCAATAAATTTTGGGTTTCTAGACAGAGTTGGCACAAAATTCGAGGAAGGATGAAGCAGTGATTGGCACAAAAATCGAGGAGTACTGTACAGAGGCCATACTGTACCAGACCATATGATTGGCGCTATTTTTCGAGGAGAAACCGTACAACATTTAATGCTGATGTCAAAATCCGTACAACATTAATTGCTGTTGTCAGAGACCGTACCAGGCACATTTTTTCGAGGCTATTTATTGCAGTCAGATCGGACAGTTTCGTATGGGTTCACACGTGTGACACGAATTTCGAGGACTGAATTTTTAACAGACCGTACAGTTTTGTCAGAGAGATTTTGACATTTTTCGAGGAAGGAAAGAGATAAGTACTGTTGTTCCAAATTTGTAAAAAATTCTCTGAAAATAATAAAACTCTTTCTCACAGAAAACAGGTTTTCCCTTGGGGGTTTTATACTGGACCATTGGTAAAAAACAAGCGTGTTAATTTTCATGTCTGAAATTTTCCGAGTTTTAATTTCTTGGTAGAAAAGAAAATTTTTGAATTGTTTAAAAATTGAGAAAAATAACCTCATGTATTTCAGTCAAGTTAAATTTTTTTGTTAAAAAATTATGCGTTGAAGGGTTGGGCATTAAACCATACAGAAAAGCCAAAAGGCTTGAAACCGGGTTGGTGTTTCTTTCAAAAACTTTCATGGTATTAGAGCACATAAAAGATTCATAATTTTATACATTCAGAAAACTCGGGTTTGAAGAAAAGAAGCCTTGAACAACTTGCTTGAAGTTACAGGTTGCAGTCATGGTTTTTGGTCTTATAGTGGAAGATAGATTAGAGGGGGCTGCAAATTTTAGCCCATGGAAGGCTAGAATTAGTTTAATTCTTGAAGAGAATGAACTATGGGATATAGTTCATAGTACAACAACAAATTCTGTAGTACCCGCTGATGCAACAGATAAGGTAACTTTTATGAAAAGAGATGTGAGGGCAAGAAGGGTCATTCTTGATGCTGTGAAGGATCATGTGATCTCTCACATTTCAGCAAAAGATCATGCATTTCAGATGTGGACAACTTTGACAAATCTTTATCAGAGTTGCAATGAAAATGAGAAGATGGTATTGTGAGAGAAGTTGAAGAGTGTGCACATGGGTAAAGGTGAAGGCATGGCCTCATATCTTACCAAGATCACACAGGTAAAAGATGAGCTTGCAGTTGTAGGTGAGGTGATAGGGAGTGTTGAGATGGTGCGTACAACACTAAATGGTGTGACTCAGCAGTGGATCGTGTTTGTGTAGACTATCATTGGAAAGGAGAACATGCCCACATGGGATAGATTGTGGGATGATCTCACACAGGAGGAGACACAGAGAGGTTACTTACAGGATAACACATCACATCATAGGGATGATGAGGAGAATGTGGCATTAGCAGCGAAGGGAAAGAAGAAGAAGAAGTTCAAGAAGGGTCCCAAGGAGGGAGCCAAACAACATGATGGGGAGAAGAAGGACATGAGCAAAGTGAAATGCTTTGCATGTCAGAAGATGGGACACTATGCTGGACAATGTCCTAACAAGAAGAAGAAGAAGCAGCAGTCTGTAGCTACAGCAGAGATTGATGAGTTTGCAACGAGATTTGAGAGAGACTTTTCTCTCTTTGCAGGTGTTAGTGTTGAGAGAGCATCTTCTATCACCAGCAGGGACTTTCAGGGCCACATAGAGCATTCCATGATTGTTGGGCATTCGTTGAGTGCCACCACCAATGTTATCGGAACCGGACCGATCATCGAACCGGCGAAGCCCAAAATGTGAACCAGACCGGAACCGGAAAAAAACCGGGTAAAAAACCGGCTGACTAAAAAATACATAAAATATTCATATTTTGTAAAAAACATATATATATTCATGTGCATACATATGAATCCAGACCATTAATACAAAAATATGCAAAGTTTCTCATATATATAGCAAATATGGGTGCAAATATCCAAAATAGCACCTAGTGCAATACATCTCTGAGGTTCTGAACCAAAGTACATTAACAAAGAGGCTCCAAAGTACATCAGCAAAGTTTTATTTTCTGGTTTTTAAAAAAAAAATTGATTTTCTTGAGTCCCTAGTCCAGACCGGCCGGTTCGGCCGGTTTTGGCCGGTTCCATACCCGGTCAAGAAAAAAATCTGTTTTTTTCAAAAAAATTTGCTGACCGGACCGGCCAACCCTGTAAACCACTACTACTTCCTCCACTTGGTACATTGATAGTCAGACCGGCCGGTTTTGCCGGTTCCGGTCCGGTTCCGATAACATTGGCCACCACTACTTCCTCCACTTGGTACATTGATAGTGGAGCTTCCAGTCATATGACAGGTGATTGGGATATGTTTTCAGATATGGCAGAGACAAACTTGGAGATGGAGGTTGTATTGGGAGATGACACAATGGTGAACGCAGTTGGGCATGGGACTGTCCGCTTTGAGAGGGAGTCCATGTAGCCTATGTATCTGAGGGATGTGTTGTATGTCCCTGGGCTCAAGAAGAACCTTTTTTCAGTTTCCATGATTGAGGACAGAGGCTTTGGTGTATATGTCCTTGATGGGAAAGTTCACATCTTTCCCAAGGCAACAGGTCCATCTGATTCACGAGTGACTGGAGTCGGATGCGAGAAACTGTACAAGCTTCTCGTTGAGCCACATCACGCACTGTCACACACTTAGAGCAACAATGAGTTGTGTGAGCTATGGCACAAGAGGATGGCCCATCTTCACCATCCAGCTTTGCGGATGCTGAGAGACATGACGACAGGTATGCCAGATTTCAACACAGAGTAGAGTGGTGTGTGTATAGGGTATGCTTTGGGAAAGTACACCAAAACTGCTTTTCCAAGTAGTGATTCCAGATCAGAGGGAGTGCTTCAGTTAATTCATTCATATTTGTGTGGTCCCATGTCATCTACCTCTTTGACAGGGTATGAGTATTATATCACTTTCATCAATGACTTTTCCAGGAAGACTTGGATCTATTTCCTTAGAAGCAAGAGATCCGAGGAAGTCTTGCTTCGGTTCCAAGAGTTCAAAGCTCTTATAGAGAACCACACAGGAAAGAAGATCAAGGTACTTTGGTCAGACAATGGGTGTGAGTATACTTCCCATGCTTTTGATGAGTATTGTCGGTAGGAGGGGATCAAGAGGCAGTTGACAGTTCCTTACACTCCACAGCAGAATGGAGTGGTTGAAAGGAAGAACCGTTCTATGGTGGGTGCAGCTAGAGCCATGATGCATGATCAAAGTCTTCCTTTCTTTCTATGGGCAGAGGCCTGTAGTACTAATGTTTATGCTCTGAACAGGAGTCCGCACCGTGCATTGTGGAGCAAACCTCCCGAGGAGATGTTTACAAGGAAAGTGCCTGAGATAGGTCACTTTCGGATTTTTGGTTGCCTTACATACTCTCATGTCCCTTCTGAGAAGAGGACAAAGTTGGAGGCTACAGGTGAGCGTGGTATTTTTGTTGGTTATGGTGAGACATCGAAGGCTTTTTCGCATTTACCTTCCTATGTAGAGGAAAGTTATGGTGAGAAGGGAGGTGAAGTTTGAGGAGGAGAAAGTTTTCAAGAGGTCTCTAGATTTCGAGATAGAGGATCAGCATGGTACTCTACATAGGTGACAGCTCAGAGTTCAGAGAGTTAGAGTACAAGGTCGCCGGTTTCAGGTGTGACTGGGTCACAGATTACAGGTCCTTCAGTTACAGGGGCTCAGTCCAGAGGTACTTCTGGTACAGTGACAGGTTCACCGATCACAGGGTCATAGTTTACACCTTCAAAGTTTAGAGAGGTAGAGTACAGGGTCACCGGTTTCAGGTGTGACTGGGTCACGTATTACAGGTCCTTCAGTTACAGGGGCTTAGTCCAGAGGTACTTCTGGTATAGTGACAGGTTCACCGATCACAGGGTCATAGTTTACACCTTCAGATGATTCGAGTTCTAGTGGTACAGGTACAGGTTCACTAGGGACAAGCTCTCAGGTTGTTGGTACTTCTTCAGGGAGACAGGTGTCTGATGAGGAGGTTGAGGAGAGTCTGAGACAGGATGCCTCCTCCAGGAAGAGAAAGCCAAGTTGGATTAAGGAATTGATGAAGGAAGCAGAGGAGTCAGTTGGACCACCCAAGAGGGAGGTCAGAGAGAGCAGGGCACCTGAGAGGTTTTCCAGCTATATGGCACAGGTGACTAGTTTGCGTGATACCGTTCTTGATACTTATGAGGAGGCTTTCGCACATCAGGGTTGGAGAGATGCCATGATGGAGGAGTACAACTCCATCATGAAGAATGGGTGTGGGAAGTGGTTTCTAGACCAGAGGGGAAGTCAGTTGTGACTTCCAAATGAATTTACAAGATAAAGCATGCTGCGGATGGTAGTATTGAAAAGTTCAAAGCTCGTTTTGTTGCACGTAGGTTCTCACAGGTTGAGGGAGTTGACTATGATGGGTCATTTGCACCAGTGGCCAAATTTTCTTCGATCAGGGCAGTGATCTCCATCGTGGCAGAGATGGTTTGGAAGATCCATCAGATGGATGTGAAAACTGCTTTTCTCAACGGTTTTCTGCAGGAGGAGGTGTATCTGGAGTAGCCACAGGGTTTTGAGGTATGTGAGAGAGATTCTCATGTTTGCAGGATGAAAAAGGCCTTGTATGGTCTGAAGCAAGCCCCTCGGGCTTGGTATTCTAGGATCGATTCCTACTTGCTTTCGATTGGGTTTCAGAAGTGTGAAGCGGATCCCAACCTGTACTACATTGTGGTTGGTGGTGTTCCACTTATTCTTCTATTGTATGTTGATGACTTGTTCATTACTGGGGGAGAGCACCTGATTGATGCATGCAAGAAGGATCTTGCTTTAGAGTTCGAGATAACAGACATTGGACTGATGCATTATTATTTGGGGATGGAGGTTTGGTAGGAGGATGGACATGTTTTCCTGGGGCAAGGAAAATATGCTATAGATGTTCTGAAGAGATTTCAGATGACTGATTGCAAGCCTATATCGACACCCGTGATCACCAACTGGGCAAAGCTTCATGCTTTAGAGGGAGAGTTGGGGACCCTACTTTGTATAGTCAGTTGATTAGTTCGTTGATGTATCTGGTCAACACCAGATCAGATGTGAGTTTTGCGGTGAACACTCTCAGTTAGTTCATGGTGGAGCCCAGGAGAGTGCATTGAACTGCTGCAAAACACATTTTGAGATATCTTACAGGTACAACAGATTATGGATTGGGTTATAGGAGATCTGGTGGAGTGGGATTGGTTGGCTATACAAATTCAGATTGGGCAGGTAGTGTTTCAGACCGGAAGAGCACTTTTGGTTGTTGCTTCAGCTTGGGTTCGACAGTTGTGTTGTGTTCAGCAGGAAGCAAAAGTCCGTGGCATTGAGTTTTGTTGAGGCCGAGTATATGGCAGCCAATCAGGCTAGTGGTGAGGCCTTGTGGCTTCGCAAGTTGATGGTAGATTTGTTTGATGTGGAGCTGAGTCCTATAGTTATACAATGCGATACTCAGAGTTGCATCAAGCTCTCTAAGAATCCAATATTTTATGACAGGTCGAAGCACATTGAGATCATATATCACTTTATTAGGGACTATGTTCAGAGAGGGGTTGTTCAATTGCAGTATGTTCCAACAGATGAGTAGGTGGCTAACATTCTCACGAAGGCTTTGGGTATAGGGAAGCATGTCTACTTCAGAGATAAGTTGGGAGTGGCGAAAAACACTTTCCTTGGTAAGAGGAAGTGTTGAAGTGTTACCTTGGAAGTGTTTGTCCACCTAAACTTGCCTTGGGGTGGACAAGGACACTTAAATGTTGTGACTCCTAGTCTTGTGCATTTAATAAAGTGAGAAGCACTTTATAATTTTAAAGTGACTTTATTAAAAAGGCTAAGTAATGATATTTTCGTAAGTTCACATTTAAATAAAGTTAACTGAGTGATTAAATAGAAAGGGGTTGCTCTACTTTATTAAATGACATGAGGTGCACTAAATGACATTTAATTATTATTTAATGGAGCATTTAATAGGAACCCTCCATCTAATCTAATATTGACCATTAGATTGATAGGGAAGTTACCATGAACAAAAAGGACTAGGGCAAAGCAAAAGTTCATTCATTGTGATCATTTCCAAAATATATTTTTGAAGAGAGGAAGAAACAGAGAGAGTGACGGTTTGAAGAGAATTTGAACGAATTTGAAGTGGGCACATTTCCCAATAAATTTTGGGTTTCTAGACAAAGTTGGCACAGAATTCGAGGAAGGCTGAAGCAGTGATTGGCACATTAATCGAGGAGTACCATACAGAGGCCGTATTGTACAAGACGGTATGCTCGACACTATTTTCGAGGAGAAATCGTACAACATTTAATGCTGCTATTAGAATCTGTACAACATTAATTACTGCTGTCAAAGACCGTACTGGGCACAGTTTTCGAGGCTATTTATTGATGTCAGACCATACTGTTAGACCTTACAGTTTCGTATGGGTTCACACGTGGCACGAATTTCGAGGGCTGAATATTTAACAGACCGTATAGTTTTGTCAGAGAGATTCTAACACATTTTTCGAGGAAGGAAAGAGATAAGTATTGTTGTTCTAAATTTGTAAAAATTTGTCTAAAAATAATAAAACTCTCTCTCACAGAAAACAAGTTTTCTCTTAGGGGTTTTTTCTTGGACCATTGGTAAAAAACAAGCGTGTTAATTTTCATGTCTGAAATTTTCTAAGATTTAATTTCTTGGTAGAAAAGAAAATTTCTGAATTGTTTAAAAATTGAGAAAAAGAACCTCATGTGTTCTAGTCAAGTTAAATTTTGTTAAAAAATTATGTATTGAAGGGTTGGGCATTAAACCATGCAGAGAAGTCAAAAGGCTTGAAACTGGGTTGGGGTTTCTTTCAAAAACTTTCATGGTATCATAGCACATTAAAGATTCAGAAAACTGGGGTTTGAAGAAAAGAAGTCTTGAACAACTTGCTTGAAGTTATGGTTTTTGGTCTTAGAGTGGAAGATAGATTAGAGGGGGCTGCAAATTTTAACCCATGGAAGGCTATAATTAGTTTGATTCTTGAAGAGAATGAACTATGGGATATAGTTCATAGTACACCAACAAATCCTGTAGTAGTACTTGCTGGTGCAACAGATAAGACAACTTTTATGAAGAGGGATGTGAGGGCAAGAAGGGTCATTCTTGATGCTGTGAAGGATCATGTGATCCCTCACATTTCAGCAAAAGATCATGCCATTTCAAATGGGGACAGCTTTGACAAATCTTTATCAGAGTTCCAATGAAAACGGGAAGATGGTATTGAGAGAGAAGTTGAAGAGTGTGCACATGGGTAAAGGAAAAGGCATGGCCTCATATCTTACCAAGATCACATAGGTAAGAGATGAGCTTGCAATTGTAGGTGAGGTGATAGGGAGTGCTGAGATGGTGTGACTCAATAGTGGACCATGTTTGTGCAGACTATCATTGGTAGGGAGAACATGCCCACATGGGATTGATTGTGGGATGATCTCACACAGGAGGAGACACAGAGGAGTTACTTACAAGGCAACACATCACATCATAGGGATGATGAGGAGAATGTGGCATTAGCAGCGAAGGGCAAGAAAAAGAAGAAGTTCAAGAACGGTCCCAAGGAGGGAGCCAGACAGCATGATGGGGAGAAGGACATGAGCAAAGTGAAATGCTTTGCATGTTAGAAGATGGGACGCTATGCTGGACAGTGTCCTAACAAGAAGAAGAAGAAGCAACAAACTGCAGTTCCAACAGAGATTGATGAGTTTGCAACGAGATTTGAGAGAGACTTTTCTCTCTTTGTAGGTGTTAGTGTTAAGGGAGCATCTTCTATCACCAACATGGACTTTCAGGGCCACATGGAGCATTCCATGATTGTTGGGCATTCGTTGAGTGCCACCACTACTTCCTCCACTTGGTACATTGATAGTGGAGCTTCCAGTCATATGACAGGTGATCGGGATATGTTTTCAGATATATCAGAGACAGACTTGGAGATGGAGGTTGTTTTGGGAGATGACACAATGGTGAGCGCAGTTGGGCGTGGGACTGTCTGCTTTGAGAGGGAGTCCATGCAACCTATGTATTTGAAGAATGTGTTGTATGTCCTTGGGCTCAAGAAGAACCTTGTTTCAGTTTCCATGATTGAGGACAGAGGCTTCGGTGTATATGTCCTTGATGGGAAAGTTCACATCTTTCCCAAGGCAACAGGTCCATCTGATTCATGGGTGAGTGGAGTCAGATGGGGGAATCTGTATAAGCTTCTCTTTGAGCTACATCACGCACTGTCACACACTTAGAGCAACAATGAGTTGTGTGAGCTATGGCACAGGAGGATGGCCCATCTTCACCATCCAGCTTTGCGGATGCTGAGAGACATGATGACAGGTATGCCAGATTCAACAGAGAGTTGAGTTGTATGTGTAGAGGGTATGCTTTGGGAAAGTACACCAAGACTGCTTTTCCAAGCAGTGATTCCAAATCAAAGGGAGTGCTTCAGTTGATTCATTCAGATCTATGTGGTCCCATGTCATCTACCTCTTTGACAGGGTATGAATATTATATCACTTTCATTGATGACTTTTCCAGGAAGACCTGGATCTATTTCCTTGAAAGCAAGAGATCAAAGGAAGTCTTGCTTCGGTTCCAATAGTTCAAAGCTCTTGTGGAGAACCAGACAGGAAAGAAGATCAAGGTACTTCGGTCAGACAATGGGGGTGAGTATACTTCCCATGCTTTCGATGAGTATTGTCGGCAGGAGGGGATCAAGAGGCAGTTGACAGTTCCTTACACTCCATAGCAGAATGGAGTGGCTGAAACTTGAAAGTAAGAACCGTTCTATAGTGGGTGCAACTAGAGCCATGCTGCATGATCAAAGTCTTCCTTTCTTTCTATGGGCAGAGGCCTGTAGTATTGATGTTTATGTTCTGAACAGGAGTCTGCACCGTGCATTGGGGAGCAAAACTCCCGAAGAGATGTTTACAGGGAAAGTGCCTGAGATAGGTCACTTTTGGATTTTTGGTTGCCTTACATACTCTCATGTCCCTTCTGAGAAGAGGACAAAGTTGGAGGCTACAGGTGAGCGTGGTATTTTTGTTGGTTATGATGAGACATCGAAGGCTTTTCGCATTTACCTTCCTATGCAGAGGAAAGTTGTGGTGAGAAGGGAGGTGAAGTTTGAGGAGGAGAAAGCCTTCAGGAGGTCTCTAGATTTCGAGATGGAGGATCAGTAGGGTACTACATAGGTGACAACTCAGAGTTCAGCGAGTCAGAGTATAGGGTCACTGGTTTCAGGTGTGACTGGGTTGCAGATTACAGGTCCTTTAGTTACAGGGGCTCAGTCCAGAGGTACTTCTTGTACAGTGACAGGTTCACGGATCACAGGGTCATAGGTGACACCTTCAGGTGATTCGATTTCTAGTGGCACAGGTATAGGTTCACCAAGGACAGGTTCTTAGGTTGTCGGTACTTTTCAGGGAGACAGGTGTCTGATGAGGAGGTTGAGGAGAGTCTGAGATAGGATGCTTCCTCCAGGGAGAGAAAGCCAAGTTGGCTTAAGGAGTTGATGAAGGAAGCAGAGGAGTTAGTTGGACCACCCAAGAGGGAGGTTAGAGAGAGAAGGGCACCTGAGAGGTTTTCCAGCTATATGGCACAGGTGACTAGCTTGCGTGATCTCGTTTCTAATACTTATGCGGAGGCTTCCGCACATCAGGTTTGGAGAGATGCCATGATGGAGGAGTACAACTCCATCATGAAGAATGGGGTGTGGGAAGTGGTTCTAGACAAAGGGGGAAGTCAGTTGTCACAACAAAATTTGAGACTGAAATCCGACATATGTAATGTCCAACATTCGAGAGACACGTGTCTGTTTTTCGACATCACCATTTTTTTTTTGTCGTCGGTGGTAATTCGTCGGTTATTCGACTACTTTACCAACCCTGTCGACATTTTGACAGAGCCTCATCCTATTCCAGAGAGGTCTTATATCAATATTTTGTCGAATTTCCGACATCCCTAGTCGTAGATTTTCCGACCCCAGTTCCCAACCCTGTCGGAATATCGACTGCCTTACATCACAAGCCCTATCCTTTGGATGTTGAATGTGCGATAGAAAGACGTCGAATTTCTGACATTCCACTTGAAATTGTCGTCGGATGCATGGCATTGTCGTCGGATGCCAATGTTGGGAGTCGGATATCCGACGGGCAGGACTGCCTTACATCACAAGCCCTATCCATTGGGTGTCGAATGTGCGACGGAAAGAGGTCGAATTTCCGACATTCCACTTGAAATTGCTGTGGGATTTAATCCGTTGGATACCTAGCATTGTCGTCGGATGCTAACTTTCATTGGTTTGAAGATGAATTCTATGAAAATTGGTCAGATATGTAAAAGAAGTCTTGCCAGTGGCTTCCATTTTATTGGAAGTAAAGGAATGGTTAAAGGTTCTCAAGGAATTTATCAATTTATCTTGTTTAGCAATGCAGTTAGACTGTATTTTGTATTCTAATTTGGTTATAATCTCAATGAGTATTGTGTTGCCAGTTAGCAAGGTTCCTGTGCCTGTGCTGCAAGTTTGCAACAAATGGCACACCCATTTATTGTTTACTTCAGATTCAAGATCTAAATCCGAACTTCTGTCAAAACAGATTCCAATTTTATCCTCCATAATCCAATATAAGAATACAATCTATTGCCCAGCAACCTCATGGATACAGTGCAACTAAGCTGTAGTTGTTACATTTGATAAGTATTTGTCCATTCTTGCTCTGACAACACTTATGCTTTTCAGATAAAATTACCTTTATGATCAATGGTTTTATGTCATCTAGATCAGCTTTATCATTAAAAAAAAGGCATTTTCAGCCAGCCCTTAGAATTCAGAAACGAAAGAACTTAGTCATCAAGATTGTCATGTCATTGAATGTACTGAGCCTGGGTAGTCCAGACTCCATATGCAGTTTAAACTTTACAAATGTATGTTCTTTGCATTGAATATTTCCATATGATAGCTTTTATGACAATTTCAATAAACGAAGTGATAAATAAAAAAGATACCAAAGCATTCCTGGACTTCTTCCTTGTGGTCACTTCATAATTGCATGATATATTCACCACTGAATTCTTGTTTTTCTACAAGCACCTTGATTTTAGAAGCCCCTCCTAGTAATAGTAATATATGAATGAGTTGAATTTAGCAATTTATAAGTAGTTCAATTGGTGCAAGGATCTCCTCTGACCTTAACAATGGCTATAAAGTATCTACAAGCTCTCTGGAGACCGGCATCGGTTTTCCTTCTAAGAATGGCTTGAAGAGTATGAAGGCCTTTCCAGGTTCATGCAGTGGAACCTCATGGCCTGCTCCTCTGATTGTTACAAATGTCATCCCTACATATACTTGAGTCCATCCTCCCACCTGACCATCACAGACAACTATCAACATTCATACTGATACTAGCAAAGATTTTGTTTCGGAATTATCTTTGTCACCCATTGCACATTGGCAATTTCTATTTATCATGAGAATGAGAAATAGAACAGTGGTAAGCATCATAACAAATACATTGGTCTATAATCACCCATGGTATTTTCATGCTTTTAGATTTAAGAGAAAGATGACTCACCTGCCCATTGTCATACCAAGGATGCTGGTGAGTAACCGTTGGAAGCTTAAGTACATTTATAGAGTTTCTGGTTGATGTTACTGGAATCACTGCATCTGTATCTCCACTGCATGCCAACAAACAACAAAGTCAGTTTTTCTACAGCAGATTTATGAAGAAGACTAAAGCAAAAGACCAACAAGAAGTTTTCTGTGCCATGTTCAGATTAAAGAAATAACATGCATGGTGAGTTGTGAACTGAACATCCAAATGCGAAGTCCAGCTTTTATGAGCTCTCGGTAAATTGACAGCACAGATCTAGGAGAGTCTCCCCAGTTTTCACCAATTGCATCACTGTATGCAGGAAATAAAACAGACCAGATTAGTAAATGAACGCCATTTTATAGATAGTGGAAAAGCAGCAGCGCAAGATAACAAACACATTATCATTTTTATAATAGGATTAGAAACCTGCAAGTTGTCCACTTATAAGGCATTGACAGCACAGATCTAGGAGAGTCTCCCCAGTTTTCACCAATTGCATCACTGTATGCAGGAAATAAAACAGACCAGATTAGTAAATGAACGCCATTTTATAGATAGTGGAAAAGCAGCAGCGCAAGATAACAAACGCATTATCATATTTTAATAATAGGATTAGAAACCTGCAAGTTGTCCACTTATAAGGAATTCATGTAACATTGGCGTGAAGAGCCTCTTGTACCTCAGGTAGATTGAAATATATTTTGGATTACTTTTCAGTGCAAGGATCATACCCCCCAAATAAATGCCTCCATGACGGCCAACAAAATGATTCTGTGAGAGAAAGGATGCAATCCTATAGTAGTATAGCAATTTTGAGAGAGTTTGCCGAGAGGCAACAAGTTAAATTAGCATAAATTCATTTTATATCTGGATTTATTAAGCAAAGGGTACTACTACAAGTTTATAAAGGGGTACGTAGAGTTAATAATGCCCATTGAGGATTTGCTACACAAATGAATGTGATTTGTCTAGATGGTTAAAAGATACAGGTTCAAAACTTCAATATAGATCTATGCAAGTTTATCCTTTCTTTTTAAGTTGAGGCTTTAGTTTCTTTTTAGGGGACATAAAAAATGGAATGTAATTATTTTCGTAATTATTTTCTATTTTATTTTGTGCATTACCCCCACATACATATACAGAGATCTCTCCCACCTTGAATTGTAAGAGCACCCAACTTCCTTAACTGTAAATGCCAGTAATTTTAATTCACTATGCAACAAGTAAACCTTAATGCCATGCGCCAAAATGTGCTCAAATTGAGGAAGCAGGGCCTCAATCATCTTGTTTCTTAATTTTGATGTGTTAAAATGGGAAGAAAGCTACCAAATGGAAAAAATACAGCATTGGAATTTAAGCATGCCTCATACTGATTTGCTAGCATATAATATACTTACTTTCCCCTTTTTCATCGTTTTCCATATGTTCCAGTACTGTTCAAGCAAGGAGTGTAGATGCTGTATGGATCAATTTCCCCCATTTCCACGTCGGCATACTCTAATGCCTTTTCACATAGAGATGATGGGTGCACAAGAGATGAAGAGTCACAGAAAGCGTTGTGCATTCGGAAGGTGTTGTCAGATATCAGACCATGAGACCACATAAATTCAAAAATCCCTACACGATCATGGAAATCGTCTGTAACTCCATTGTGCACCTGCACGAACCATGTTATTCCCCATATTAATCACAATATAAGAATATAATTGCCTCGTTTTCTCCTATATGATACTACTTAGACCAAATGATTTATGGTTGTCTATTATCCATTTCAAGAGTCCCTCATTTTATTTTGATGATACCATGCACATTTTATTTATGATAACAGCACAGAATCTTACCATATATCCCTTCAGATTAATGACTGGATTTTCGAGGTCCTTGTTGTGTCTATAGATGACTTGAGCTAACTGAGGAACGCAATGCCCTGGAAGAAACAATATTGAAAAAAAACTATTCCGGTTAATTTAGTTCTCTGATATGACATGGATCCACACCTATGGTTGTTATGAAGGAAAATGTCTTTAAACTCTGTACCCAAGATCAAGAAAAGCTTGATAGCTCTAATGCAACAGTTGCTTTATCAAACATTCAAGAAAGTGTAACTGACAAAACTTGCATCATTCAAGGTCAAAGTCCAATTTTTAATAGGCAGCTAGAACCTCAATACTGCATCCATCAGGCAGGCTGAATGTTTGATGCAACAGCATACCCTTCATTCTTAGTGATAGCATAAAAATGAGTTTGTGCTTTTTGTGACAAGTTGAAAATCATCATTAAACACTTGATTTTTATCAATTAGATATTAATGGACAGTTATTTTTAAAAATGTTGCTATTTTGTAGTTTCCTCTTAAAACAGAATCTTTGCCTCAGTGCACAAGCAGATAGAAACAGAGCAGAGTCATCATCTTCTTTTTTCCCGTGAAATAAACTTCTTGGGAAAACCCCCTAGGCCCATACCCTCAATTTAAGGATGGTAGCCAAGGTAAATGATGAAGAAAATTAATGACATTAATATGAAAATTTCCATTCACACATTCTGTCAAACACTTGAAAATCTAGAGTTTTTGATTAAAAATTTACTCATAAACTTAAAATAAAAACCACAATTTCAAGATCTTCTCAAACACTGAAGCATCAATCATACACTCGAGACAGATATTTTGGTCCATAGATCAGTCAAAACCCTAGAAGAAGATTTTTTCTATTAAAAAGAATACCTAGAAATCTTCCATCAACACATGAATAAATTCCTTCAACCCTTACTGACAAAATTAACCCAAACTGAAGCAGCAACAAAATACCTTGAAATTCATGCCAATTTACAGTTGTACGAACCCCACACGTGTGTTGTACAGATGCACTTTTCTGTTGTACTTCCTCCAAAATTGTGCCACACATGCCTAAAATAAATGCAGTTCTACGTACTGTCAGTCTGCAATCAATGTGACAACATTGCCTCAGGATTTGTGCCCACACGTGTTGTTGTACGGTCTTTGTTAGATTGTTGTTGTACGGTCCTTTTGGCTGCCTTGGGAAATGTGTTTCTCCTTGTCTTGGGAATTGTGCCACTGCTCTAGGGTATCTCTTCTCTTTCCTGAATCTTCTTCTTCCTCTCTCTTCATTAATGGTGTGTTCAATTTGTCCTCTCTCTCTCTTTGTTGTATACTTTAAAAATTGTAACCACCTATCTTAACAACCTGTCCTCTCTCTCTCTTTGTTGTATACTTTAAAAATTGTAACCACCTATCTTAACAACCTAATCTAGGGCTGAGATACATTTACAAAATCAAGAGCCATCTTTTAGTACACTCACATTTAATAATTAATGCACTTTAAATATTAAATAAACACTTAAGTGAGACCCATTCTATAAAGTATGAAACATCACTTTATTTATATAACACTCACTTATTACATAGATATACAAGGACAAAGTCTAAGCCATCCTCATCACATCCACACCAAAAATATGAGTGAGTATCTTTAGAGTTAACAATTTTCAACAAATGAGATTATGAAGAAGCTCGAGGCTTTGTCAACACAGGGATCAAGGCCATTGCAAAAATATACTCATTAAGAGCCCAATATGTCAATTGTGGGAATTGAACCTGGGTGGGGAGGATAACATTCCTTCGCACAACCACCCAAGCTAGCCCCAATTGACAATAAAGAGGAGTTATCTACTTGGTGGCTTGGACCATTTTCTTCTATACAAAAAGAAAAAACTTAAAAGTGGAAAAAAGCAACTTATAAGGAGTGTTATTGTGAGTGTTGTTTGTGTGCCTCTATGTACTTTTTTTTTGTGATATGGTTTTGCATCAAGTGGTTATCAAAGTTCATTTGTTGAACTTGAAAGACTTTTGTATGTCCATTTTGAGAACAAATTTGTAGTTTTGCAAGTAGTTTCTCTGAGGTGTTGCAAGATGCCACCAAAGAGAACAAAAAAACAACACTAAAAGGACAGTGCTTTGAACACTAAGGTTGATTCCATGCATGGAAAATCTCATAAACATAAACCTGAGTTTTGTAATGGGGTTACTAAGTACTCAAAGAGTTAATGACACTATACTTGTTATTATGTTAATTGTTCTTCTAAGACAGTGCATTTCAGAGGTTGTATTTTTTATTTTAAACACTTCTTCACAAAGATTATTTGACTGCATCGATTGCCCTTGCTATATCAGCTCTAGAAAAGATACTAAATTCATGAGCCACTTTTAGAAAATGTTGGGTACACATCTCCAATTCAGCATTTCCCGTCATCATCATATTGACAGGGAAATAGAATTGGTGAATGAGTCGAAAGAAACATTTTTGCATTATCTGGTCAAACATCTACCTAGGGACTTATGTTTCCATAGGCCTATACTTCACCAAAGGTTCAAGGATGGGAGATGATTTTTGAAGAAATTTAGAGAAACCCACCAAATTTCAGGGAATGACCCCACAACAATAGGGAACCTCTAGCAAGTGCTATGGGTTTTAGCTTCCATGCTTCAAGGGATTTGGGAGGGGTAGGATACTCTGAGGGGATATGTGGGCTTCACTAAAAGATGAACTTAATATAAAAAAACACTTTTTGATGGGGGATGATTCTTGAAGAAAATTGGAGAGACCCACCAAATTTTAGGAAATGACCTAGGGGACAACAATTCCAGCAAGCGTTGTGTTTTTTGCTTCCATGCTTCAAGGGATTTGGGAGGGGTAGGATACTTTGAGGGGACATGTGGACTTCACTAAAAGATGAACTTAATATAAAAAAACACTTTTTGATGGGGATGATTCTTGAAGAAAATTGGAGAGACCCACCAAATTTCAGGGAATGACCCCAGAAGACAACAACATGAAACCTCCTGCAAGTGCTATGCTTTTTTTCGCTTCCATGCTTTGAGGGATTTGGGAGGGGTAGGATATTTTGAGGGGATATGTGGGCTTCACTAAAAGATGAACTTAATATAAAAAACACTTTTTGGTGACATTCCAATTTCCTCGTTTGGCAAGGACAACACCATGGCATAGGAGGTGTTGCCTATCATAGGGGCCATATACGTGGAACCCCTTTCCAACGAGGAATAACAAGGATGACCCCACCCTGTTTCTAGTCCCTAGTTCACAAAAGAAGTATCATTGTGATATACATGGGCTTGGGCAGAGGTCCGTCGGCTCTAGACTCCATTTACTCCGTTGTGTTCATTAAGACAGGCCGAGAGAAAGTGAGAGAAAGCTATTAATCAATGATCACTAATCATTGAGAGTTCAAACCTGTGTTTGCTGTGATAAGAGGTGTTTTCTTCAGCCCTTAACCTTTGAGTGGCCAAAAACATTAAAAAAAGAAGTGTTCATTCAACCAAAGGAAATAACAATAAAAAATCGTTCTAACAAAAAGTTGAACGATTTATTGAGGACTTTGAAGATCTCAATTTTTACGCTATCAAAAAGTTGATTGATAAAAAGATTTGATAACTAGAATACTTGATAGATGTGGAATGAAAATCGAGTTACACAGATTTGTGTTTCGTTTTTACACTTGGCATAGCCCATTATTTGTTTGCTCATTAGAATTTTATTCGCAAATGCATATATATATATATGTGTGTGTGTGTGTGTGTGTGTGTGTGTGTGACACAATGAATAGGACTAGTTTTCTCATTGGGATACTCTTACCCTGGAATATTATTGTGTGTGTATGCAATGACAGAGACAGAGACAGAGATAGACTAAGAGACTCGGCTATTTGAACACAAAATATTGAATACAGGGAAGTTCTTGTAACCTCCATAGCTCTCTTCTGCGATGTAAAACTCTCTATTTTTATATTGAGGGAATTGTTCCAACCAGTTGAGCAAGAAGGTGTGTGAATCTTCAGCTGCAATTGCATGGTCAACCAAATTTTAATCTATTTATTTTGTAAGTATCCAATGCAAAAGGATAAACAGTAAACTGTACTGTAAGCACCATACATCATACCAGTTCGTTTGTCTCCAGACTGAGATATATCTGAAGAAGTGTTGGTGTAAGAAAAACCAACCATAGCAGGAGAATCCAAGAACATTATATTGGCCACTGCATGCATGCAAATAGAAACGAATCGATGCCAAACATGACTTGTAAATAAATGGATCCAATCCAAAACAACAAAGAATTGTATTATTCCTTGTGTATGAATTGAGGGAAAAGAACGAAAATACCCAAGTTCATAAATACATACGTTTATTCCATGAATATGGGTTAAGGTGGAGAGTTTTCTCGCCAAAATTAATGTGAAAAGGCCTAAGCTCTTTTGCTTCTCTGTATCCCACAGAAGAACACCCATGACCTACAATCCAACCAAACCATAGCAAAATAAGTCTTCATTGCAATTAGTAGATTTTGGGTAGATAGTAGAACAACTTTACAGAAGATATACTATACTGATACTATTAGGGGTATATACTATTTGATTTCTCAGACTAATAGATACCTACATTCAACCAGAGGACCAGAGGTTTAAAAGATGGGTCTTCTGTGGCTTCAATGAGCCAGTAGAAAAGGGCTCTACTGACGTTCTTTTCTACAGTTATGTAGCCAGAATACTGGGCAAAGTTTGCATTTGTGGGTTGTCCAGGGAGTCCAGTGATTCAAACTACGGCTTGCTCATTTCTCCAATCAACAATCTCATCATTCTTCCCCAATGTGGCTGTGGATTGCAACGTCAAGATCAGAACAAGAACGGATGTGAGTTAAATTTCGCGTTTGTCCATCGTAAATCTGCTGCCAAGGTTCCTCCAAAACGATTGTAACAATACACATTTGCCAACCAGTGGGCCCATTTTTATAATCTGATGCTTTCTCATCGGATGCTAACCTTCACTATTCGTTGCAGACCCGACCAACAATCATCGCTTAATCGACAACAAGCCTCGTCGAAAAACCTACGAAGATTAAAGTTGAAAAACCGACGATGCTGTAAGTCGACAAAAAGAAATCGGGTAAAACAGTTCTTTTCATCATTGCAATCCGACAAAAACATACTTTACATCGGATGTCGTCGGATTTTGGCCTCAAATCTTGTTGTGTGTGACTTCCAAATGGATTTACAAGATAAAGCATGCTGTGAATGACAGTATTGAGAAGTTCAAAGCTCATTTTGTTGCATGTGGGTTCTCATAGGTCGAGGGAGTTGACTATGATGAGACATTTGCACCAGTGGCCAGATTTTCTTCGATTAGGGTAGTGAGCTTCGTTGTGGCAGAGATGGGTTGGAAGATCCATCCGATGGATGTGAAAACCGCTTTTCTCAATGGTTTTCTACAGGAGGAGGTGTATTTGGAGCAGCCACAAGGTTTTGAGGTATGTGAGAGATTCTCATGTTTGCAGGTTGAAAAAGGCCTTGTATGGTCTGAAGCAAGCCCCTCGAGCTTGGTATTCCAAGATCGATTCCTACTTGCTTTCAATTGGGTTTTAGAAGAGTGAAGCGGATCCCAACTTGTACTACATTGTGGTTGGTGGTGTTCCACTTATTCTTCTGTTGTATGTTGATGACTTGTTCATTACTGGGCGAGAGTACCTGATTGATGCATGCAAGAAGGATCTTGTTTCAGAGTTCGAGATGATAGACTTTGGACTGATGCATTATTATTTCGGAATGGAGGTTTGGCAGGAGGATGAACATGTTTTCTTGGGGCAAGGAAAATATGCTATAGATGTTCTGAAGAGATATCAGATGACTAATTGCAGTCTATGTCGACACCCATGATCACCAACTGGGCAAAGCTTCATGCTTCATAGGGAGAGTTGGTGGACCCTACTTTGTATCGTCAGTTGATTGGTTCGTTGATGTATCTGGTTAACACCAGACCATATATGAATTTTGCAGTGAACACTCTCAATCAGTTCATGGTGGAGCTCAGGAGAGTGCATTGGACTACTGCAAAACACATTTTGAGATATCTTGCAGGTACAACTGATTATGGATTGGATTATAGAAGATCTGGTGGAATGGGATTGGTTGGCTATACAGATTCAGATTGGGCAGGTAGTGTTTCGGACCAGAAGAGCACTTCCAGTTGTTGCTTCAGCTTGGGTTCGACAGTTGTGTTGTGGTTCAACAAGAAGCAAAAGTTCGTGGCATTGAGTTTTGTTGAGGCTGGGTATATGGAATCCAGTCAGGCCAGTTGTGAGGCCTTGTGGCTTCACAAGTTGATGGTAGATTTGTTTGATATGGAACTGATTCTCTGAGAATCCAGTATTTCATGACAGGTCGAAGCACATTGAGATCAGATATCACTTTATCAAGGACTATGTTCAGAGAGGGGTTGTTCAATTGCAGTATGTTCCAACAGATGAGCAGGTGGTTGACATTCTCACAAAGGATTTGGGTAGAGGGTAGCATGTCTACTTCAGAGATAAGTTGGGAGTGGTGAAAAACACTTTCCTCGGTAAGAGGGAGTGTTGAAAAGTTACGTTGGAAGTGTTTGTCCACCTAGACTTGCCTTGGGGTGGACAATGACACTTAAATGTTGTGACTCCTAGTCTTGTGCATTTAATAAAGTGAGAAGCACTTTATAATTTTAAAGTGATTTTATTAAAAATGCTAAATAATGATATTTTCCTAAGTTCACATTTAAATAAAGTTAAGTGAGTGATTAAATAGAAAGGGCTTGCTCTGCTTTATTAAATGACATGAGGTGCACTAAATGTCATTTAATTATTATTTAATGGAGCATTTAATGTGAACCCTCCATCTAATCTAATCTTGACTGTTAGATTGACAGGGAAGTTACCATGAACAAAAAGGACTAGGACAAGGCAAAAGTTCATTTATTGTGATCATTTCCAAAAGAGAGTTTTGGAGAGAGGAAGAGAAACAGAGAGAGTGAGGGCTTTAACAAAATTTGAACTAGAAGAGAGAAATTTCCAGAATTTGAAGTGGGCACATTTCCCAATAAATTTTGGGTTTCTTGACACAGTTGGCACAAAATTCGAGGAAGGCTGAAGCCATGATTGGCATAGAAATCGAGGAGTACCGTACAGAGGCTGTACTGTACCAGACCGTACGATTGGCAATATTTTCGAGGATAAACTGTACAACATTTAATGCTACTGCTAGAATTTGTACATTAATTGTTGTTGTTAGAGATCGCACTGGGCACAGTTTTTGAGGCTATTTATTGACCGTACATTGTCCAGTTAGAGACCGTACATTGTCAGAATGTACAGTGTTGTATGGGTTCATACGTGTGGCACGAATTCGAGGGCTGAATTTTTAATAGATTGTACAGTTTTGTCAGAGAGAGTCTGACACGTTTTTCGAGGAAGGAAAGAGATAAGTACTGTTGTTCTAAATGTTGGAATATAATCCGTCGGGATTATACGTTATTGTAAATATTAGGAATATGAAGAGACTCTCGGATGTGTGATCCCAAGAGTCATCATAGATGTATAAATAAAGGCATTCTATGGAGAAATAATAAGAATTCGGGAGTTATTCCACCTGATAGTCGTGAATGTTGTGACTGTTGAGTATGAGCCCATGACTACTGTGAATGTTGTGTATGGTGTATTCGAGTTGTGACATTGATGAATATATCAAAGCCATCACCATCACGGAAGTTGGTATCCTTGTATTTCAAAGTTTGTATGACAATAGCAGAGACATTGACATTGTTGTAAAGCTTGAGGAAGGTGGCAGAGACTTAGACCTGCACCTATACTCTTTCTTCTTTTTCTCCTATTGTTTTAGTTGCAAGATTCAATCACAGAAGATGCAATCTATAGCATCTGTAGTTGGTGCCATTCTCACTGGCAAAGACACTTATCTAGAATGGTGGAGGAAGATCAAATCTGCCTTCATCTACAATGACCTTTGGGACGGTATTTGCGAAGGCACCACAATAGAGACAGAAGCTGGAGGGCCCATAACCAGAGACCCAGGACCTCCAGAATCCGAGAAAGAGAAGGCCATTTGGAAAACAAAAGACAAGAAAGCTTTAGCGGTAATCACTGCCACAGTCAGTGAAGAGGTGAGCCAGCACATATTGCCTGCAAAATCATGTTTTGAAGCACTAAAAACATTAAAAGATCTGTATGATTCACACTCTGAAATGAAAGTTATTCAACTAATGCTAAAACTATTCAGTTTAGAAGTAAAAAACAATGATCCCATGTTACTTGCCTTTGAAATCAAAGCTATCATGCACAAGATTCAAGCCTCTGGTATGAAACCAGATCTTCCCCTTGCAACATTTGTAAAATCTTTGTATCCTTCTCACTCCAACTATCTTGAGTCATTGCAAGCAAGTGACAAGTTCAAATCACTGACATTTGACACCCTGGTAGAGAAGATAGCTGACAGAGAGAAAGCTTTTGGTAAGAAGACAACCGAGCATTCTGGAGAATCACTTTGCTTTGCTCAAAAAGCAAAGAACCACATCAAAGACCAATCCAAAGATCATCCCAAAGGAGAAAGCAGGAAGAGAGGCAGAAGAAGAACAAACTTCAGAGGTAGAGGAGGCAGAAACAACTCCAGCAAAAGATCAGATTTGAAGTGCAAGCGTTGTGGAAAGATTGGACACACAACAGATCAGTGTTGGGCTTCGTGGGACTCCATCAAAGACAAACATAACCAGAAGAAAGATGACAATAAGAACCAAGATGCTAGTAAATATTCAGATTCTGCTCATTGTATTGTTGCACATTGTAATCTTGGAATTAATGAAATGACTTCACTTTCATCTTACACAGATTGTTGGCTACTTGATACTGGTGCAACATCACACATGACTTTTAGAAAAGACTGTTTTGAAGAACTTAATGAAACAATAAATGGCATAGTTTACTTTGCAGATAAGTCCAGTCTTAAACCAAAGGGAATGGGAACCATTCGGTTGAAGATGCCTGGATTCTTTGATTTCTTGTTGAAGAATGTTCTTTATCTTCCAGAGTTGCAGAGAAGCCTGTTGTCCTTGGTGCAGATTCGACAGCAAGGCCATTCCATCCACATGTTTAATGGAATCGTAGAAATAAGAAAGTCCTCTGACAACCAAGTCATCATGACTGGATACAAAGATGGGAAGCTGCTAAAGCTAAAGGGTTCATCTGCAAGGGTTCAAAACTATGCCTACCTCTCTCAGCATGGAGAAGGTAATTTATCATCAAGTTTATTGTGGCATGCAAGATTTGGTCATCTGAATTATAACGGTCTTCGTTTGTTGAGAAAGAATGGTGTATTTGGTTTGCCCACCATTCCCAAAGAGAAGAGCAAATGTGATGCATGTATATTAGGGAAACACAATAAGCTGCCATTCCATGAATCTAATTTTAGAGCAAGTAGGAAATTAGAATTAGTGTATTCTGATTTATGTGGCCCAATGCCAACTCCTTCTGCCAATGGAAATAAGTATTTTATGACCTTTGTTGATGACTACTCAAGAATGTGTTGGATTTACTCATTAAAGACAAAATCAGAAGCATTTCAAACATTCAAGGACTTTCATGCATTGATAGAAAAACAAGCACAATCTAAAATTGGTACACTTTGTACTGACAATGGGAAATAATACACTTCAAATGCTTTTGAAGATTATCTTCGCCAACATGGAATTGCACATCAGACTATAGTTCCCTACAATCATCAACAAAACGGTGTAGCAGAAAAAATGAACAGAACCATAATGAATATGGTACGATCAATGATGTTTTTTAAGAATGTAAAACTAATGTTTTGGGGTGATGCAGTGAAATGTGCAGCCTATTTGAGAAACAGAAGTCCCTCAAATGCTCTTGATAACAAGACTCCACATGAAATGTGGTTTGGCCATCTCCCTTCAGTCAGGCATCTCAGAGTTTTTGGTTCCACCTGTTATGCCTTGATTCCAAAGGAGCAAAGAAACAAGCTTGGTGCTCGAAGCAGAAAATGCATTTTCCTGGGGTACGAAGAAAACTCCAAGGCATACCGTCTGTATGATGAGGTAAACAAGAAGTTTGTTATTTCCAGAGAAGTCATTTTTCTTGAGACTAATAAAAATGACCAGTCCATTGAGAGACAGCTTGATCATTTGGAAAAATATCCTCATCCAAAGAAATATTCTGAAAATAAATATGAATTTCCAAACCTTGAAGGGGGGATTCCTATTTTGGATCAACCTTTGGAATTTCCATATGAAGCACCAACTCCCCCGCATGAAGAAGTTCCTGCTACTTCACC
>LPNX011088347.1:444004-478356 GCA_001517045.1 Pseudotsuga menziesii
AAGAGACAGGAGTATCAACTTCTGGATACACTATGAGTCTTGGATCAGCAACTGTCTCATGGAGATCATGCAAATAGTCAGTTCCGACAGATTCAACAACAGAAGCAGAATATGTGGCTGCAGCTAAAGCAACGAAAGAAATAGTATGGCTCAGGAAGATACTTGAAGATTTGCAAGAAAAACAAGAGAACTCCACTCCATTATTGATCGACAATACTTCTGCAATCAAGCTGGCTAAGAATCCTAGATTCCAGGATTGAACCAAACACATCAACACAAAGTATCATTTAATTCGACATCATGTAGAGGCCAATACAATCAATCTTTGACATTGTTCCACAAATGATCAAGTTGCAGACATCTTCACCAAAGCGCTTGGACGAGAAAAGTTTGAAAGATTCAGAAACATGCTTGGACTTACTAACACCCCTTCGGATTAAGGGGGGGATTGTTGGAATATAATCCGTCGGGATTATACATTATTGTAAATATTAGGAATATGAAGAGACTCTCGGATGTGTGATACCAAGAGTCATCATTCGGGAGTTATTCCACTTAACACTAAATTTGTAAAAAATTGTCTGAAAATAATAAAACTCTCTCTCACAGAAAACAGGTTTTCCCTTAGTGGTTTTATCCTGGACCATTGGTAAAAAACAAGCGTGTTAATATTCATGTCTGAAATTTTTTGAGTTTTAATTTCTTGGTAGAAAAGAAAATTTCTGAATTGTTTAAAAATTGAGAAAAAAAACCTCATGTGTTTCAGTGAAGTTAAATTTTGTTAAAAATTTATGCATTGAAGGGTTGGGCATTAAACCATGCAGAGAAGCCAAAAGGATTGAAACCGAGTTGGGGTTTCTTTCAAAAACTTTCACCCACGAGTTGTTGTAGCAGGCTCGAGGCATCCTGCTAAGGCGTCTTGTCAGCAACGACAGACCCAGAGGTAATTCGGGCAGGACACCAGCCTTCGGGCTAGCAACAGGCAGGTTCGGCAGCCCATATAGGGCTTGGACAGTTCACGAGCAGTAGATCTGCCCTTTTGGGCAGCAAAACAAACAAGGTAGCAGCTAACAGGGTAGGAGAGAGAAAGTAGATCCGGTCATGCAAAATAGGAATCCGGGCAACCTGCAAAATTATGGGCATGAGAATGAAGTTTAAGGCAGCAAGCCCTAATTTGTTAAAAAGCCCTAATTGGGTATTTTTCTTTGTAATTGGATTATCTTCTGTAATTGTGGATCTGAGGTACAAACCCAGTTAGGGTTTGTGGAATTTTGGAAAAACTCAGTCATCTCATTTATGAGATGAATTACTAATGTTTTGGGGGTTTTTTTTCTTTTAAAGGTTTCCCAATGAAAAATCTCGTGTTGATGTGAGTTACTGCACTTTTATGTTAGTCTCCAAATTTTAAAAGTTTTCATGCTAATACTAAAAATTCAATAATGTGGTCTTAGTATCACTTGTACACAATAATTTTAAATTTTAAAATTTCAAAAAATACCTTAACTCGCCATGTAGTCTTAGTGTCATTGTTACATTAATGATAATAAATACTTATCTTTATTTACAAAATCACCTAGGACATATTATCATTAATATAATTCTGACAAGCTCATTTTAATGATGCAAGAGTGAAGCTACCCTTGGATACACTCTTGATGAATTGGCTAATTTTCACAGGAAGCTTCCAAGAAAAATTTGTAAGGTTTTGATTAAAGTATATCTTTATTATTTCAATGTTTAAAACAATTCAACTCAAATTTAAAATAATACTTTATAAAATACTCGCGAAATGCCAGTGCATCACATCAAGTGCTTCAATTGGTATGCATTCACTTTCATTGAATTTAATAGTTGAGATTGTCACATATCCCAACAGAAACCATTAAATTTTCTGCTAACATAAGGGAATTTAATAGTTGAGATTGTCACATATCCGTTGGCTCCCATACCGAACATGAGATGAAATACTATTTGATCGCATTGAGTCATATGCAATTACTATAACTAGCAACCAAAGAAATTAACCAAGAACAATCTAAGATAGATTTCTTTTATGTTTGTGTTTTTTGTTTTGTTTTGGACAATAACGTTCAATGAAATACTTAAATTTCAATTTGGAAGTTGTAAAGTTTCAAGCAACCATTTTAATTGAAATGTATGTTTCATTTTTTTCACTGTTTTTTTATATGTACTACTTGAAATGTATGTTATATTTCTTTCATTGCTTTTGCTTTTTTTTTTTCAATTTGGAAGTTTATCTTTTTAACAGAAACTGTAAAGGAAATTATATTAAACAGGCTATGCACATCCATTCAGTACAAAAAACAATAGCTTAAGCATTCTTGTAGTTCGGAGGGAATAGATACAAAACTAGGCCATATGGAAGACCTTAATGAGCCGTAGAGAGTTCTAGCATTTCGAATAATTACAGAAGTAGTATAGAAGCAGACAAAATGCTGATTAAGTAGTAAGCAAAAAAACATTTCCTAAAAGAGGAACATTATGGGTTGCCTGCTTGCCCCACAGGCTGGGTGACGGATTCCTCCACCATATTTTGGGCTGCTCCTACTGGATTTTCATGGGCTTGACTTCCCAGATTCAGCTGAACCAAAAGCCGAAGGTCCTCCTGGATACGGTCTACTTTCCCCATGATTTCCTTCAAATTCATTTCATTGTCACCTATCCTAGCATCACGATTGTTGATTTGATAAGATGCATAGCTAACCACATCAAGAAGTTTTTTGACCTCCTTAGCAATCTCTCTGTTGTCCATAATTCCAATAGCCACAATGTCATACAGACGCTGAATATCAACCTTCAGATCTGCGAGACTTGCATTGTCCCTTCCACGGTCCATTTCCTGAGTTTCAGGTTGGCCTTTACCACGAGTCTGACTGTAACACATATTAGGGCTATACAAATTGTTGAAAACGGAGCCGAGAGAGAGAAGTTCTTGACCACAACTTCGTCTGTCACACAAATTAACTCTGGACAACTTGTTGAGGACAAAGCCGAAAGAAAGAAATTCTTTAGCTGGGAAAGTTTCCTCCCGTTCCTTTTTATAACAACAGGTCAGAATTCCTGTCGTAATATCGTTCAAACGAGAGAAAAGACAACGGAGGGTGAAATTATTACCTTGAGAGAGTTTCCTACTGTCACAAAAGAGGTGGTTGAGCGCAAAAGGGAGGAGTACCAGGAGCGATGAGAGTAGTGCGAAAACGATTCAGGAAACCGACTCGTGCAAAGCCTTCATTCAAAACACACCTATGCATAGGCGAGTCCACCCAAAAGATCACTTGTACATTATCTCGCTGAGGGAGATTACCTTCACCAAATTCAGACATAGCAGCAATAACGACTTCATTGGAGGAGGCACTATTAGGCATAATAAGGAATGGGCTGTCGAAGGGAGGGAGAGGGCAAGTGAAGCTTCCAGAAGAGGCCATTGTACGTAGAGAGGGATGGGCTGGAGCGTGTGGACTGCGCAGGCATTTAAGCCTAAAGGGAGTGGTAATAAAGGCGAGAAGGTGCGAGGAGGACCGAAGGGAGAGTGGATACCACATGTCACAAAGGCAAGCCAAGTGGCTAACACCAAGTTTCAAGAAAATAATTATTGAGAGCTTTAGAAATAGGGAAGACCTTATATGTGGAAACTCACTTTGCATTAGGGGATAGGTTTAGTGCCTAAATCTAGGTTGTTTATGCGGATATGTCCTTGAGGGAGGGAGGCTCCTTGATTAGCCAAAGAATTCGCAAGTGCATTATTTGCTCTTAGAATGTGGAAGAATTCAATTCTTCCCGTAAGGAGGAGAGTAATTCTATCGTACAACCTTCTGCAGTTGACAGAGCCTGAAGAGTAGTCGGTGATCATTTTGAGAATGACGTGTCTTGAATCCCCAAAGACTAACAGCCTGGACAAAGATGCTACGTCTAAGAATTCCAGGCCCTGCAAAAGCGCCATCCACTCAGCCTCATTGTTCGTCTTGTGACCCAGCCCCTGAGGGAAAGTTTTTACCGTTTTTCCTCCGGGATCGAGTAAGATCCCCCCCGCACCTGCCTCCCCATTTTCAATTTGGAAGTTGTAAAGTTTCAAACAACCATTTTAATTGAAATGTATGTTTCATTTTTTCACTGTTTTTTTTATATGTACTACTTGAAATGTATGTTTTATTTCTTTCATTGTTTTTGCTTTTTTTTTACAATAAGGTTCAGTGCAATATGAAAAATTATATTGAGAAGTAATAAGGTTTAGAAAAGGTTTTCATATTACAAATTTTAAATTAGTCAAAATTTATTGAAAAAAATTTGAATATATATCAACTTGTATGTTCACTATGGCTTTGTTGGTTTAAGCAACACACACAGTTTTAAAAATTGGACATTTATTTGAATAAAAATTTATATGTTATTTTAAAATTTTAGAAAATATGGTTTAATGGCAAGTAATGAAGTGAAGGAGAGCCTTAACAATACACACATTCATCGTTTATTCTACACCCCGTGGGCATGAAGTGATCAAATATTTATAAACACTATTAATATTTATGTGTCATAAATATAATTAGGAAAATTATGAAGTCTATAATTAAATTGATATCTAAAATTCATTCATATTAAATGATAAAAAGAACTTTTTAGATGCTTAATAGATTCATGTTTAAATAGATTTATGTTGATTTTTTTTATAAATTTTTGTACAATGTAAAATTTAAAATTGATCATGGCTTAAATTTCGAGAAATCAATTTTCTATTTGGAAAAATATTACTTTTGCAACAATATTAACTTACTACCTAAAAATCATGAATACTTTCATCTTATTAAGGCAATATTAATGATTGTCTTATAATGTCTCCCTTGGTATCTTCCAAAATATTCTTTTACATTCATGCTTCTAGGGTTGTAGGTTGATGGTAAAGCACATAAGACAATAGAGTTAGACACCATATCTTCACTTATGTCTTCAAGCTATTTAAATGAAATCTTGTTTCCATGCTTTCTTTACTCATTATAGTAACATCATAGAGGCTCCATCCTATCTATTGTGGGGAAACTGGCTCAATGGTGAACAAACTTTTATTTTCTTGTAAGTTGCAAACAAGACATCAAATTTTGAAATAGTTGAGAAAATAACATATTAGATTAAATTATGTTAAACAAAACATTTTTATAACTCTAAGGCAGGGACTAGTTGCTTTGCAAGTATTTCCCTTGTTTAATTTCTATCTATGGTTTGGCTTATCTATAATTAATATTTTCTATGTTAAATTGAAGGTGTAATCTTGATGATTCACATGACCATGGCCTACCTCAATTTGCAATCATTACTATTGTGTATTAGTGTGTTTTATAAGGTTTGACTTCACACCAACCTACTCAACACTCATTTATTATAATCCTAGGTAGTTAAGACCCACAGTCATTGAGTGGGTTCACAACCCCTCTTAAGGAATGCACCCTCTCTTTAGTTGTTTTTAAATACACAATGAAGACTCATTTTAACACCATCCTTGGCTATTGTTCTCTTTATACAAGTGATTTTTCTTTAGCATATGGGCACCATATCTAATGTTGTGCACTCTTCTATGGTTGTGATACTCTCTTTAGCACACTTAAGGTTCCAAATTGTTTTTGGGTGGTCTCTTCAGGGCATACTTGTTATGCATTTTATGTTGTGTTTCCCTAATGTTCTTTCCTCATTGTTTATCTCATGGTTTAGGGTTTGTTGGTTGGTTTCATTTGATTCATGAATGTGAGCTTGGTATCAAAGTGAGTAAGAACCTCCCTATTCATTTCAATGCTAGTTAGGGTTTTTTCTTACCTTGAATGTGGAAGAACCCTTGACTTGATGAGTTGTAGGCCTATTTTTTATGGTGTTATTGTTCACTAGAGGACATCTCATTAAGGTTGTTTGAAATGCATAAATGGAACAAAACAAAAGAAGGCATAAGAACCTTGTGAATTATTCCATGAGATTAATTCTATTAAATCATAATGATTTATGTTTCATTACATCCATTCCTAATATGTCTAATAAATATCTCTATAAAGCACAGTGCTTGTAGTTGACAATATTTGAACAGTTGTGGCAGAGGGCAATAGGTAGAGGAAAGAGTCTCCAAAGGCAAATAGTGACCATGAATGATGCTCAAGATCCTTATGAACATGATGACGATGTCTTAGGAGAAAATATGCGAGAAGACAATGCAGAGATTGAATCAAATGGGAGAAGAGGGAAAATCACTCAGAATTTGGTTGAAACCATGATAAGTTTCAATGAAATATTTATGAAGGCTAAGGAAGAGTAGAACTAAATCAATGTTGCTATTTTGCAGAGTGTCGCTGATATGCAACAAAGAATTAACCTTGAGTCTAACCCAAGCATTGTGGGCTAAGAAGGAAGAAATGCAGAGAGCCGCTCTAGGGGCTTCTCCAGGAGTTGCTCTAGGGGCCACTCATCAAGATCTTATTCTAGTAGGTCATATGATTCTAGAGGTTCTCGAAGCAGTCCAAAGCATACTTGTAGCAGGTTTGAAGGAAGAAGGAAATTCAAAAGGATTCCACAGGGAACATTTAGAAAGGCAAGGCCTCTCACATTTGATGGAGAAAGTAGAACATGTCAAGAGGCAGAGGTATGGCTTCTTGGGATGAAGAAATATTTTAGAATTCATGATTACTCAAGAAATGAAATGGCAGAATTGCTATTTATAATCTAAATGGCCAAGTCTCGATTTGGTGGGAGCACTTCATGCAAGTAAAATGAATCAAGGAAAGAAGGATCAACATGGAGCAATTTAAGAAGTATTTCAAAGAAAAATACCTATCAGCTAGGTATTATAATAACAAGAGGAAAGAGTTCAATGAACTAAAATTGGGACAGAAGTCTTTGGAAGAACATGTCCATAAATTCTTGGAATTGTTGAGGTATGTGGATGACATCAAAGATGAAAGAGTAAAAATCTAAAGCTTCCTTGGAAGTCTACCTCAAAATTTGAGAGATATGATTGAGTTTGTTAATCCACCAACTCTTGATGAAGCCATTAGAATGACAATACATTGTTACGAGCATACCAAAGAAAAATCGGAGGTTCATCTAGCATGGAAAGGGAAGCCAAAATGAAGGTTTGTTCAATGGAGGAGTGGGTTCAAGCCATCATTTAAAAACCAAGCAAGGACTTTTCAATAAGGCCAACAAGTACGAAGTGGAACTAAGCCAACAATAGCAGGAGAAAAATAGACAAAGGAACCACTTAAATGTTGGGGATGTGGAGAGAACCACATGCTTAAAGACTGTCCACATCAAAAAGAGAACCCTCAAAGCTTGCACAAGTTAGAAACAATAGTTACCGTGGAAAAGATGGCTAGAGCAACTCCCAAAATTTATGCAACGTTGGATAACCATCAAGCAAACCATCAACCAACAATAGTGGAAGTTGGAGGTAAGATTGCTAAGAAATCTATTTTTGTTTTTATTGATCAAGGATCTACTCATAGTTATGTTTCTCCAAAAGTGACTAAAATTTGTTCTCTTGGATAAGTAAAACATATTAAGTCGTGGTTAGATAAAATAAAATTTAAATGTTTTTCCATTGGGGTCCTATGATGCTCTCATTGGAATGGATTGTTTAGAAAAGAATAGATCCAAGGTAGACTGTTATGAAAAAATTCTTGAGTCCATTGATGAAGAAGGAAGGCCAAGATTGGTAAGAGGAATTCTCAAGCAAGTTCCAATAAGACAGACCTTAGCCTTATAGTTAAGAAAAATTTACAAGAAAGGTTGTCAATTACATGTAGCTCATATATCAGATTCTCTAGAGGACAAAGACCCAAAGGTAGAAGATTATCCATTGTTGCAAGAGTTTAAAGATGTGTTTCCTGATGAAGTGCCAACACTGCCACAAAAAAATAGACATTAATTTTACAATCGATGTTGTTTTAGGGGCATCACTAGTTTCTAAAGCTCCTTATAGAATGAGCACGCCAGAATTGGTAGAGTTAAATATGCAACTAGAAGAATTAATGGACAAGAATTATATAGGCCCAAGTGTGTCTCCATGGGGAGTGCCAGTGTTATTTGTCAAAAAGGATAGGACTTTAAGGTTGTGTATTGATTATAGGTAGCTAAATAAAGTGACAGTAATAAATATCCATTGTCCGAAATTGACGATTTGTTTAATCAAATGAAGGAAACCAAAGTGTTTTAAAATATTGACTTGAGGTCCAGTTATCATCAAGTGAGGATAAAACAAGTTATAAAACTTGACGAGAACCTGACATTGTTCTCATTTTTTTATAAACGTCAAAATCATCAAAAAACAACCCCAAATTGAAAAGTGGTGCTACCGGTAGAATTTTTTTTTGGGGGGCTAAAATTACAACTTTTTGGTAACCTCGACCAGTGTAGCACGGTGTTGTTGTAGTAAAAACTGTAAAATCGACCCCAAATTAAAAGTAGTTTGAAAATTGTAGAACACATTTTTCTTTATGGGATTAAATTTACAACTTGTTTGACGTTGTTTCCTTAACAACCGATAATTTCACAACGTAAATGCTAAAATAAACCAGAAAATCGAAAAAAGGTACTACCAATAACATCCATTTCTTTTTTAAGATTACATTTCAAGGTATTTTTAAACTATCGCCTGAAAATATTAAATTTTTTGAAAAAAAATCTTTGTAAAAAATAGATAAAAACAACTACAAAACCTAAAACCATTTAAAAATAAACATAATTTAAACAAGTCTTTATTTTAAATTATGAAAAACAAACAAAAACAAAATACAAAAAAAAACATGTGGTGGAGTGTTGTATAGGAGGCGAAACGCCCCCCATCCAATACCCCCACTACCCACCCCCTTACGTGCCCCTCCATACATTAAAACCCCCACTCCTTACATTAATTTAAACTTGTTTGTTTTTTTAATGTTTTTTATAATTTTTATAGTTTTTAAACTATGGTTTGTTTTATTTTTTCTCTTTTTTATATTTTTATTTAAGCTAGGTTTTTATTTGTGTTTTATTTAATTTCTTGTTTTTTTTTTCAAATGGTATTAAAAAACATGTAATTTTTTTATAGTTTATTTTTTACCAATACAAAAACATGTAATTTTTTTATAGTTTATTTATTTTTGGTAAAATTTGTTTTTTTTTTTGAAAATATCATGTATTTTTTTTATTTTACAAAGTTTGTTTGTTTGTTTTTTTAACATTTTACGGATATGTTTTAGAAACGTCTTCAAATGGAACCCGATAAAGAAAAGATGTGTTATTGGTAGCACTTCTTTTCTAGTCGTAGGTCGATTTTGGTATTCGCATTGCAAAGGTGTCGGTTGTTAAGGGGACAATGTCAAATAAGTTGTGATTTTGGCCCCAGAAAGAAAAATATGTGAAAGATGTGTGCTCCCATTTTCGATTTAGTGCATATTTTATGGTTTTGATTATAGCGATACCACCCAAGGTTTCCAAAAAGTTATAATTTTAGCTCCAAAAAAAAATTGGTGCTACCGGTAGCACTACTTTTCAATTCGGGGTTGTTTTTTGGTGGTTTTGGCAAAAAATATGAGCTTTTATGGCTAGAGTTCTCGTTTTGAGTATAAAGTTTTCGTTATGTTGTAAAACTTGTTATAAATGAAAAAGACATTCACAAGACAACTTTTCAGACAAGAAATGGTCATTATGAGTTTATGATGGTGCCATTTGGTCTTACCAATGCACCCACCACATTCATGTGCCTCATGAATAGTGTTTTTAGCAATTCATGTGCCTCATGAATAGTGTTTTTAGCAAGTATTTGGACAAGTTTGTGTTAGTATTCTTGGATGAAATTCTTGTTTATTCAAGAACTAAAGAAGAGCACGAGAAACATCTAAGAATGGTGTTGTAAGTTCTTAGAGAGCACCAATTGTATGCAAAGCTAAGCAAGCGTGAATTTTATTAAAATAAATGTACAATATTTGGGTCATGTTATTTTAGAAGAAGGAATCGCATTGGATTCAGAAAAGATTGAAGCCATAATAGATTGGTTTATCCAAAAAATGTTACACATGTCAGATTTTTATGGGTCTTGCAAGGTATTATAGAAAGTTCATTGAAGGATTCTCCAAGATTGTTCCTCCAATTACATCGTTGCAAAGGAATAATGCAAAGTTTGTATGGTCTGGAAAACGCGAAGAAAACTTTTAGCAATTGAACAAGCTACTTATCGACGCTCATGTTTAGAAGATTGTAGATCCAAAGAATGATTTTGTAGTGTGCACAAATGCTTGAACTGAAGGATTAGGTGGAGTGATTATGCAAGAAAGCTTTCTGATTTGATACGAGTAAATTTTTTTAAAAGAGCATGAAAATAAATATGTAATTCATGATTAGACATTACGAGAATTTTGAGGTCTAAAATGGGCCTCAAAACAAAAAAATATACTATCAAAATCAACATTAAAAGAATCAATCACAATCTAGATAATAACATCATCGCTTATGGTTGATGTGGCATTGGTTAAGTTAAATATATTTACTTGTCAAATTCTAATCCCATATTGGTCGTTAAAGGGTCATACTTTACCTATGATATTGACCATAATGAAGCTGCTTATAGCACATAAGGAATGGCTAGAAGTTAGGATGTAATGGTGCCCTGCCTGACCGGGTGTGGGATAAATTGAAGAATGACCTGACTGGAAGGAGTTGGAGGGGGTAGACCCACGTGCCAAGCAGGCGGACAATTAACCACTAGCAGGGATGGAACGGACAATGGCGTTAGTAAATTGTTGAACATGACAAATGAAACCCATAATTAACCAAAGTCATAATAGAAAAAATAATCATAAATTACTTTTGAATATAATATTTATATTCTTAATATTTCTCAAATAAAATACTTTCAAATATAATAATTACTTGAATATAAAATATATATTATTAATAAAAAATTAAAGTTGATTTTAAATTGAAAATATATTTATATCACTTTATATAATCACACATTATAACTTCTACGTGTTTAAAAATCCTTTAAATATATTGTAATTATATTATATTAAAACCGTTAAAAATATTGTATGTATTATCACCTTTGACATGTTTAAACTTATTACATAGTATTAAAGGTTTTATAACTCCAAATGTCATATACCATCGTGTTAAAACTTATTTTATAAAATTAAATTTTATAGTGTTATATTATATTAAACTTGTAAAACTTATTTTATAAAATTAAATTTTAGTGTTATATTATATTAAATTTAAATATTTAGGTAATATAATAAATTTAAAAGAAAGCTTTAACAAATATATAAATTAAAATTTTAAGAACTTTTTATTTAATTAAACTAAACTATTATTTATGATATCTAATTTATTTAATTAAATTTTAATTTACATAAATTTTTTAAATAAATATAAGTTCGATTTAGTTATAATGAATATATATTATTATTATTGTTATTATAATATATAAACCATTATTATTCATATAAGTTTAAATTTAAGTTCATAATTCAAAACTAAAATATTTGATTTTATTTGGATTTTTTAGTATCTTATTTATAATATATTTATATATAAAAAAATATTTCTATTTTTAATCATATTAAAAGAGTGTTTTTATTAATTTTATTTTTAGGCATTTTGACAATTTAACTCAACCACAGGTGTATTGATTGTATGCAAGAGATGAGTTGTAAATATACATTTTCCACAAAATGTCTAATTCATAATGTTGTATTATATCTCTTAGGAGGCTCATTTTAGACTTCAAATTTTTCCTAATAATTCAGTAGTCATAGTACATGCTCTGAAAATGTGGAGACATTATTTGCTGGAAAGAAGATTTGAGCTTAGAACCGATCACATGAGCCTAAATATTTGTTTAATCAGTGGAACTTAAATGCAAGACAAACTAGGTGGCTAATATTTCTAGGTGAGTTTGATTTTGAAATCAAACATGTAAAAAGAAAAGAGAACAAGGATGCAAAAACCCTTAGTAGAAACTTTCATGAAGTAGCATTGAGCATGTGCAAATCACATTTGAGAACAAGAGTTCTTGAACACGGGGGTTTCACTTGTTGACCAATATCCTATCACGTTAGTTCATATTGTGGGTTTTAAAATTATCAAAAATTGAACCAATATATTGCAGGTATTGGGGGGGATGAGGGNCCCGTGTTCTTGAAGCCCAAAACAACAATGAGACTTACCTTCACGTTAAAGAAAAATTGCAGTAGAGAAAAGTAGATGAAAAGTGTGAATGATACCAAATCGAAGAAGATGATCTTCTTGTTTATAAAAACATACTGTACATTCTAAATTGTGTATATTTGAAGAAGTTAGTAATTGATGAAATTCATAAAATGTCATACTCTAGACTTCCGGGATATCAAACGACAATAACAGTAGCAAGAAAGCAATATTTTTGGTATGGAATGAAAACGGATATAGAAGAATACATTGTTCGCTGTCAAAAGTGCCAACAAGTTAAGACAAAACATCAACACCAAGCAGGACTATTACAACCTTTTCCCATTTCGGAATGGAAGTGGGAAATAATTTCTATGGATTTATAACAAGTTTACCAATGACAATGAAGAAGCATGATTCAATCATGGTTGTGGTGGACAAGCTTTCAAAGACAACTCATTTTATTCTAGTCAAGTCCACCCATAAAACGACATAGCGAATATTTTCATGAAGGAAACTTTTGGATTGCATGGATTACCCAAGGCAATAGTTTCAGATCGAGATGCAAAATTCATATCTAAATTTTGGAAAAAAATTATTTTAGGAGTTGGGGACTCAACTGAATTTTAGCACATCATATCATCCTCAAATAGATGGTCAGACCAAAAGGGTGAATTAAGTTCTTGAAGACATGTTGAGAATGTATGTGATGGGTAAACCATCCAAGTGGGATGATTACCTACACTTGGTAAAATTTGCATACCATAATGACATCAAACATCATTGGGGATGAGTCCATTTGAGGCATTGTATAGAAATGAATGCAGAACTCTGGTAATTGAGATAATCCAATGAACAAGGTAATACTTGGGCCATAAATGCTAAGGAAATGGAACAAGAAATTGTTAAGACCAGTTAGAATTTAAAGGCAGCCCAAGACGTACAAAAGAGTTATGTAGATTTGAAAAGAGTGCATAAGGAATTTAAAATTGGGGATCATATTTATTTAAGAGTAAAGCCAAAGAAAAGTTCCATAAAGTTGGGAAGTTGTGTCAAGCTGGCACTAAGATATTGTGGGGCCATTCAAAGTCCTTGATAAGATGGGAACAATTGCATATAGGATTGCATTCCTTGCTAACATGAGAGCTCATAATATTTTCCATGTTTCTTTGCTTAAGAAATATATACGACTCTAATTTCATGATTGATTGGAATGTGATACAAGTGGAATCCGAGGGAGAGTTCCAAGTGGAGTCTATGCACATGCTCGACAGGAAAGTAACATTGCTTCGAAATAGAGTCACCGGATAGGTAAATGTGCAATGGAAGCACCTTAGCTCTGATGAGGCTACATGGGAGTTAGAGGATGCCATAAAAGAGGCATACCCATTTTTGTTCAAGTTTTGAGAACACAGAGTACACTGTTGTTCTAAGGGGTAGGAGAATGTAATACCTCCATTTTGACCCTTAGAATGTGTTGGCTTTATATGTAAATATTGTGTATATGCGATGTATGATTCCTAGTGTGAGCTCAAGTTTTAGGCCCCACTAGTGAATGCTCGAGTTTTAAAGGCATGTACTTTATATTTTGTTAGCTATGTGTTAGTAATCCATGGAAATTGTAAATGCATGTAAATATTTTTAATGTTAATATAATACCAAGAGCTCGCTATGGAAACAATTAAAATGAAGGGCCATGTGTATCCACTAGGGAGAGGTGAGGGTTGTGGGATTGAACCCATTGTTTCCAAATGTTATCTTGAGGACCCATCTTGACTCTTTTGCTAATATTTAATTTAATGTAAGAAGGTGGATGAGGAATCAACTTATGAATTTAATGGAGAATGGCCAAACCAAAAATTCATATGGATGGGTGTGATCTTAGTTTACTTGACCCAAAAGTCAATTTCCCTCATGGGAATTCGTTTTCCATCATTCTCAGTCCATTGTTGAACAACCTGACATCAATTCTCAGTCGATTATGCATTCCCCGCGGATGAAAAACCAAAAATCGTAACAAAAAATTAAGCTATGTTTTGGAGTGTCTAGACCGCCCAAAAATTTGTGTGAATGGTGAAATCCAGTGGGGAATCCATAGAAATATACCTTGGGGAAGATTTGAGAGTAAAAGAGGCCCAAAATTCCATTGGAAGAACCAAATTTGGAAGTCTAAAAGTGAAATTTCATGCTTGACAATCATGTGGCCAGAAATTGGAAAATCTAAGCACAGATTGAAACGGGAGTGAGATTAGAGGTCAAAATGGCTTGATAAACCCTGTGAAGGCAAGAATCTCTAGAGGTTAGCAGCTTGGACCTTTCTATACCCACCCTGAAGAGCACTGGAGGGAAGGGGTGCCTGAGGGATTGTATAGCAGAGAAGCGACCTACACCGTATGCATATAAGGAAGGTCGAAAATGCTTGGTTGCATGAATATTAAGGTTGTATGAATACATTCACTATAATAAGTGCATATGCATTTTTAGAATGGTTAATTAGTTAATTATTGCCATAGTTACCTCCATTGTTAGATAAATATTATGGAAAATCAATGGAATTTGAGTGATAAAACCAAAATCCATGATTTATAAGCGAAATTTGAGTACCCTATCATCTCAATGTGTTACAGAGGTGACTGTGTATGTTACATGCTAGAAGGCTCTATCTAAAAATTGGAAGTCATTAGCACAACATAAGTACAAAACTTTTCAGGGGGTGATTGACTTGAAAAGAAGCCTTTAGCACTCCTACTCTCTCTCGCGCATCTTGTAATGTCTATGTAATCCATCTCAATGTTGTCAATGCACTGGTAGCAATAGAGGTTTCAATGCCTTCATAGCAATTAGGGTGATTTGAATCTAACTTCTCTTGTTCATTTGGAACAACAAATGGGGCAACTTTTTCTTATTCTTTAGAACCATAGAAGGTTCCTAGGACTTGAAGGACCATTTATCCTCCTCGAATACTCACTGCTATCTGTCATTGTGTTAGAATAGTACATTTAATAGGCCTTGGAAGTTTCATTATAATAAGAGAATATACCCTTGACACTAGAGAGTTCCAACTAAGTCCTCTTTTCATTAGAAACACTAGTACCAAGAGGTTAACGTAATATACAAAAATGCGATACCTTAGGTTTTTCACTAGTAAAAGCTTCTCCTTGTGTTTTTTGCTTCAAAATCTTGTGAGGACATCTCATAGGAATGTAGACTATACTACTGCATGCTTATGCCCAAAAATACACTTGTAGATCCATGTCATGGATTATGGGCTCTGGAATCTCAATTATGGAGCAATTCTTCCTCTCTACAAGCCCATTTTTATGCAGATTGTAAAGCATAATCAACTCTTATTTTTCAATCCTTGCAACATGCACCAAACTCTTTGGAGGTGTAATCCATTATGGATTTCAATAATGATCTTCTTTCCTATATGATTATCAACTAAGGCCCTTGACCTATGTGAACTTTCTAGACACATCTTCCTTGGTCTTCAAAAAATAAATTTAAGTTTTATGTGAGGAATCATCAATAAAGAAAACATACTTCAAAATCCTTATTAATGAGGAACATGGCATAGGTCCACACATATCTAAATGGATCAAGTCCATAATCTCTCTTGATTTTTTCTTGCTGCATGGGAACACAATTTTTGAATGTTCTCAAGTGCAAATTCCTTGCACAGTCCAATTTCTCGATCTTTAAGTTTGGTAATCCCTATAATATATCCTTCAAGAGAGGAAGGGCTCTACAATGCAAGTGACAAACATGTTTATGCCACAACTCACTCGACTTGCCACTGTGATGCACTATTGCTCCATGCTTTATAAGATCAACAAGGAGGAGTCTGTAGAGGTCTCCTTCTTGTAGATGTCCAGCGAAATCCTGAAGACAAACTTAGCTGCAATCTTTGATGGTGCACTATTTAACATTGAATTCAACCACACATTTCCTACCTATGACAGTGGAGCTGAAAGAAGATTTTTTGTCAGATCAAGAATGAAAATAACTTTAGTCAAATCAAGAACATCACCAGAGGGCATTTAGGAAGAGATGGTTCCCATTGCAATCACTAGATATGTTGCATCATAACCCAACTCTACTTGCAGGCCTCCTTGCTCCTAAAACTTGTTGAATAACCTTCGATTAAAGCTCATGTGTCTGGATGCTCCCTTGTCCACATACCAACCAACACAATATTCCCACCAGAATCATTGGACAAACAAGAAACCATGGAGAAGGATATCTCTAGCTTGGACGCTGACACATCCATTGTAACGCCTACACTCCCTACAAACTACTTTTGTAATGTCCCTTCTTGTGACCATAGTTTTAAAAATCGGAATCGGTAATGAATCGGTCATAAATCAACCAATTTGAATTTAATGAATCGCTTTGCTAAAAAATACATAAAATATTTAAATTTTAAAGAAAAACAACATTTTCAAGATTATAATCCATGATTCCGAGGCATTGAAGACAAAATATCCAAAATCTGCTCATGTATATACCATATAAGAGTCAATATATCAAAATGGCACAAAGTGCACTGTAGTCTGGAATCTGTGCAATACATATCTAGGATACTGGAACTAGAACATAATACATAATCCATGAGGCCTAGGGCCTATATAGTAAAGGCTATATGGCCCGCAGAGTCCAAAAAACATGCTACATAATCAACTACATAATACATCATCAATGATCATTATCAAACTCAGCACCAATTGCACCACTGCTAGAACTAGAAGAAGAACCAGAAGGACTAGCAAAGGCATCATGATCTGGCTTAGTCTTAGGCTCCTCAGGATCGAAGTCATCTGCTAATGAAGTAGTAGGGTTGAATGCCAACGTCGTCGACGACTATAAGTACGAGGTCCTGATCAACTAGTGCCCACCAAGCCTGGCATTGCTATCTCAGGATCTACACCTGTATGAACTGATGGCATCGACCATAGAGGATCTACATCCAACGGAATATCCAACAAGTCCTCCAGCTCAGCATCCAGGTCATCACCAAACTTTGACGGTTGGGTCTCCACTACCCAATATGAGGTTGGATCTATATCATCCAAGACAATGGGATTCGTATCGGGTCGTTTGCTCATCAATTGGTTGCGCTCGAGTCGAAGGTTGTACTACACAAAGACTAGATCGTTTAACCGTTTATGCTCTGAACGATTTCTCTTCTTTGTGTGAATCCACTTAAACAAAGACCAATTGCGCTCACACCCAGAAGAGTTGCAGGTTTGACTCAGAACTCGAATTGCAAACTTTTGCAATAGTTTAGTATGGTTACCAAATGCCTTCCACCATTGTGTTGCAAATGTGAAGAGTCAAGGTAGTTAATTCAACAAATTAGATTGTGAATTTGGCTAAGAATTGCCGTATTTACTATTTACTATTTACAATGTCAGAATTGCAGTTAAAACTTTAAAAACATAAGTTAATCAAACAATGGAAATGTTTACCTGGTTGGTCCACCTCTCTTGAAATCTTAGCCACATTATTGGCAAAGGTACCTGTGGCGGCGGTGAAAGAGTTGATCTGTCGATGTATCTCCAATTGGTCCGCCTCATTTGGGACCATGCGCTCAAGACAATAATACAATCCATATGCTACCTTCCCAGTGGAATCTGGATCAATATGATCTCTATACTGATACCTTAAGTTCATAAAATACCCAACTGCATGTATAGGGCGATGGAGTTAATTGTTCCATCTTTCATTAATGATCTCCCAAATAAGCCCATACTTGGCCACTCTATCTTTGTATGTTTCATTTATCTGCTCCTTTGCTTGATCCATAGCTTCATAAATGTAGCCCATGGCCAATTTTTCTCCATCAACCAACTGCAACACCTTAACAAGTGGCTCAGTAATTGCCACAACCTCTGCTGCTCTTTTCCAAAATGAAGAGCTTTTAATTCTTTTCTTGGTGTATTTTCCATCTTGTTTTTGGGCCCACTGGGATGAATTCCATTCATCACTTGAAAACATTTTCTCCAAGTTCCGTGCTTGGGAAATGAGGGATTGCAACGTGAGGAAGTGAGTTGCAAATCTAGTAATTGCAGGCCTAACAAGCTCCCTGCCCTGTGTGTGTCTCCTCATCAAGCTCAATACCCAACTGTGGTTGAAGATGTATTTGGTGATGCTTTTGGCATGCTCTATAGTGTCCTTGATCCAATCCTGTTTGCATATGTCCTCAAGCATGAGGTCTTTGCAATGTGCCACACATGGAGTCCAGAATATGGTTTTATGTTTTTTCTCTAATATCTTACCAGCAAGAACATAGTTAGAGGTATTATCTATGATGATTTGTACAACATTAGCTGCCCCCCACCTCCTCAACAACCTCATGCAAAAGATGAAATAACATATTTGCATCTTTCACTTGATCAAATGCATCACGTGGTCTCAAAAACATGGTTCCTTGTGGGCAAGAGACAAGAAAGTTTATGAGAGTACAACCCTTCTGATCGGTCCATCCATTTGACATGATAGTGCATCTTGTTCTGACCCATGACTGTTTGAAATCCTTCAGGTATTCATCTATGGACACTATCTCTTTTTGCAAAAGAGATCCCCTCAAGTAATGCATACTAGGGCCTTTGAAGCCTTTACCAACAGCTATAAGAGCATCCCATATAGGTTGGTAATAAGAAGAGCGGACATCATTGAAGGGGAGATCAACATCATACCACCATCTAGCTATGTACTCATAGGCAACTTCTTTGTATTTCTTCTTCCAGTAGTTATCTAAGGTGGGCTAAACTTGTGTTGGAGGCAACTGAGAAGCAATGACACTAGCAAATGATCTAAAATAGCTTTGAATACCACCCTTCTCTTGTGTAGTCCCGGAGGGTGCAACATACTGAAAATGATCCCTAAGATCGGTAGAATAGATAGATGAAGAGCCTTCAATTGAATTAGGAGCATAGGTCCCACCCATCATTTTAGCAAGCCTCCTTTCTTTCCTACTTCCTCTATCTCTCTTTGCCTAGCCTTACTCTCTTCAAACTTCTTAAATTGTTCTTGCATATCAGCTCTAATCTGTCCAATAACATCTAGTGAAGCTTCACATGCCTTCACTTGGTCTTTGATGGCAGCCAAGTGTTGTTTAAGCCTGAAAATTCCCCCACCCTTAATCAACTTCTTGCAATACTTGCAATACATCACCCCCTCAACAACATCTGCATGGGCCCATGTAGAATCTTTTGCTTTTGAGGCCATTTCTGATAGGCTGAAACAACAACGAGCAAGCAATATGTTGTTAAAAACTTAAAATGTTAGTAACTTAGTGAATCAATTTCAAATTCAGAATTTCAGACAAATAAAATCATTGTCTTTAAAAGTTTAAGTTTTTAAACCAACAAACAACACTATGACAGTTTTATGAGGGAAAACTGTAAATAGCAATATTTTATAAATTGCAAACTTTTATGAGAGCAAACTGTAAGTTTAAGTCTTTTGCATTTGGTAAACTGTAAATAGCAATTTTAATTTTTTTATAAAACTTTAATAAATAGTGTATGTGAGACTTACCTCTGATACTTGAAATTTTAACCAGCTGCCAAATCTCCCACGATCCACTCTTCACTGTGCACACTGCAGACCTTTATCTTCCAAATCTCCCACTCTTCACTGTGCAGACCATCCATGCTGCCAACTCTAGCCCTCTTCACTGTCTGCACCTTTTATCTTCAGAAGTTCAGACTGCTAGCTGCTGCTCTCTCTCGAGTCTCCAAGAGTTCAAAAGTTCAAAATCAAATGGTAGAGTGAGTCGTGAGTGTGACTTAGAGTCTTGTAGTGACTGTGTGGGACAATGGGTTGGGTTGGGTTGGGTTGGGTGGGTATTAGGGTTAGAACTTAGGTTAGGAATTAAAAAAAACAAACTTGTTAACTTGCATAGTTTTGGGTCGTAAACTGGTCGAGCAGACCGATTCGGTATTGAACCGGTCACCAATCCGATTTACAAGCCGGTTTGAACCGGTTTGGTAATGAACAGGTGAATCGGCCGGTTCAACCGGTTTTTAGAACATTGCTTGTGACATCTAAAAAATGTCACATGGCTCAAGTCCTCTAAATGAGAGAAATAGCTTTCTTAGGTCCTCCTTTCATCTTTCCACCTTTCTTCATCTTCTCAATTAGTTTTAGATCTTGCACTTCCTCAATTCTGGTTGCCAAGGTCTCTCGCTTGGTCTCTTCCTAGACAAAATTGTCCCAAAGCTTTTGAGATGCGGGAGTGTGTTCACATGAACAGAGACCCTACACAAAAGTTTCGTATGCTGGTGAGAACCAATTTAGTGCAATAGGCATTAATCTTCATCTCCAACCTTCATATCGATAGCAAAGCATTGGTCCCTAAGCTCGATAATATTTATCAGATAGCTAGATATTGTGTCTGTCTTGCTTATATGCACGAGTCAATTTGTTCTTTAGTAGTAGTTTATGAGACATGTTGACAATCTGGTACAAGGATGCCAATGCTTCTTACATCTCCTTTGGTGGCTTCCACATGACGTAAGGGATCAAACAGTCCTTCACAAAATCAAGGACGATCCTGTTTGCCTTGGTAACATTCTTCTAATAGTTAATCCACTGTTGGGGATTTGTTCGAACTTCAGCTTTCCCTTCAACTACTCTCCAAAGGTCCACCTCCTCCAATAGCATGAGTCTACACTTCCAAGAAGTGAAGTTTGAAGCACCTTCTAACTGGTCATCCTCTCAAAGACCTGTCAAGGTAGCCATTCTGACAGCTCCTTACATACAACACACAAAAAAATGGTTAGCCATAAAAACAAATCAACAAACGACTGATTCAAGCCAGTCCTTGTGGGCATAAAAAAACAACCACCTCTCTCAGGCATGAAGCAACTCCAATCACTACAGCTCAACCCATCAAAGGTCATTGTACCTCGCTAAGGCACAAATCATTCCACTCACTAGATATTTCCAGGCTATCACATCCACTGAAATCTTCCGATAGTAGCTCCCTCTTGCAAGCATCAACCTTCTCCATATGCTGGTTGGAAGACTTTATTGCTACAACTTTGATAACACGTAACTTTTTAACTCATAAATCATATTTGGACTCAAAGAATAAAACCGAGCTACTCAAGTGAAAACTTATCATTTGCCTTCAAAATGTCAGATCTGCGTGTATTAAACTCATTGCACAGTAAATTTATGAGTACAAACACAACATTCTATGAGAAATCAATACAACAGAAAACTAGTGGCTAGATTTGCAGAAAACAAAATCTGGAAAAAACGAACAACATACTATAAATCCTAGCAACGATCACATACCTTTACTATTTACTCATAAAATAAAAAATAATATAGAACAACTAGGTGTCGCACCCAAGCTTCACACACTTTGCTTTCCTAGCAAACACTCAAAATACACCACAAACACACTAACTCTATCTCTCACAGATTGCTAAGCTAATGCGCCCTCATTCTTCTTTTATAGACCAAAGGATGGAGTTACAAAAGGAATGCAGCCTCATGGAGATTGGTAACCCCATCATGAATGCCCCCTACTAGTCATGGAGTAAAGTGCCCCACCGGTAAGGAGTAATGCGCCCCCACTCTTCATGAGTAACCTCCAACATTAATGTGCCACCTAGAGAAGTGTGCCCTACCTCTAGAGTGTAACTCTCAAAATTAAATGTGCCTCAAGCATGGGGATCTGTTACCTCCCAGAATAGAAGAGACCATCAAGCATGCACCCTAGGACTACATCAGTAATGTCCTGTAACTCCTTCAAACCAAAATAGCAAAGAAGGCCTATAAAGCAACTCACCTCCCCATGAAAATCTCCTTCACATGTGCACCCTCTCTCCAACTCTCCAATATCTGCTGAATATGCTGCAGTGAAGGAGAACAATTAAGAGCAACCAGGTAATCTAATCTAACACGGTTGTCTAGGGTAATTAGTGGTATTCACAGAATTCTCCCTTTATAGAGGTGACAACAACCCATGGGATTTTTTTGAATCATCTTATCAGTAAAAATTTGACTTTCAATTTTTGTATTTGAGGGAGGGGGTTGGGGTAAAAATAAATAAGTGTTATTTCCTGTGAAAGGGGGTTATTAGAATAGTAACACTCAAGTGTTGTTAAGAGCCCTAATGTTAAAAGCTCACAATAAATGTCAATGACCCACATTAAATATGGGGTACTTGAGGAGGTAGTTAAATAATTGATCACTTGATGTATAAAATAAACCTATGGCAAATTGGCAATGAATTTAATAATGACTCCTTTATTAAAAAACAAATGATTTTCCATATATCTAGTTCACTCCAACGTTTAACTTCAATAATGAAAACCACACTCAGATAATCAAATTGAACTGGAGTCTGTGTTGTCTATAAGTTATAGGTGACTTTTGACTCAAAAGTATTTATTGAGCACACTCATTTTTTTGCGAATAATTCCAACTGTTGCTGCCATAGTAGCATACACTGAGTTATGTTTTGATTGCTAGCAGAATGACATGGGAAATTGCTAAATGTGATTAGTGGGAACTGCATATTGAAATATTCCTCCGTGTGGATTTAGACTAATCAACACATCAAGGAGGCAACTATTCTGAGAATACGATTACATGCATAATGATCTAAAGTACATGTGTAAAGAGTAGAGAGCTTGGCTAAAATGAAGAACTAATATAAAAACATATAAACATCTTGAATAGCATCAAAAGTTGAATGACACACTAATGAAAGTCAAAAGCAAGACAGAAAAATTGATACGGAGAAGGTAAAATAGACAAAAAGGAACAGCTATTAAAATCTTAAGAATGAAAAATATCAGTGTTTCCAACTCCTTATGTGTAATGCTGAATTGCTTGGTGTCAAAGACCACAACTGCTTTTCCAGATATTTGGTCAACTACTTAAAACCGAGGTCCCTTTTGTTTGAAGATAAGATTGATAACATAGGAATCCATCCCTTCATGTATCGAATTGAAGTGGGGTGGATCATGGCTGCACTTGTTATTCTGCGATTTACAGCCCAAGTGCTTACAAAGAGTCACTGTAACTAACTCTACATGAATTAAGAGGTGCATCATAATAAAGCATCTGAACTCCATGATAAGCTCCAGTCAAAAGAAGAATCATGATTCATAATCTCTGTACTATACCAATTATACCAAAGATATCCAGATAGTCTTCCGGTTAAAGAAGATGATAAGCTAAAGAAACTGTACTTCAATCCGTACGGCGTAAATATGAGGAAATCATGCCAACAAATGCCGCTTGAAGATAGTCTTGGGAGAATGAGTCCCAATGCATGTTCTTTTGAGATAAAACTAATGTGTGAACAGAGCAACGTAGGAAGCAGGGCTCAGAAGATTTCCTCCTTCGCAGGCCTTCTTCAGAAATGGGATGTGTAAGATATAAAACACAAATAGTGGATAGGAATTAAAACTTGCTCCCTAGTGTGCAAGCTTTCAAAATAGAATTTAATTCTACACCATCTGCTTCCATATTTCAGCTAATTCAATGGAGAGTGAACTGCTAGAGAAACCTAGGAACACAAGTTGCATAGATCAGCTAGAGCAACCTGTCCTGCATGAAAGGCAATTTATCGGATTCCCACTAAAACAGTTACTTTCTGAAATTCACTGAATTATTTGAACCTTACAATTAAGAGCCATAGAAAGTTATTACCATTCAGGATTTCTTCCACAGACTGTAGAGGACTTGCTAACTAATTAGAGTCATAAGACCTTAATGAAGCAGACAATACTTCAGATAGTTAATTGAAGCAGGCCACAATACTTCAGATAGTTAATTGAAGCAGGCCATCTGGATATACAACATTTGGAATAGAAATCATGGAGGAATAAAACCAAATGTCGCTGTGATTTACAAATCACGATCAGATGGTTTAGAAAGCCATTTTATGATTTTAAATTCTCTCTCTTTTTGCTGCTCTATACAAGGATGTAATAACCATGCGGGATACTATTACTGGACATTCTGAATCTGTTGGAGTAAATTCTTTGATGATGATATGGTTGGATATTAGACATATAGCACTGGGTAGGAGTAGACAAACAGTTAGCTAATGTTTTTTTCTTCCCTTCGATAATACTGAAATATTAAAGCTGAGATATAAATACAAACAAAAATGTAAATTCCTTACCCTTTCCAACTGAAAGGCCCGGTCCACTTACTTTTATAAGCCACAAAAGTGAATATGAATGGTAAATGTATACCAATTGTGGTGCTCCTAACACTCAAACTTGCCCACATTCAGCCCAAAATCTTGTTGATGTACCTTAGGCATTTTTTTCCTGAGGAATTTACGTGTACACCATATCCTTCCAATTAATTTCATTTCTCTGTAAGAACATTTTCATTTGAACCATCGGCAGAAAGCTTTCTCGATACAGATTGGGCTTCTTTTACTCTGTTTGTACTGTAAAGAGCATCAACCAGAATCTTGCATGTCTCTGTATCTGGAGCACATCCTTTAGATGCCAACTGATTATAGGCCTTCAGAGCTTCATTCACATTGCCAGACCTACAAAGTGCACTTATAAACACACTATAAATCTCACTATCTGCAATGTAATCCTTGTCAAGGAATAAGCTAACAAGCATATGTGCTTCGGGTAACTGCTGCTTTGAACAAAAGCCATTTATCAAGATACTGCAAGTATTGATCTCGGGTAGGCAACCTTCTTTTAACATTCCACGCAAAAGTTTCAATGCTTCCAACATCTTGCCCTTCTTAGAGAAGCCCTCAATTAGCGTCCTGTATGTTTCAAGATCAGGCACCTCTCTGTTTTTCACCACATCATCGAGAACCGTATTTGCTTCGTGCAACATGCCCTCTTTGCAGAGGGCGTGCAGCACATGTGTATAGATAGCAGTATCAGGTGCATTTCCCATTTTGCACATTCCATCCAGGACTCTCTTTGCCTTTGAAGCCTTGCCTTCCTTGCATAACCAACCAACAACCGCAGAGCCATTCTCGAGACCCAGACTAAAACCCTTCTCTGACATCTCATCGAAAATGTGTAGAGCTTTCTCTGCATCTCCCTTTTTGCAGTACCCCATAACCATTGCACTATAGATGGTGCCATCTGGTAGATGACCTTTGCAAAACATTGTCTTCATAAGCTCCTCGGCTTCCGACATTCTCTGCCCATGCTTACAAAGCCCACACAGGACTGCATTGAAAGTAACAAAATTTGGCATGCAGCCCTTTGTGGGCATTTGATTCAACAGATCTCTAGCCTTATCAACCTGCCCTTCCTCACAAAGAGCACTGATCAGTAAATTGTAAGAGCTAATATTTGGAACAAGACCTTTTTCAAGCATTTCATCAAAAACCTTGATACCATCATTTAGCGTGCCTCTATTGCAATGCCCAGAGACTATACTCCCATAAGTTATGGCATTTGGGCACAATTCCTTCTTCGCCATCTCCTTCAACACCTCCATGGCATCTTCAATCTTCCCTTCTGCACAGAGCCCTTTGATAATAGTACTATAAGTCACAACATCAGCCTTCCCGCCCCTGAGCAGCATTTGGGTCATCATATTCTTCGCCCCCTCAACGTTGCCCGCATTGCAGAGGCCATTGATGACAGCATTGAAGGTCAATACATTGGGCTGAGTATCATGCTTTATCATCTGCTCCAAATACTTCATTGCCTGCTCCACTTTCCCTTGCTGGCAATACCCATTAATAAGTGTGGTGTAAGTAACAGTATCAGGCATCAATTCTTTCAACCCCAACATCTCATCAAACACTTTGGCTGCCTCGGACAAACAACCCCTTTTACAAAATCCATCAATGAGAGTATTATAAGTAATAATATTGGGCTTGCAAACCATGTTCTCAAACAGGTTTTTAGCATCATCAACAAACCCTGATTTGCACAAACCTTTGATGAGTGTAGTATAAGTTGAAACGTCAGGAATAATCCCATCAGATATCATTTGATTGAAAAAAGTCTGAGCGAGCCTTACCTTATTGTCCTTCACCAAAACACCGAGAAGGGTATTGTAAGGGAAGACTGTTAGTTTCATTCTCATGGCCTTCATCCTATGAAACCAGTGAATGGCTCCATCAGTGTTGCCTGCATCTCCATATCCCTTGATGAATTTGCAGAGAACGAAATCCGTGCATAACCCACTTTGCTTGAGAATTGTCTCGGCAGTGTAGAGATTGCCATGGGAGATGAGGCGGTGCATGATGGCGGAATAAGAGTGCGTGTTGTGCTTGAAGTGGGGGGATTGGCGACCTGCCCACTGGAAAAAGCGCAGAGCCAAATCGACATCGTCTTGGGCTTTAATCACCTCCAACACTACTCGCGTGTTGAGCTTTGGAGCGAATTCGTCAAGGCAATGGCAGTCCTCGCCCTGTTGTGGGCTTTTCTTGGTTGCCTGAAGAAGGGATGAGATTGATCTTACCAGGGAAGATATGGAAGAAGATGAGTTTGACCATTGAGTTTTCGCTACTGCGTTTGCCATCAACCTAATCTGCAAAATACATGATGGTTAGGTGTCTCAGCCCTCTCTCGGTCGTCGGTACAAACTTTAAGAACAGAACATATAAGCTGCTCCATTGAGTTAAAAACACAAAAAAAATTGCTTCAATGAGTGAATATTTTTGCACGTGCACTTGCCCATAAATAAGAGCATAGAAATGAGTTGCATAAGAAAATATTGAGATATACATAATGACACGTGCATATATAATCAACTTGTACACCCTGGCAGTGCACAAATAGGGTAAAGACATCGTGCAAACCTCTATTAGTCCACCAGAAGTAAATAATATACGAGCTAGCAATTTCAATGATAACTAAATATTGTAAACTATTGTACTAGATTTATGCTATTATACTAGATTTATGAAACCATATGAGTTAACAATTTCAATAATAACTGTCCATAGATATAAAAATTAAAAATTATTATACAATATTTATGTAGCCATTAACATATTAGATCGTTATAAATAGGCTAAGATTCGATAATTTAAAAAGTCTATTTATTCATGAGTGAACATTACACTCTTGAACATGATCATAAAGAGGAGATCAAAGCATTAAGACAAGTAAGAAGCTACAACATAATATTCTAATTTTATTAATTTTTTTTATGTAAAAACCAAGATGTTTAATCAAATATTGATAGTATCCCCTACAAATATGATAGGGGCATTAAAGGTCAAATTACTAATCTTTATGCAACGATAAAGTGTTTCTATCAATTTACAACCATAATTTCATTAATGAACTTTATAATTGTATAGGATTTTAATACATATATTCACCATATGAAAAGAAAGAAGGCAACGAGAGAATCGATGCAACAAGGCAAGGTCTAAAATCTATGATTGAGCACTTTCATAGGGTGGGTAGTATTCATTAAAAAACAGATTGTTCACTAGTAATAATAAAAGAGGAGTCTCACATCTTATTGTTGAAGAATTGTTTGATTCTTAGTTAGTGGTCGTTTTTTAGCCAATCCAAATTTATATAGTGAATCTATTACTCTTTTGGGAGCAAGGTTAGAACATAGACTCATAAATCCATACTCACATGAACCCAAGACTAAAAATACCGTGTGTTTTCTTTGAAATGGTATGGACATCCTACCTCATGTTTAGCGATATAATCCATAATGGGCGAGGTTCCTATAAAATGTCTCAAGGATATATAGAAAAGTTCAATTTTAGCAAAGCAATTAAATGATTTAAAATGATCTAAAACATTAGAACAATAAGGTATTTAATAAGGTAAGATTTCAAAACCTAAAATACCTCACTGAGTAAATAAAGAGAATTCAAGCATTCATTCATCAATAAGGTTTAACTAAACTTCTTTGTCAACTAGAACCTAAACTCTTACAAAAGATTGAAAAACAAGAAATACAATAAGAAGTGTTTTGGGAAAAAAAAGATTAGATGGTTAAAATAAGGGAAACCGAATTACCAAATTCTTCTTTCAAACAACAATGAAACATTAGAACTATAATAGAATATACCATCTTATCACCTAGGGAGGGAGCACCTTATAGATCAAGGAATAAATATCGCTTAAAGTATGTACTCACATTTAGAGCATACAAAAGGAACTAACGATAGATTGATCATATGTCATAAATCATGCATGCTCTCATATTCCGCCACGTGTATCCATAGACATAAATCATGGTCTTTGCAAACATGTTTTAAAGGAAGAGACATGGAAGGTAGTATAAGGCTTAATTAAAGGTATAGTCTAAAAGGATTTCCCATATATTTATCATATGTTTTGTGATGATATCATTGGGAATGATACTTGGAAGACAATAGAGGATTCTAGGAGTAGAGGCATTCTCAATGATTTTAATGCAACTTTCATTATTCTCATCACAAAGGAAAAGAATCCCTAATGTCAAATTAATATCGACCAATTTCCTTATGTAAGACAATTCATAAGACAAGTACTAATACAATGAATAACCACCTTTCATGTGTGGTTCAATGTTGGCATGCATAGGGGTATAATGGTAGTAGATTGGAATCAACCCTTTGTCATGCGAATATGATCCTAGACTAGTTGTTGATTCCCTTAGTTACAAAAAAATGGATAGCCACCTTAAACCACTCATGTTTATGCTAATCTCATCGGAGAGAGGAGGTTTTGTTTTGAGAGGCAACTTTTGGATGACATTATCACAATTCAAGAACTTATTCATTCCTTGTAGAGGTGAGCGAAAGGGTGCATGCTAGTGAAAACTAACACGTCCAAAGCATGTGGTCGTTTGAATAGTTAATTCATGCACCATATCTGAAAAGCATTTGCATTTAATGGATTTTAAATTCAATGGGTGGCAAGTTACTTTTCAACACCTTTCTTTTCATTTATATTGAATGGTTTTCCTCTGGCACCCTTTCACCTTACCAACAATATTAGACAAGGGGTCCATATCCTTGTATAATCATGGCAAAATCCTAAATTGGCTTGCAAAGTCCTACAAGGCCACTTGTTGAGCTAATACCAATATTGGGTTAAAATCCCTTTGGACCTTTAGATTGTGTAATCCTTTTATTATTTTGAATGTATATTTCCATGTATACACACAATTTAGACACTAGCTTATAGTGATTAGTTAGTTTCATGCATATTTGGAGGTTGACTTATGGAGCCAAATTATGCATCCTTAAGTGATGATCATGTACAAATAGACTATGATTGAAAAGGTAAAGGTAACTAGGTGAGAGCACTTATTTCAATGTAATTTAACTAGATTACAATAAGATCTTTATCAACTTCTTTACAACCAATGATATATATATCTTGTGTATTGAGTTGTTTCAATGCATTCATGAGTTAGTATATTTAGTTGTTCTTTTAACTCAATACACATGCATTTTATGAGTTTTCTTTATGTTATTGTATGTGATGTTTTGTTAATAATTGTAGGCTAAGATGTAATGAACCCTTAGTCTACCTTACTTTAGTGGTGTACCACTAACAACACTAGGTTCATTGCCTAATTGTGTGGTATATGGTAGTGTTTGGTCTATATGGTAAGAAGAAATGGTCACCACCATTACGAGTTCACACTACATTCCCTCACCCTAGAATCTTGTTTGTAACAAACTCTAAAATTATCGTGAGATATAAGAGTACATACCATGTATAAATAAAGTAATTGCGGAGAACAACTCCAAAGTAGATAAAATAGATAAGTTATACAATAAATCCTTAAAGAATATGATAACCTTCTCCAAATACCTCAAGACATTCATACATCCAATTCACATGTTCCCCTCAATAATGGCCACATGTCTTCTATCTATACATATTTGAACTCATTACACATGTGGCTCCTTTATTAGGTTGACCCTATTACATATACATTTACATGCATTTAACCCCATATATGCATTTCTTGGGGTGATATTATACAGTTACTTTCATATATGCCCCCCTTGGGTCATATCATAGTACTCATTATCGCCTAAATTTGCACACATGTGGCATTTCCACATATGTTACTGAAATGCCATCAACATAGACCATGCAACTCACAAATATTCATCTTGATCAATTGTCAATATGTGGAATCAAGGAATCAATGCACATAAGAAAATTACTAGCTCAAGTGACCTCACAATGTCGTGACCTAAGTAATATTGCATGGAAAATCCCTCGATACCTGCTCGATTGTGTAAAATTTTGGACTTTATGAGTTTGTGGCACATTTATGGCTCCTCAACTGCATTTGGGAACCAATGGGTTTGAATTTCCTCCATCTACTAGGTACTTGGGAATTTATGAGCCCCCATCCTTGTACTTGGTAACTGTCGAAGGAACAAGTCGATAAAGTCGACTTGAACGAGGACCGACTAAGTCGATGAGCCGACTTAGTCGATCAACTGATTGAGTCGATGAGCCGACTTAGTTGATCAACCGACTAAGTCGATGAGTTGACTTAGTCGATCAACCGACTAAGTCGGTTGACCGACTAAACTAAGAGATTAGGTCGGCCACCTAAGGTCGCGTCGGTTCACCGAACCGACAGGTAGTTATTTTGTAATCGTTCTGTAATCATATATATTAGGCTGTTGAGCCAGATGAGAACTCAGTTCAGTTCTCTACATTGTATGGACTCATTCTGATAATATAATCTGTTTAATTCTATCTGTTCTTGTCTCTTGTCTCTGTTCTATATTTATGTATGTTTTAGAGTGTATTATTGGTAACCTTATGTGATCTGTGAGATTACAACAGTAACCACTTCATAAAATGGATCATTCATATTGTGAACCGGTTCTTTGAAGACCTCCATTTTGGATATAAAAGGAATCCATCTTGGATACGTATTTCACAAGAAAAATATGGAGCAAGGTTACACTATAGGAATTTGTTGGGAATGCCTCTCTTCTACCCACATTCTTATTATTCATTAACATTTCAAGCTCCCCTGATTTCATTCCCTAAAAAGCTAGTGTTTTCCTTCGTCATTCCAAGTTAGTTTGAGAGAAATTAAAGAGATCAAAGGACCCTTCCCAAAGGGATTGTTGGCTACCCCTGGGAAAGTACATTCCTCAAGGTGACAACATTTTATACATGCTTTTTTTTGGAAGGGCCTAGTTGATCAATCGACTAGGCACACAAATCGATAGACATACACCTAGTCAATTGGCCTAGTAGGTCAACTGACATAATGAACAATTTTGTATAATCATATGTTGGTTCATATATATAAAATATAATTACAATTTATATATGTAATATGCCCTTCTATTCATAATATAATAGTTTATATGTATTATGTATACTCTTGTTTATGTGGATTATGTCTACAATATTTGATGATCTCACAAGTGAGGGAAATATTCTTCACCGAAACACATGAGAAATGTCTAAAGTATGTCCATGCATCAATCCACAAGTTCATCAAACATGCTACATATGACACCAAGTGAATATGGATAACTATTACATAAGTTAAATAATGGAGGATGCATTAACATGTACAAGTGGATAGAAAACATTGCAGATGAGTTATATGAAGAACAAGCAGTTGATGGAAGGATGTTGGTGGATAATGTAAAAAGGAGGTTCTACGATGGCTTGCACAGTTTTTTTGTGCATAGTACCAATACTTCTCCATAAGTTTTTGATTGAAAAGGGGTTATGCAACATCATGGAACCTTGAACACCAATAAATATGCCTATATCTATCGATTGGGAAAGACGCAAGTTGAGTGGGAGTGCTTCCTAAACAAATGAGATCACATTTGCAGGATGTCATATCCTACCTAGAGTGAGTCGTTTCTACAATGGCGGTGTGGCTTACCAGGAGGTACCGGTAGAAGAGGCATACTAGTTGACCAAGAAGACAAAAGGACATAGGAGATAGCGTAAGTCGGTAAAATATTTATAGAAAATGTCAACACATAAAACAAAAATATNGGGACCGGGAGAAGAGGCATACTAGTTGACCAAGAAGACAAAAGGACATAGGAGATAGCGTAAGTCGGTAAAATATTTATAGAAAATGTCAACACATAAAACAAAAATATATATCCAAAAAATTGAAAGAGAAGAAAGAAGAAAAAATAGTGAATAATTGCAAGAAGATGCAAACCCATGTTGACAAAAAAGAAGAGTAACAAGAAAGGAAGGTATAAGTTTGGCACTACCTGAGTTGATGTTTAGTCAACCAGGAGAAGAAGAGGAAGTGGCCATGAAAAACCCAACCTTAAATGAAGAGTTGCAGAGGGTACTTGTATGATTTGGATCACTAGGTTTGGAAGCATTAGACAATAGGAAAGTGACCAACATAAGGGATATTGAAATCTATAAAGCATTGACTCATACACCTTGTAGTGCCACGATTCAAGAGATATTAACCAATAAGTTGTGCATTGAACCTGGTAAATCATCAACATGGAATCGATTACATGAAACATGCAGACTTTAAAAATGATTATAGAAAGACCTAAAGAAGGAAACTAGGTTATAATCACTCTAGGACTAAGGACATATAGTTTCCTCATCAAATACTTGAACCTCTTGGAAGTACCTGCCATGCTAGAACTAACAAGTGAAGAAGACAAAACACCACGCTAAAAAAGACACAAGCAAAGAGACATGACCTTTCAAAACTATTGAATATAAGGAAGTGGATATCCAGACTTTGAATCAAATTATACCAACTGAAGTAGCAATGGTGGTTAATCACACTAACCATATATCTATTTATGAAGGGACGAGGATCCAAAACATTGGTTTCTATATGAAAAGATATGGGATGCGACTAATTTCATCATTGAAGTTAATTAAGTAGCACATTTTACAGGAGCACCAAGGAAGTGATCCCTCACATGGTTCATGAACTACACAAAAAATCACAACATGACACAAGTTGAAATTAAAACTATGTTTTTTTTCGCATTCTTTAAAACTTAGGATAACAAGCATTTAGAAACTCAAAAAAAGAATTAATTATGGCAAGTACCTAGGGAGTATGTACAAGATTATGACAAAATATTTAAAGACCATCTCAGCTAGATACCATACATAATTAATGATCAACTACTAGTTCAATGGTATGTTGCAGGATTATTACTAAGAATAAGATCACAAATAAGAATGCATGACACTAAATACAAATAAGATCTTAATATAGCCTAGCATATTGATATAAACGAATAATGGGTCGCCCTGACCATGGAAAAATGGTTAGAAGAGAGAGTATATATGATAAAAAATTACATTAAAGATCTCATGATACAACGATCAAAGCCATGGTGCAAAAACTGTCTATGTGAAGGCCATACCAAAGATAATTGCAGACTTACTATTAGTCAACAACAAGATAGCAAGCTGTTACATACATAAAAAATTCAAAATATGTGAATGTGCAACCAGCCACTTAGCTCGCAATTACCCCCACAATTTGAAAAATAAGAGAAAATGGTGTGTTATTTGTGAAGAAATGTCCCATAACACATATGAATGTCAACTAAATGCCAAAAATAAAATGAATGTATACCACACCCAGGCAACTGATCAGGATCATCAAAACAATGGTTATAATGAGTAAGGAGGATATGGTGGACAAGGAGGTTATGGAAACCGTGGAGGATTTAGAGGACGTAGTGGAAATAGGGGAGGTGATTTGGTGGTTGTTTAAGGAGGTTACTTTGCTTCATATGCTACAAAATTGACCACTTTAGTATTGATCATCCCTTGAGAGATAAAACTGATCTAAAATTGTGTACAAATTATGGCATAGGTGACTGCTCATTAAAAGACTGTCCTATCATGCTAGAAAAAATTAGAAACAAAAAGAATGTCAACCTATTATAGAGATACCCAAGACACACATAAGTAAATTATAAAAAAATATAGATTAGGTGCCATGACAGGAGGCAATAACAATCAATAAAACCCTTCTGCAAGAATCAGAAATAATAAATAGCTAGACTATCCCAACCCAATGAAGCAAAATTAGATATCCAAAGAAGCATTAATATTATTCCAAGAAAATGTTTAAGAGGGATAATTGCATGATTATTAAATTCAGATACATCATCTGAAACCACTTATACTATGAAATGAGAACTATATACTATGAACGAGAACTCTACCCATAAAAACGATGATTTTTGCAAAAAAAACACCAAAAACACCCCC
>LPNX011088347.1:486686-561660 GCA_001517045.1 Pseudotsuga menziesii
GTTCTCATTTCATAGTATAAGTGGTTCTGACTACCCCATCGTCTCTATAATCAAATGAGGTGGCCAGATACATTACAAAGTTGAATTACGATAAGTGTCATGTCGATGTAGATGATAACTTGATCAATACACAAACAAGTGGGGAGAGCATAGGAACTTACAAATAGAAGCATTGTACTAAACCAATTTCCTGACTTAATAACTAAAGATGAAGTCATCGATCGACTAGTTAAATTATTAACACTTTTAAAATTTTACCATGAGAATGGTAGGAACTAAAAAACCGTACCACAATTGAATCGCCATGTAAAAGAATTGAAATATCTGGACTCGTTCGTAGACCTTGAGATAAAATATTACCAATTTTGACATATTGTAGTTAAATTTGGACCACAATTGATCATATTGACATGAGTAACATGGATAACAATGGGCCCACCAAATTTGGCAATTATCTCAAATTGGTAGATCAAAGCTTGATAGAAACAATTAGCATACTAAAAGATGCTTGAACCAGTATCATGAGAATATTGACAATAGTCATTTATGAGGTTGTCGACTTAGTTGATGAAATGAACCCATATACGACCTTGGTCAAATGACTACGGGGAAGAAGAATAAAGGAAACAATATCATTAGAAGAAAACATAATAAAATTAGAAGGAGAAAGGAAGAGAGTCATAATACCACTTGACCCTATTGAAGGAAAACCATATACATAACCGTGTGATGAAGATGACGATATAAGAAAGCTATACCAAATTATCCAAGGTGATCAAAACATGGTTGATCCTAACAATTAAGGGTAGTTACATATCAAACCACCTTTGTCCATCAACCATAGTTTAGACACACAAATATATGAATGGAAAATATAAAATTATGAATCGAAAGCTCAGAACTGTTGGACAATACAAGAAATACCTGGAGTCAACTACCGACAATGTTTTTCCAATTTTGCGATCCCAAAAATTTATGAAAGGAGAGAAAATCAAACTCCTATTCTTATACCATGTGATATAAAATTAACTCCTCTTCCACCCTTAAGATAAAAAGAAAAAGATTCACCATCAGTACAAGTTGATCAAGTGATGAAAAATATTGGAAAACAAGGTAGTTTACAGAGCCTAGTTCAAACACTTACCGACCAAGTATATGGATGGTGGGATACTCTTAAAACACAACTATAGACATGGATGATTGCATTGCCATATTTTAAGACAATATTTGAGGGTAAATTAACAGAAAAACACATATTGAAAACTTTATACCTAGTGCAAACCCAATCTCTCACATACATAATATGAGTACAAGTGGCACATAATAGGATACAAGGATGAAAAAACATGGCCACATATCTTTCTAAACACCTTGAGCAATCTACCTAATAAGTGGTATAAAGTCGAAGAAGCAAAAGGAGAAACAAAGGGTTGGGAAGTAATAGAGGTCAATTTTGTGAATAATTTTCCAGTTATACATGCATGAGAGGAGTCAGAATATGCATTGCAAGAAGTAAACAAGTTTTTCATTGAATGTGAGACTCGACAGAAAGAAGTGCAAGAAATAAATAACATAATAAAAACTTCGACCTGTAAAAGAATAACATATCACCAAGAGAATCAGAGACATGCAATTGTAAGAAGAGGAAACTAAAAAAAAAAGTGTCCAGGGAACAATTTTAGATGGAAAAGAGACAACCCGATGGTATTACAGTGCTTTAAAGTAGTTGTTACTACCTAGGTCTCCACCTAGGATTGTCTACTTCCAAAAAAATTATAGTCTAATATTTTAATCTATTCTAAGCCTTCCTCATGACATTTTCCTAAGACAATCATGTATCCTTAAAGTTCTCCGCTATGACTTTATGTTCGCTTTATTATTTTTGTTTTCTATTTGATTATTAGTTTGTTAACATGTTAAGTTGGCACAAGATTGGCATGTTGTTTTTTGTACAATTAGTTTTGTAGATGATCCTCAGTGTTGGAAAGAAAAGAAACTAGCTCCAAAGCTAAAAAAGTTCCAGGTTGATGCGCTACAGAATATTATGCAACTGCATTGCGGAATTGTTCAACACTTGCACTACGAAACTTCCTTTAGGTGATAGTTGGCTACTAAAATGGTGTAGATGACAAGTTTGTTCATTCTTATGTGTGTACGGGTCCATTAGAGAAGTATGGTGTCAATATTATTTGCACAAACAATGAGGGAAATGCACAAGAATATAGTAGTTTCCCCTCTTGCTGTATTGAATATTTAGAAAACACCAAATTTGGAACTACAATGATGCTAAAGCAGAGATAAAGAAGGAATTTCTTCACCATCAAGTTGTAGATGAGGATATTTGAATGAATAATGAAGTATGCTATCCCCTTTCAACAAATTTTTGGTTTAAGATATGATAAAGGATGAGATAAACTATAAATCATCAAAATATGTACAAGAGCCACAAACTGTGTAATAATTTGAAATTCCAATCAACATCCCTAATTAATATCTAGATGGATAATTTACAGTAGTAGATAAGCCAAACTACCAATGGAATTATTACATCATAAGTGACCTTTATTTGAAGCATCATTGTGTAGTCATGATCTATCTTATCATCATGTTACCTATCAAATGCAAGGGATGTTGTTTGTCTATTTTTGGTGCTCTTAATGTTCAAATAATTTGACAAGATTAAATGTCTGAAATGATTTGATTTCACTGAAGTTATAGTCACTATTATAAGACAATAAATTGAAAATGACGGGGCTTATATGAAAGGAGAAATGCAAAATTTGTTCCAACTTCTTAAAATTTTATTGCTTTAGAGAAACATGACCATGAAGATTCTTTTTTATGGTATAGCAAAGAATGTAGCCGATGGTGATACATTAGGGGTGGTTTCATAATTTTATGAAGACGTCATAGCTCTGGAAACAACTCAATTTGTTCATACAACATCAAGTATGGTTGAAACAGTATTTGTTTATAATATCTACAGGAAATTTTACAACATTTTTGTACAACGTCAAGAGAAATAAAAGTTTTCTTGTTGTCAAATCTTTGAAGACCCAACATAGCAAGGAGGATAATGCTCATGTTTTGGGTGAATTTTTGACATTCAAATCTAACACATCATCAAGATTCTTCTAGAGTAAAACAATTTTCTAGCGAAAGACACATGGACAAATCCTCATCTTTTATGGGTGTTGAATTTCAAGAGAAAATTTTGGACTAATCACAAGGAATTTGCCTAGGTGGTGTTGAAATTACTCAAATAACTGAGAGGGGGGGTGAATCAATTATTTCCAAAGCTTAAACCATTTTTCAATATTCAAACCCTTATTAATGATTACAGATTTATAGTTATGATAATGCAACAAGTATAACAAAAGAGATGATTATTATCAATTACACATACATGATAGAGACAAACAAATATTCATTTTTATTTGAGCACCTACTCAAAAGAAGCTGCAACCTCTGTTTTACAAAATCCTTCTTGTAGAGAGAACCAACCCTCATGTTTTTCTAGCACCCACTAAAATAACATTCTCTAGCTACAAATGAGTGAAAGCATCAACTTCCACTTGTACAAAGAAGACAACATGTTTTCCTAGCACCACCCTACCACCCTTGTTTCTCAAACTTAAAACATGTTCAATACAATATTTAGAAAAACAGTTATAACAATGCAAACCAACTCTGTTTTGATCTGCTCCTGGATTTGCTTATGCATCTTGGTTCCCCTCATCATCTCTGTTCTGGATATTCTTTAAAGAGCTCAGAGTCCTTTGTCATTATGAAATCTCCACTTCAACGATGATCCCTGCACCAACTCTCTATATGCAGAGAACACACACATCCATTCATCACACACATCCTTTTATGCATATATGTCCTTAAACCCTTTACTTGTTCGCATGCTTGACAATCCATTTCCATAACTGATCAAACCGTTTGATGCCTTATGACAGACAAGGAGTCCAATCATTGAGTATTCATGAGTTTCTGCAACACATCTTCACCCTTTGGGTTCTTCCGCACTTGTCATTTTCTGTAATAAATCAGAGTTTCCACACTCCTAGTTCCGTAGTACTGGTTATGTACCAATCATTCCACACCATTGATATTCTTCGAGCTCTCCATGATCATTGATCTGAGAAGAAAATCATAAATTGGATATGTGATTTTTTCTTGATATCATTCCATGATTTCCGCTTTCCATATTCTGCACATCCTTTTCTGCATAATCAATCCACGCTGTCGATTTCTTGTGCAACACTTCCCTATCTTCAATCTTAGATCAGGTGCGGGATGCGGATCCTGGGTCTTTAACATTTTGTTAAACAACTTCCATACTTTTCCGCTTTCCACCTTTAGCTTGCAAAACTCCTTCCACACCATCTATTTCTTGTGCACTCTTTCTCGATCGTCGATCTTAGATCTGGTGCAGGATGCAGATCTCGAGTATTCAACATTTGTTTGAAAAACTTCCAAATTTTTTGCTTTTCGACTTTCGCTTGCAAAACTCCTTCCACACCGTCGATTTCTTATGTGCCCTTTCCTGACCGTCAATCTTAGATCCAGTGTGGGATGCAGATCTCAGGTTTTTGACATTTGTTTGAACAACTTCCAAACTTGCTGCTTGCAAAACTCCTTCTGTGCCATTGATTTCTTGTGCAGGTTCACTTCTGGCCATTGTATTTGTTCATCCGATTACATTTCAAACTTTGCGGATTTTCTCTTGACCATTGATTTCTTTTGTGGGTTCATACCTGACCATCGGATATGTCCATTAGATTCAAACTTTGCGGATATTCTCTTGATCGTTGATTTCTTGTGTGGGTTCACTCCTGACCGTCAGATATGTTCATCTGATTCCCGCAGTTCCACTCTTCACTTTTCTGTCTTCCTGACTTCAGAATCAGAAATCTGAACTTCTAGCATTAGTCCTCTCCCGTTCTCCCACTTTCTGCTTTCTGACTTTGGAAATTAGAAATCTAACTTTTTTTATTCTCAAACGTTTGGACTTTCGCCTTTCCGCTCCCGCAAGCCTCTTTCCAAACCGTCGATCTATTGCGGGGTGGGTTGTGACCGTCGATCTATATTTTGATGTAGATCACAACCTAACTCTGCGGATCTGCGTATCTTTGCTGCAGAAATCAAATACGACCATGGATTTGTTTGATGACGCACAAGCCATGGATTCTTTTGCTTATCTAGATCATATGCTTGGAACTATGTTGCCATCAATGACAACCAAATCACACTCTGATCTGTTTCCATATGACCGCAAAACCTCCAACAATCTCCCCCTTTGGCATTGATGGAAATTTTCAACTTCTGGATGCATGTTGTACTAGTAATCATCAATCTGTTTATCATATATAACAAACAACTTCTCCCCCTTTGACATCAATGTAAAAGAAGACTCTACAACACAACTTCCCCTATCAAAGTGAACAATTTATTTGGAATAAGATATGATACCTAGCTTCTAGCGTAGGTACTCAACTGTGTATTTGGTAAGGGTTTAGTGAAGATATCAGCAGTCTATTCTATAGAAGGAATAAAATTCAATTGAACTACTATGTTTGTAACCTTCTCCCTTAAGAAGTGATACTTAATAGGTATGTGCTTAGTCTTGGATTGAAAAAATGGATTTTTGGACATACTAATGGTGCTCGTATTATCACAATGGAGAGGAATGGGTTCAACATATTTTACCTCCAGGTCTATCAGTGTCTGGATCATCCAGAGAATCTGTGTACACCAGGTGGCAGCAACAATGTACTCGGCTTCTGTAGTGGATAAATATGTTGAGCCTTGCTTCTTACTCAACCATGCAACTAAAGAATCACCTAAGAAGAATGCACCTCCACTTGTGCTCTTCTTTCATCCAAACAGTTTTCCCAATCAACATCTGAATATGCAGTTAACTAAAGATTTTGATTTCTAGGATACTAGAGACCATAAGTCATTGTTCCCTTCAAATATTTAAATATCCTCTTCACAACCACCAAATGAATTTGCTTAGGAACAGACTGAAATCTTCCTACCATTCCAGTAACTTGCATTATATCAGGACGAAATGTTGTGACGTATAAGAGACTTCATTTCATTAACCGATATGTTCTCTGATCAACATCGGGTGAGGGATCATCCTTACTAAGTTTACAACCAACAACCATAGGTGTACTGACAGGAGATGAATCTTCCATCTAAAATTTATTCAACATATCATTTAAATACTTCTCTTGGGAGAGAAATAAGCCTTCAGGACTCTGGATAATGCGAAGACCAAGAAAGAATGGCAATTCTCCTATCATAGAAATCTCAAACTCAGATTGCATGGCATTAGAAAACCAATGCACATAAGAATCATTAGTGCATCCAAATATAATGTCATCCACATACACCAAAACTACTAATAGATTATCACCTTCAGATTTCATATACAAGTTACTGTCAACAATACCTTTCTTGAAACCTTTGTCTTGTAGATATTTATCGAGTCTATGATACCAGGCTCTTGGTGCTTGTTTAAATCCATATAGATCCTTCTTCAATTTGCAGACATTGTCAGGATTGTTTATCAGTTGGAACCCTTCAGGTTTCTCTATATAGACTTCTTCTTCTAGATCTCCATTGAAAAAGTTGACATAACATCCATCTGATACACTTTGAAGTTCTTATGAGTGGCATAGGAAAGAAGCATTCTAATAGCTTCCAATATTGATTCTGGTGCAAAAGTTTCATCAAAATCTTGTCCCTCAACTTGGGCATACCCCTTACAGACCAATCGAGATTTATTCCTCACAATTTGTCCTTGTTCATTCATCTTGTTTTTAAACACCCACTTGGAGCCTATTACATTTTTATATGCAGGTCTAGGAACCAACTCCCAAGTATTATTTTTCTCAATCTGATCAAGCTCTTCATTCATGTCTTTAACCCAATCTTCATCCTCACTGGCCTCTAACAAATTCTTAGGTTCCATCATAGATAGGAAAGCAATCTGAGATTGTTCTGAGGCTTTGATCAACTTTCTTATTGTCTGCACTTCTTTATTCTTGTCACCAATTATCTGACATTCAGGATGATTCTTCTGAACGATTCTGGAAGTTGCTTTTGTGTCTATATGTTGCCTTGAATCTGTCTGAGTGTTTTCACTTTCATAATCTGACTTTGAATCTTCTTTTTCTGATTCTTGGACCCGTTCTTCCTTAATTTCAACTGTATCTTCTGTACCTGGTTCAACACTGCTTATTTGAATATCTGTCACATAGATTCCTTCATCGATCTTAATGTCAATATAATCAACCAATTTATGTAGCCTCTTATTATAACAAGTGTACCCTTTACCTTTTGCAACATATCCTAAGAAGATACCTTCATCAGCCCTGTCATCATATTTCCTGAGATGTTCATCATTATTTTTGATATAACATTTACTTCCAAATACTTTAAAGTGTTTGATAGAAGCAGGTCTTCGAAACCATAGTTCATAGGGATTCTTATCACTGTTCGACCTTAGGTGAGCTTTATTAAGATATGGACAACTGTGTTAATTGCCTCTACTCAGTATGTCTGAGAAATATTCCTTTCATTCATCATTGATCTTGCCATCTATTGTAGTGACCTATTCTGTCTCTCAACAACTCCATTATGTTGTGATGTCCCTGGACTAATGTATTCTCTCTTAATTCCATATTTATCACAAAACTCCTTGAAGTCTCCTGAACATAACTCTCCTCCTCTATCAGATCTTATTGCCTTCAGTCTTATTCTTGTTTGATTCTCAGCCAGGGCCTTAAAAATTTTGAACTTTTCAAGTGCCTCTAATTTTTATATTAGAAAAGCAACCCATGTAAGTCTAGAATAATCATCAATGACCAACATAAAATATCTTTCTCCTCTTGTTCCTTCTTTTCTTGATGGTCCACACAGATCCATATGTACTAACTGAAGTGTTTTGTCCGTTGATGTGAAGTTCTTGGATTTAAACTGTGTGCGAGTCAGTTTTCCCATTTGATACAGTTTACAAACAGAGTCATATGGCTTTGATATATTAGGAAGATCTCTTACTGCACCATTGTTCACAAGTTTGATTATATGATCAAAGCTTAAATGTCCAAGTCTCCTATGCCAAAGCTAGCTTTCATATACTTGCTTAGATGACATTCTTCTTTTTCTTCTTTCAAGACAAAGACATTGTTTTCAGTTCTTATACCTTTTGCAACCAATTGTCCTGAGGGTACATACTTTATCTTGCAATCTTTAGAAGTGAAAACAACTTCACATCCTTTGTCACAAACCTGACTGACACTAAGAATATTATCTTTTAGTCCATCTACAAAAATCACATCCTGGGCTTTCCCTTTGCCATTAATCAACTTGATTGTTCCTTTTCCTTTGATCTTCCCTGGAGCATCATTTCCAAAAGTTACATTTCCTGATTTATTTTCACTTAGAGATAAAAACTTACTTTTATCACCACTCATGTATTTGGAATATCCACTGTCAATATACCAGGGGTCTTTATGCTTTTGAGCAGAAAGGACTAGGCCACATTTGTTATTTTATTTCTTCTTCCAAAATTTATTACTTTCAACAAAGTAATTCATTCTTGGGTTTGTTTTGCAATCCTTCAGATGAAAGTTTGAAGCCCTGTGTCCAAATTTATGACAAACATAACATTCTGGCTCATTGTACAGTAGATCAAAAGAATTGTTATTTATATCATGAGTTATTCTCTTTGTTGTGAATTGATTTGTATGCTGTTCTTGTTTGCTTGCTGTCTGTCTCGTTCTATGTTGCAGCAATTGACTATTCTTTGATTGTATATTTCTAAAATTAAATGCACAGTTTGCGGATTTGTGACCAAAATTAGTGCAACAATAATAGTAACCATGGAAAAAATTTTGGTACCTGAATCTTGGAGGTCTTCCCTTTTGTTGAATATGTTTCTGAGCTACCCTTGGTTGATAATTCTGATCTAAATTTCTAATTCTCGTACTTGCTTCATTTTCTTTTGTTTGCACAGTATGTTCACCTTTTGATTGATTGTTGCATGAGCCTTCTTCATAGCCAAGACCTGTTTTTAACCATGGGGACCTTTGCTTACTGAGAATGGTGTTCAATTCTTCTGAGGCTTTGATATTTGACAGGTTCTGGTGGTATAGAGCTTGAAATTTCTCCAATTCCTTCCTAGATGTCACTTCTTCTTCTTCCAAAGATTAACATCTCTTTTTCCCTTCTGTTAATTGTTTTTTAAGAAGATCTTCTAGTTTGTTTGACTCTTCTAGTTCCAATTTTAAGAGGGAAATATCTTCAGTTGGTTCTTTGCCATTCTTTTTATACTACAACAATAATTGGTTCTGTTTCCTTTTCTTTAATCTGAGTCTGTCAATCTCCTCTAGAGCACTGATTAGTTCACCTTCCATATCCACCATGGCTTCCTCCTCATTCAGGTCACTCCCTGTATATTCATTTCCAAAATCCTCTATGACCATAAGCATGAAGTTATTCACTTCATCTTCATCAGATGAATCATTGTCTGTCTCTTCTGAAGAATCAACATCATTTACACAAAGGCTTTTCTTTTTGTGTTTAGCCTCTTTATTGTATTTATTGAATGCATAATTTTCATCATCATCAAAAGTCTACCTCTTGTGCTTGTGGAGACATTTATATGCAAAATGACCTATTTTACCACATTTAAAACATTTAAAGGACATATTGCCTTTGTATTTACCTGAACCTTTCTTCAGTCTCTTACAAATTTTGCCTCAGCCACATCCATTTCAGAATCAATGTTTTTATCTGCTTTAAAGGAAGCTTCTCTAGTGGTGGATTTGTCTTTACCAATCCTCATTTCATAGGCTATCATAATACCTAGGAGTAGGTCAATAAGCAGATTTTTTAGATCACTCAATTCTTCTATTCCTGAGACTTTGGGATTAAATCTCTTAGGCAAAGATCTTAAAATTTTCTGAACTAAGAATGCTTCATCAAACTTTTTACCAAGACCCTTCATGGCATTCACAGTCTCTTCTATTCTTAGGAAATATTTACTAATTGTCTCATCCTCATTCATCTTTAGCTGTTCAAATTTTAGTCTATATGTCTGTAGTTTGGGATTCTTTACTTTTTCATTTCCTTCATAACTATTTACAAGCTTATCCACATCTCTTTCGTAGAATCAAGATGCATTAATTTAACAAACTCAGCCTCTGCAAGACCACTCAAAATAGCGTTCATTGCCTTTGCATTAAAACTAAATTCCAACTTGTCATCTTTGGAGGCTAGCACAATTGGATTTACATAGCCAGTCTCTACTACATCCCAAAAATTAGCTCCTAAGGACATTATATAGGTTCTCATTCTAACCTTCCTAAAGGCAAAGTTTGTTCCATTAAACATAGGAACCTTATTGGATGAAGTCCCTTCATAACTTGTCATGTTTAAGCTTACATATCTACCTTTAGACAAAAGGAACCCGCTCTGATACCAATTGTTGAAATTACTCAAATAACTGAGAGGGGGGTGAATTAATTATTTCCATAGCTTAAACCATTTTTCAATATTTAAATCCTTATTACTGATTACAAATTTATAGTTATGATAATGCAACAAGTATAAGAGAAGAGATGAAGATTATCAATTACACATACATGATAGAGACAAACAAATATTCATTTTTATTTGAGCACCTACTCAAAAGAGGTTGCAACCTCTGTTTTACAAAATCCTTCTTGTAGAGAGCACCAACCCTCATGTTTTTCTAGCACCCACTAAAATAACATTCTCCAACTAGAACTGAGTGAAAGCATCAACTTCCACTTGTACAAGCTTCAACTTGTACAGAGAAGACAACACGTTTTTCCTAGCACCACCCTACCACCCTTGTTTCTCAGACTTAAAACATGTTCAGTACAATATTTAGAAAAACATATATAACAATGCAAACCAACTCTGTTTTGATCTGCTCCTGGATTTGCTTATGCATCTTGGTTCCCCTCATCATCTATGTTCTAGATATTCTTGAAAGAGCTTAGAGTCCTCTGTCATTATGCAATAACTACTTCGATGACGATCCATGCACCAACTCTCTGTCTATAGAGAACACACACATCCATTCATCATGCACATCCTTTTATACATATCTGTCCTTAAACCCTTTACCTATTCATATGCTTGACGGTTCATTTCCATAACTGATCAAACAGTTCGATGCCTTATGACATGCAAGGAGTCTAATCGCTAAGTAGTCATGAGTTTCTGCAACACATCTTTGCCCTTTGGGTTCTTCTGCACTTGTCATTTTCTGCAATAAATCAAAGTTTCCTCACTCCTGGTTCTGTAGTTCTGATTCTGCAGTACCGGTTCCGTACCAATCATTTTGCACCATTGATCTTCTTCGAGCTCTCCGTGAACATTGATCTGAGAAGAAAATCATAAATTAGATATGTGATTTTTTCTTGATAACATTCCATGATTTCCGCTTTTCGTCTTCCGCACATCCTTTTCTGCATAATCAATTTGTGACGTCGATTTATTATGCAACACTTCCCTATAATCGATCTTAGATCAAGTGCGGGATGCGAATCCCAGGTCTTCAACATTTTGTTAAACAACTTCCATACTTTTCTACTTTCAACCTTCTGCTTGCAAAACTCCTTCCGTGATGTCGATTTCTTGTGCACTCTTTCCCGACTGTCGATGTTAGATCTGGTGCGAGACGCAGATCTCGAGTTTTCGATATTTGTTTGAACAACTTCTAGATTTTTCACTTTCCGACTTCCACTTTCAAAACTCCTTCTGCGTCGTCGATTTCTTGTGCGCCCTTTCCCGATTGTCGATCTTAGATCCGGTCTAGGATGTGGATCTCAGGTTTTCGACATTTGTTTGAACAATTTTCAGACTTTATGCTTTCTGACTTCCGCTTGCAAAACTCCTCTTGCACTATTGATTTCTTGTGTGGGTTAACTCTTGACCGTCAGATCTATTCATCTGATTACCTCTCAAAATTTGCGTATTTTCTCTTGACCGTTGATTTCTTTTGCAGGTTCATACCTAACCATCAAATCTGTCCATCATATTTAAACTTTATGGATTTGCTCTTAACCGTTGATTTCTTGTGCGGGTTCACTCCTGACCGTTGGATCTGTTCATCCAATTCCCTCACTCCGCAGTTCTGTACTTCACTTTTGCATCTTCTAGATTTTGGAATTGAAAAAATCAACTTCCAGCCTTAGTCCTTTCATATTCTCCCACTTTCTGCTTTCCGACTTCAAAAATAAGAAATCTAACTTTTCTTATTCTCGAACTTTTGGACTTCCGTGAGCCTCTTCCCAAACCGTCGATTTATTGCAGGGTGGATTACGACCGTCGATCTGTATTTTGATGCGAATCATGACCTAACTCTGTGGATCTGCATCTCTTTGATACGGAAATCAAATATGACCATGGATCTGTTTGATGACGCACAAGCCATGGACTCTTCTGAGTCTTCTGCTTCTCTGGATCATATGCTTGGAACTATCTCTCCATCAATGACAACGAAATCACACTCTAATTTTTTCCATATGACCGCAAAAACCCCAATAGATGGTTTAAAAACCACCTCAGAAACAGGTTGATCTACAAAAAATTATTCTATTTTTTACATGGGCGTTATGTTCTAGTGAATAAAGGTGTAATCACGAAGTCTATTTTTTAGGATTTTTCCATATTTTCTTGTAGGTGATTGTTTTTTCATCTGATCCAGGAGAAGATTCTGCCAAATAGAAGGGAATGTATTGAAGAGGTTTAAAACCCACTTTATAAATGGGGTGAACAACAAAAATCTCACTCATTTTTGTAACATCTATCACGGGTTGAGATATTCAAATTAAGTTTTAGATCCTATTTTTTTGTATTTCACTATAATCAATATTTTGCAAAAATGACAAATCAACAACCTCAACAATTCAATTTGGGATGAGATCTTTCTAAATATGGGGTAGAAGATTATCAAATACAATAGTTTTGTATATAGACGAGGATGTAATAATCTATATATTATAAATTTAATTTGAATCTAGGTGTTCTTCCTTCAATAAGTTTAGGTTCGATTTTAGGTGGTGTAATGTCCCTTCTTGGAATTTTGGAAAAAGTTACAATTTGGGCAACTTCAAGTTTAAATAGTAACGACTCTAGGGGGTTCCAACTGACACCAAATGGTCCCAAATTTGAAATGAAATGGTGTGTTTAGTATTATCACATCCCAATATGAACTTTGAACACTTTTAGTTTGACTTCAACCCTCTACAACTTGGTTTGGGGCTAATGAGAGAAAGTGCAAGTTTCTTAGGAAAAAGTAGTAAACTAGTCTTTCTTCGTTTGGATCCAAACACCACCGAACCTTTCAAATTCCTTATGGAAGTATCCCATGGGATTTAAAACACCCTAACAAACCTCATACACTCAATGGTTGAATCATAAAACTCATTTTGACATGTTATTCGAGTTTGCACAATTCTGACTAATTTCTTGCTTTAGAATCAGTGAAACCCAAGTTTATCCAAATGCACCCAAATGACTTCAAATTCTGTATGAAAGAGCTTGAGGAGTATTAGGAAATACTATTTGATATTATGAAGTTTCATACTCTTTCCATATGCTTCTAAAAATTTCTTTTGACCCTAGGGAAAGAAGGACAAAAACACTAGGAAAATTGATGTTAAAACCCCCAAGGGTAGATGCCACTTTTGGATCTCTAAATGTAGTACGAACCTCCCAAATGTTAAGTTTTCTATGCTATCATATATTAAGTCCTAAATTTATTAGCATTTAATACATTTTCATAATAACAACATAAAGAGGATCACTGAAAGAAACACAATCACAAGGTACACATCAATTTACCCTGAGAAACCCTAAAGAGAAAAACCCAACAAAATTTACTCAATATAGATTAACAGTATGAAATTCCCAAAGAACAAAGTCTCATCAAGTGAGAGACCAAAAACTAAGCATAAAAGCTAAGACAACAAATACAATGTTTCTCCTTCTCAGTCTCTCCTTCTTTCTCTCTCTTGCGCAATACACGTGTGTGTGTGTTTATAAATGAGGGAGGGTGCCTCCCTATTTATACTAAACTTCCCAATTGACATTTTACCTAACTGGGATGACCTACCTGACTAGTAGGGGAAACCTACCTAAGTACACTACACAATAATAATTATATTTATCTTTTCTCAGTGCTATTGACCCGACTTACAACTGAGGGTTTACCTCATGATATTTACATGACCTTTTACATCGGTAACATATCTCGAAGGAGGAATAATAATTATTTGAAGTACAAGTAGAATATTCTTTGAAGTTACATTATTTCAGCACTCCCCCTTAACAAGAAGGGTATTCTACTGACAACAACAACAACTGGTGTGGCTTGACACAACATCTTCGGAAGGAGAGAGAGAGGAGGCATCATCAACATAATCTTTTGGAACATCGTCTGGTACACCTATAGATCATTTGAAGTTTTGAACAACATCATCATCTTCAGGATGGAGTTGGAGTAACATCATCATAATATTTAGTATAGAGCTGAAGTAACATGATCTCCAACATGGAATTGGGGCATCATCATCTACAGTAACATCATCAACAACGTGGAGCTGGAGCATCATAATCTGTAGTATGGAATTGGAGCATCATCTGCAGCATAGAGCTGGAGCATCATCATCATCTGCTAGAACATCATCATATGCAACATGGAATTGAAACATCATCAACAACATGGAACTGAAATCATCAACAACATGGAGCTGGAGCATCATCATCTGCAGTATGGAACTGGAGCATCATCTATAGCATGGCGCTGGAACATCATCATCATCTGCTGGAACATCACGTGGGATAGGGATCTGTTGCCGCCTTTCACACACCTGGGTCACGTGGCATAAATATTCAAGCCACTCGGTGTGTCCTTGGGGGCAAGTCTCGAGTCAAGGTTGTCACCTTGTTCTTGACTCATCCGTTTAGGCTCAACTCCTAACGAAGCCAAGGGGGGTAGAACCTATTAAGTTACTACGGATACTTACTTAGTGTTGTGATGTTTAAACTGACTGAGTTATTTAGGAGTTTACAATTTAACTATAGATAATCAAAGATGGCAAGATGTAAAAGATGAACACAAGAAAGCACAATGCTAAGACACAATATATATATAAGCAAGAAATTAACCAGTGCCTTAGAATGGAGTCAAAAATAGAATCAATATTCTTGCATGCGCTTGGAGTGAATGTTTTGCAATTGCCTCTTGGTATGTTTTAAGTTAAGTCTGAAGTGTGAGTTGATTAAAATTAGGCTAAGGGGGGACTCCAGATATACCCAAGAGTACTTGGAGTATGTCCAAAACTAAACCTTCACGGCTACCCGCAAGGAATATGTGGGCTGAAATGGAGTCTCTGGGGCTATTGTTCGTAACGCACCCGTTAGGGTGTGACAGAGATCGGTGCCCTGAGGTCCCTTTTCAGAAGTTCCCGCTTCCTTTGGGTATTTTGCCACCATAAAGGTTTGATCTAGGTGTTGGATTTTCACCTGATGGTTTGTCAGTTGGGGAGAGTGAGTCCTAATTATACTAGTCACCCAAGTGCTTTTGATACAGCTTGCTTGATCAGACGAATCGCATCCAAGTGCAGAGCATACACACTGGAGTCTTGTCAATTTTAGTAAGTTTTAAACTGAGTGTTCTTGTTTAAAAGAAAACCCTCCAGGAACCTCTTTCGATCCAAGTGGATCTCAATCGGGGAATCAAGGAGGGTTTAATTTTAAAAATGCTGATAAATAAAAGATGAAAAATAAAACAAATACACAATTCTGGTTTTCTAATTAATCCTACCACGAATCTCTTTCCCCTTTCAGGTCAATCGGGAAGTCGTGGGGTAAGTATTATGATTACTTTGAAATGTAAAATATGGAGTATGATATTAATAATGAAATAAAGTATACTACCCTGCAGATTATATTAATGCTAGTTTAAAAAAAATAAATAAGCAGAAAGCGACGAAAAGGACACCGACGCAAATCCCCCCAGGGGGGATGGGGAATGGGCTCGAAAGAGCCTATTCCAAAAATAATTTTATTTATTATTGGTTACAACATCAGTGAACTGAAATGATCAGAAAATTCTTGGTCCTTATACAGGCTGAAACCAAGATCTTACAACTTTGCAAAATTTTAAGATTTTAGTGAAAAGGGAGACCCCTGGGGGGATTTGAACGCTCCTGAGGCCACTTCGGACAGCAGATTCCTTTCTTTTCTATCAGACCTGATAAAATACAGAGAGAATATTAGAATAACAAACACCCAAAATCACTTTAAGAGTACCTTTGGATCAGCCTACCTTATCTCAAAAAAAATGAAGTTAAAACTAGCTAAACATGCAAAAAAGGAACCAAGGAAAGCAAGATTTCCTTGGGATATTGGCTTGCTGTTTGTGCAGCCAATTAAATATGCACTGATATTGCAGAATATTAAATTTTATAACAGCAAAAGGAAATCTAATGCATGCGATCTACAAGTTTTCTTTAAAAAATCATGCAAAAAGACGATTTCCCTAAAGCTAGATCTAGAATGCTTATGAAACTTTTTTGAGTGCAAGATCTAGACTATAGGATTTGATAAGATAGGTCTATGTTGGAATTACTTTTAATATGATATATATAAGCAAAATCAAAGCTATGAACAGAGTAACCGGGTAAAAATGTTGATTTTTTGTAGAAATGAGAAGAAGAGGAGAGAAGGTCGAATCGTTGCTTGAATGGAGCAAGCTGAAAGGAGGCCCTTTTGTGGAGTGCCGAGGGACAAAGTATTGAGATTATTGGATAGGAATGGCTTCAATCTAGATCCACACCTTCATCCAATCGGGAACCTGCAACTAAATAACACAAGCCTACACACACCTCGTGAGATCTGGATATAGATGTATAAAGCAACAAAAATGAAAGATTATGCCAAAATAACCTTATTTAAGCATATAACTGAAATTTTTGAGCATACATCATATGGATAAACAAGATCAAGCAAGCTAGCTTTCCTAGTTTATACCCTTACTAGATTCAACTGAATCCTTGAAGCCAGAACACAGAAGCAGCACAGAATTTGGCAAGAAATTGCAGCTACCACATTAGCAACATAACACTGAGAATACACACATACACATGCACTACACAGTATAGCCTCCAAAGCTTCTTTATTCACAAATGATGATCAAATACATAGTTACAATGGCAATCCCTTCAGTCCAGCTCTAACTAGCTTGGAAGAGGGAGCCTCAAGCAGGATATATACAAATTACAGGCCATCCAGCCCAGGGGGGGCGCAATTCCTCATGGAATCAAGTGAAATCAACTGAGGGAGAGTCCATCAATGCATAACTAAAGCTGTACTGAGCCTACTTGTCAACCGGGGGCTTGATTGAGCTGACACATCAACCCATACACCGACACATCGGCCCACAGAGCATCCAGGAGAGTCCACACGTGTGGAGGAGAGAGAGAGGGCACAATTTCCCATGAAGACAGCTGTAGATCAACTCTGGATCTGATTTGATCCCCTCCTTCAGTCAAGGATTTGTTAGATCCAGTCAATCTGCTCCAGATCTGATTGATTTCAATCAAATTGGTTGAGAATCCACTAATCTATTGATTTTGGATTTGCTCCATTATTCATCAATTTATTAATTAAAATAATCAATAATTGATTTTTGGGGCTTTCTGACCTGAGTGATGGAAGATCACTCAAAACTTAGGAAATAGTGGGTCCATGGGTTTACATGGTGCTCTTAGCTTGAAAATGAGCACCTACATGACTGAAACCGATTATTTGGCCCACTTTTATTACAAAATCAATTTTTCCAATTAAACTATTAAAAAATAGCCTGAGTTTTGGAAAAATTTAATTTTAATAAAAAACACTGAAAAAACTAAAAAATTGAAAAATTGAAAAACACCTAGGGGGACTTAGACATGTTCATATGACTCAAAAATGATGTCTAGCATGCTTATACATTGACACATAGACTCTAATAACCTCAATAGGCCTAAATGCCAAGCCGACCACCCCAACTTTGGAGGTATGGAGTGAAAAACTCAGAAATTATCAGTTGTTTATTCAACAACCAATAATAACCAAGGGAAAAAACACCCTGGGCTAATCGGATTGACAAATGAAGTCTAAGAGACTGAGTCTTTTACAGACACTATCATGCTAGAACATTTATTACAATTCCCCCATGGGGTATGAACATGTGATATAATACAACAAGCACTTCCCAGAAGTACTTCCACAGGTCTTTTGAAGTCTGAACAAGTTAACCCTGTCCGGTTCACCAGGCTCACTTGATAAAAAACCATTAAGTACAACTTAGGTGGTAACAGGATCATAGCTGTAATACTGAGAATGTAACTACAAATGGGACATACTAAGGGAAGTAATCAAAATATGAATACTCAGGGGATCCAAGGAAAACTCATCATAGAATACTCTGAACAAAGGTGACCCAATTGGGGGAAGCTACCAAATGGTGATATAGGGTGGCGTCAAAAGACACCGTTATGATACGATCTCATGGATTATTAGCAAGCCCGAGAAAGTAAATGCTCGATGGTGTTTTCATTTTTAGAGAGTTTGAAAACAGGAAGAAGACTCTAGTGTGGTCTCTTTTTCGTATGCAGTCTCCTGAGTCCAAAAAGGGATAAAAGAATGCGCAAGAGAGCTCTCCCAAGCTTTGGGGAAGGAAGACTTCTTTACCATTTGTAGTCCAATCAGGCCAGAAAAAGGTTAAACTTACACTAACAGGACGGTCATTCAAGTACTTTTACAAGCATGAACGAAACCAGGTTTGCTCAACAATCTTTTATTGATGAGAAGGCTGGAAAAGAGCTTAAATACAACCGATGATGATATTTTTCATAAAGTTCGGTCCCAATGCCCGATAAAGCATAAAAGGATGCAAAGGGAAACGTCCATGTCCTGAGTGTGCCAAGGTGGTCCTTTTCTTATGACAGTCTATATAATTCGAAAAAGGAGGTAAATGAGGTTACATAGACGCCCTTTCAAATACTTTAACGAGCATGAAAGGAAGAAAGCGTGCTTGATGATCTTTTCATTCTTTTAAGAGTTAGAAAAGAGATTAACAAAAACTCCATAATGGTCAATCAAGCAAGGGGGAAGTGTTTGATATATGGAAAGAGGTTATGTTGTGAACATGGCCGATGGGTATAAAATACAGAACACTAGTGGGGCCCCCTTGCGGGACAATGGATGGTGGTAAAAAATGGTTGACTATGCAGTATGGATGGAGCGACTGACTCATGAACGTGTACAAGTAGAGAGTCATGTGACGACACACAAACCAAGGTGGCCTCCGGGAAGTGGCCTAAAAAATCTTAGTGAGAACATAAGATGAGGGTCTCATCCATAGACAGAGGGCAAAAAAACAAACCTGATGGCATGAATGACAGCCCAAACGGACTCCAGATGACTCTATAGTGCTCGGAAGAAAAACAGGCCCAATGGAGGCCTATAAATAGGAGGGACCACATGACATGTGTCATTGTTGTTGTTCATTGCTGAGTTGGAGTGGAGGAACCCATACCTCTTTTGATGATTTCTTTGATTCCGACCGGTGGTTTTCAGATCCGTGACTTGCAGGTAAGAGTACTCTTCAAAACCGTCCTTTTCACTTGTTTATTTTTGGCTTTAGCTCATCCGGGTGCCCCTACCAAACTGAAAGGGTTCGTTAGAGCTCAGTCATGCTTTTCGATAGAAAATCCGTGACCTAGGTCATTCTTTTTGGGTAGATAGTCATGACCCAGTTGCACCTGTCAAAGAGATAGGTGCGATTTGAGCCACATCTGTTCAGCCAAAAGGAGCGACTGAGTCGCGACTATTCAGGGATTAAGTGCGACTTGGGTCACCCACAATGGCTAAGAAGGCGTGACTTTATCCCTGGATGAGATTTTCTTGTGAGGTTGAGTTTGGCAGGGATTTGTTTGATGTGCAGGATGGCCCGACCTATGTGCTGAGAGTGGGACCTTGGGATCTTGCGGACTCAGGCACTGAGAAATGTGGGGGTGCAGGTCACGCTTTCCTGTAGTGGACTACTAAAGTACTTCCAGGTACCACTGATGCAGACCGCAAGAATGTTACTAGAGACAGTGGTGAGTTTTTGGGATATAGACGCACAGTGGTTCATGATCCATGGGGAGTAGCTTGAGATCATACTCCATGATGTGTACTTTTTTACTGGGCTCCCGATCTTGGGAGTGATCGATGACACGACGCCGAATCTTGGACATGGGGTGACACTAGATGATATATGTGAGAGGCACTGCTATGCCTCGGCTACTGTGCGTGGGTCATACATTTTGATGTGTGACATTGAGATTCTCTCGACTCAGGCGATTGCAGTGATGGTGTTGCAGATCTTGGGGGTCGTTTGGGACCCATAAGATCTTTGGGGGGCCGCTCCAGATTATGGAGCACGTGATGGAAGGAACCTACTATGGGTGGTCCCAGATGTACTTGGCCGTGGTTTGGTGTTCACTGAACCACCTGAGGAATATGGGAGGGGATTTCTATTTCCCCTCATTTTTGTGCTCTTTCTTCTTTGAGAGACTGCCGACCCTTCGACTGGACGTGGCTATGCGGGATGGCGGGCCTCAAGAACCTTGGATGTGGCGATGGAGTGAGATGCTGGTCCAAGAGGGAGGAGACTTAGTGGGCCACTTTTTTACTCAGGAGCTACTCACGCAGTAAAAGCAGCTTCCATTCCTCATTGAGAACTACTCGTACGCAGGGATGGACTACAGGGGAGACCCAGAGATTCCCCAACCACCAGGACATGCCTAGGGGCTAGATGGTACGTATACATGGTGTTTTATGTGTATACATTCATGTATAGTTTACTAGCTTAGTGGTATCCAATTTATGTTTACAACAAATACTTATGATGTACTGTGTGTATGTGCATATGTTGGACCACAACTTCCCATTGGTTACGAGCAACGGTGGGGCAGGGTGGAGGGGGTGGATCCCCCTGCTCCCGGGCCCTGGAGTACCTTGAGGTCACTTTGTCATGACATAAAGCGTTTATTAGATGGTGTTATGGATGATGGATGGCAGCATTTGGATGATGATTTGATTGCTGCTTGTTACCACGCTCCTCCTGAGTGGGTCCCCTTGATGAGGAGGATCGCAGTCGCCACCGAGTATGTTCAGGCGGTGATGCAGGGTGATGCGCCAATGGAGGATGAGGATAGCTCCAGTGAGGAGGAGGAAACATTGGAGGATGTAGAGTCAGAGGACCAAGAGGAGGATTCTGAATCTGATTAGCAGTTAGTGGAGTTGCCCCTAGTGTAGTGGTGCACTAGGATTTTTGTATTGATATGTATGATCAGCTGAGACAGCTTGTGGAACTTCTCATTTTGTATTGAACACTTATGACATGTTATATATATATATATATATATATATATATATATATATATATTATGCACATGGATGCACTTTTTATGGTTTTTTATACGAGTCTTTTTATGATGAAAATGCATAGATGATGTATATAACATATGTATACATGACTATATGATGATGCATGATGCAATTTCTTATTTCCTATATGCGATAATGAATATGCCACTCTAGAACATCATTAGCCATTTGGTCTGCTACACTATTGAGGTTTCTGGGAACATGTGTGAATGTGATGGATTCAAAATTTCTAACCAACTGTTTAGTGCACAAGAACTTTCTAAAGAGACAAGGGTCGCGTACCCGATAGCGGTGATTCAACTGGGAGACAAGCAGTTGGGAGTCTAAGAAGACATCAAGGTGACGAATACCCAATTGGAGGGAAGTGGCCAAGAGACCACCAACACCATCATTCTCAGCCTGGTTGTTGGTAGCGATGCCAACACACATTCTGTCGATATGGATTAACTCATGTGATGGGGAATAGATAACCCACGCAGCTGAGGCGAGATTAGGAGACCATCTACTTGCTCTGTCACAAAATCCAATGTAGCGATGCAAGGTAGGATCCATCTGGAGCAGTCAAGGAAACAAATGGTAAGACTCATGTTAAGAATGGTGTAAAACAAAAAAAAGAAAGATTATACTACAAGTGACTGATAGTAGTGACTTTAGGCGTAGAACCTCTTAAGGTAGAGCCCATTGCGGGGATTCTTCAAGAGGAGGCCATCCGAGTCAGCAAGGATATATGCCCCCTTGTCGAGGAAGTGGTGGATGACATAAGGGTCATACCACATGGACTCAAACTTCCATTTTACCAACTTATCGTTGGCTTGGTCATAAATGAGGACCAGCTCGCCTTCGCTAAAGGTGCGAGGGTGGACATGGGAGTCAAAATGTGACTTCGAGCGAGTTTTAGCTGCTTCAATTGCTTGGAGGGTAGCATGACCGTCCTCATTGGTCTGCTCAAGCAAAATAAGACGTTCTTCTAATGGGGATGTATCAGGAAGGAGCTCTACGACAAGGCAGAGTGATAGAATCTGGCACTCAATGGGAAGTACCAATTCAACACCATGGACTAACTAGAAAGGGGTAAAGCCAATGGTGGTATTTGTTGAGGTTTGGTAGGCCCAGAGAGCAGAGAAGAGCATATGGTGCCAGTTGGTTTTGTGGTTTCCTACCATCCACTGGAGCATGGTTTTGATGATTTTGTTGACAACTTAAACTTGTCCATTGCCCTGAGGGTAGTAAGAGGAGAAGTACTGGCGTTCGAACTTCAACATGGTTGAAAGCTCGGTCCAAACTGCGTCTTCAAAGTGTCGACCATGGTCTGACACTATTTGTTGGGGGACACCGAATCGAGAGATGACATGGTTAAAAAAAACCACGCTGCTATGTCGGCTTTGCAATTGAAAGTAGGCATGGCCTTAGCCCATTTGGTGAAATAATTGATGACCACAATGATGTAGTTATGGCTTCCAGTTGAGGTAGGATTACAAGTCATGAAGTCGATCGCTCACTTGCAGAAGGGATCAACTGTGATGATAGGATGCAGTGGTGCAGGGGGGGGTCCTTAATTTTGGGGAAAAGAGTTGACATATGTGGTAGTGTTTTACTGCCTCTATGCAATCAGTGAAAATGGTCAGCCAAAAATAACCGGTACGGAGAATATTTTGGGCAGTAGCCAAACCAGAGAGGTGGCCACCACAGGCTCCACTATGACAGTAATTAAGGACTTTTTCAGCCTCATTGTGGGTGAGGCAACGATGCAATATGGTATCAACGCCCCAACGGTATAGAACATATTCGATTGGGAGATGGCAAGAAGCTTGGTGTCAGATTCGCCGTCTATCTTTGCGGCTCAGGTTGGCCCCGATTTTTTGGGTGTGTAAGTATAGGAGGATGTCCCCATACCATGGGTCTTCCGTGGAATTGACAAACATGAATTCGTCAGGAAGGTTGACCGTAATCAGTGGCGATGCAAACAATGGAGGAAGGCCTGTCATGAGTTCAGCTAATGCTAAAGCCTTGGTGCTCTTAGGTGCAATAAAATCCAAGTTGAACTCCTGAATAACGACTACCCACTTAGCAGCACGACCTTGTATGAGGTGATGGCTCAAGAGGTATCACATGGGGTTGGAATCGACCACCACCCTAGTGTGGTTGAAAAGGATGTAATTTCATAGATTTTGGGCAGAAAAAACAACGGCAAGGGCCATCTTCTCTTCATGTGAATAACGTCAAGGGGGACCAATCAATTTTTGACTTATGTAATATATCATATGCTCTTAGCGAGCATCGTCTTCTTGGACTAAAACTTTGGCGATGGCATTTTTGAATGCCGACGCATAGAGAATGAAGTCTTTGGTGAAGTCGGGTGCAAATAACAATGGGGCTGAGGCCAAAGCTTGTTTTAATGCATCCAAAGTGTCTTGGGAATTCTCATCCCAAACAAAAGGAATGTTGGTACAAAGTAGTTGTAAGAAACCATGGAATTTCATCGCATAATCTGGAATAAAACGATGAAGGAAGTTGGCCTTGCCTTGGAGACTTTGCAGTTGGCGCAAAGTACATGGTGATGGGAGATCGAGAATGGATTGAAATTTTAGAGGGTCCACCACAATCCCTTTGTGAGACACAATGAACCCAAGTAAACGACCAGTTGGGACACAAAACACGCACTTGAGAGGGTTCAAGCATATATTGTATTTGTGGCATCATAAGAAAACTTGTCGCAAGTCGTCGAGGTGTTGTGAACGCTTCCATGAGCGAGCCGTGAGGTCACCTAAGTACACCAGGATGATATGAATGAGGTCGTGGAAGCAGAACATCACAACTCACTGGAAAGTGGCTCTAGTATTCTTGAGGCCAAATGGCATGACGCGATACACAAACATGCCCTAGGGGGTGGTGAAGGCAATATTGTATTGGTCTTCTTTCCAGATCTGAATTTGGTTTTACCTGAAGAAACCGTCCATGAATGAAAATACTTCATGTCCGTCGTAGGCGTCAATGATTTGGTCAATGAACGGAGTAGGGAATTTTTCTTTGGGAAATTCCAAATTCAGGTTGCAAAAATCAGTACATACGCAGATGGTTTCTTGTTTTTTATTCATGGGAACAAGATTAGAAACCCAAGTGGTATACGCGATGGGGTAATTGAAACCAGTTGTGCGCAGTTTATCAATCTCAGCCTTGACCGTGGTGGCCTTTTAAAGGTGAATTGGTCTTTTCTTATGACAAACGGGTGCCACATTAGGCCATGTGTCTATATGATGTTCAACGATAGACGGATCTAAACCAGGCATCTCGGTATAAGACCAAGAAAAGATATCACATAATTCCTGAAAGAGTGCTTTATAGAAAGTGACTTCTTTAGGGGAGCACGATGCTTTGAGTGTGATTTCTTCAACAACCTTAGGGTTGGTTGATTTATTGACCTTAATTGTGGGTGAAATGTTGGCCATGTTTCCTTCTTCAAAGACGTCGGGAGCTGGAATGGGGTTTTTGAACCAATCCATCTTACCATGGATGAAGTCCTTGGCTTCAATTGAATATTGATATGACGATGATAGAGGTTCCTTGGGGATAAAAAATGAAAGATGGTGCATATCGGCCCAAGGGTTTTCAGGAGCTGACAAAGCTTCAAGGATATCCTTGTCGTTGCTGAAACAACAGGTTGATAGATCAGAGGGATCATCTATGGTTGCCAGGACGAAAGGGTTGGTGGAGCTGGAAATCATGTAAATGGTGGTGGTGTTCGAGGAGGAGGCCGAAGGGTGAATCTCCTCGATGAAAGTGATCTTGGACTCACAAGAGTGTTTTCAAAGATCGTGAAGTTTAGACCGATACTTGGACATGTCTAGACAATGGTGAGAATAATGTCCATATAATCCATAAATTGCGCATGCATGGTTTGTCCTTAAAGACTTGTTTTTGATTGCTGGTGGAGTTGAGACGATGAATATTGGAGTCTCGTCAGATTTATCCATGGCATCTATGTGCGTCTGTAGGATAGGTATCTCTGGGAAGTTTTGAGTTGCATGAACATGGACATCACACAAAGCACAAGGTAGAGTCAGATGAGGCTCGATTGTTTCTTTAGTGGCCTTGCCCCCAGTATTCTTTGGGAGAAAAGCGGTAGGCTTGGGAACGAACGACATATTTAAAGGGCCAGGGGGAGGGCGTGAATCTACCGCAATGGGTTGGACGAGAGTCAACAAAACCTGAGGAATCAAAGGTGGGGTTGGTGGTTCAAGGTAACACATAGGATCCCCAATGTGAAGTTAGATAAATTAAGCGTAGCCATTACAGGTTTGCTCATGATGGTGGAGGGTGGGAATAGGAAGGGGATCGTGTGGATGGGGAAGGAACCCCAAATCTTTCCAGGTGACAGGGGTTGGGGTTGTGACTGATTTTGTGGTGGGGTAGGGATGGTATTAGAAGAGATGGTGCACAAATTTGCTGTATCAGTTGGTGTGGACGGAGGTGTTAAAGACGAGAAGGTGTCCGTCAAAGGCGTTTCTGTTAACAATCCTGGGCCCATAGCAGATAAGGAAGGGATGGACACACTGTCAATGGTCATATTGATGGTAGGAATGACATGTTCTAGTGTGGCTGACCCCTATGGATTGTAGTAAGTCAATTGGTCGACTATCATGATGTTTCCATCATGCAGAAACATCAGGAGTTGAAATAAGGTGGAATCCATGACTCTCATGGCATACATATAGCTATGTCCAAGGAGGAGGTTATATTCAAGTTGGGCGTTAATAATCTAGATGTAAAACAAAACCATTTTACCCGCTAATGAAATAGGAACATTCAGGAGAATTCCCTTGACCTTGGTAGAGTGCCCATCATAGGCATAGAGTGCAGTAGTGGATGGTTGGAGGGTGGGGGACCCAAGTTTCTGCTAGAAAAAGTTGACGTGACACAAGTAGATGCCCCTTCATCAACGATACATCTATGTATGACCCAATTTTGAATTGAGACTGGAATTCAGAAGGTGATGATGGATGGAATTCTGGGTTCTCCTTGATCCAAATCAAACATGATCAAACTGGAGTTGGGTGGATCGACGACACCAAGTGCAGATAACAATGCTTTTTGCTGGATCGGGCAATTTTTGACCATTTCTAGAGAAAACATGGCTGTAGGTGATTAGGCCAAGTCATCAACGATGCTATAATTTAAGGCGGCTCAAGCAAATGCATTGTTGGTGATACGTCGTATGGGAAACTATGGACCTTTGGTCGCCCCATCCGTGGGGGGTGCAGGTAAGTGGAGGAACATGTTGGAAGTGTTGGAGGTAGATGCCACTGATGGGTCAGCGGTGGCTATGGTAGAGCCATATTGGATGTGCTGAGTCTAAAGGTTGACGTATTCGGTTGATAGTGTCATCAGGTGATGAACACTAGTCTCTGTAGGTGGAGCCACGGCGGGAGCTGTAGGGGCAGGTGGGGACAAGGGTACAATTGCAACCAATCCTTGATGTGGTAATGGGTTTTGGAGTACCATTTGCGGAGGACCTGGTGGTTCTGGGTTGGGTTGAGCCCAGGCCACAACATTTGCATCCTATTGAGCTTCGTTTTGGAGAGACTGGTGGCCACGAGCCATGTGGGGGCACAAAGGCGTATAGTGACTGAAGGTGTTACACAGGGCACACAAATGATTAGTCCATAACTATGGGTTCTTTCCCGGTTGGTCAGGATATTGGGGGTTATGTGCCGGTGGATTGGCACTGTTGTTTTTGGGAGGGTTAGGTTGTTTTCCAGTTCATTGCGGCTGATTGTTACCTTGGTTTCATCCTTGATTTTTATTACCCTTCCCTTGTTGGTTATTAGGGGTGGGTTGGCTGGGAAGGTTCTACTGAGAAAAAACCTGTCCTATGGAAACCAGAGGGGATGGGGTAGGAGCCGGTGCTTGCTGCACTAGTTGTGCATAATAAACTGGAGGACCTGCGGGAGTTGAAAATCTAGTTGTTGGCATGAATACGACTGTGCCAGCCAAGTCGACGCATGGGTGTGCTAATTTGGCACGGGATGTACATAGGAGGAGGAGGCTCCAGACTGAGCCATCATCCATGAGTAGTCAGGGACGTGGATTGGTTGTGAAACATTATGGGTGTTTCCTGGGTGAGGTGGCATAATAGGGGGTGCCACATAGTAGTGAGGGTGGTCTGAGATAGATCCGATGATACCATCCGCTCATGGGATGCCCCCGATGTATCGCAACGGGAGGTGCCAGCACGGGGAGCATCTAGTATGATGGTATATAAATACCTAGACTGGGCATAGGTTAAATCGAACTATTGGGCCTTTGAGATGGCTTCCTCCTCAGTATGGGGCCGCTTAGAGGAGGCATCCTTCGCTATAGGTGGGAGCAAGGTTTTTAGGAACTAATCGAGGAAGATCCTGTCATCTAGTTGGATTTTGCACAGGCTACGATGTCGTCGCCACTCATGGATGTGGTCGGTGAAGTGAGTAGCTGTGTTCTATCGGGAGGATAGAAGGATATCCACTCCCTCATCATATCGGACAGGTAATTGGAAGTACTGGAGGAATGTGGAGGCCAATGAAAAGAAGTCTGGGTAGGTGACATGTGGTAGTTCGATGTACCATTTTGCAGCAACACCCATAATTATGCATTGTAATAGCCTCAGCTTGATGGAGTCATCCACAATGTTGTTTGAGGAACACCATAAATCGAAAGACATAATATGGTTTTGGGGGTCCTCACCTGCCTTTCCTTCAAACTTTGGTATGTCTGAAGGAAGTATGGTTGACATGGGAGGCCAATGAGGCTGATGACTGATGGGGTCATTTGTTAGCCTAGCCAAATATGGCAAGTTAAGACGAGCCATAAATGGTAGGTTAGACTCGAGGTTGGCTAGGGATGGGCCGACAATGGCATTAGAGTTTGTAGGAGTATGAAGTCCATGCATTACTGGGGATATATGAGGTTGACTTCCCATAGCATGGATAATCGGAATGGTCTTGGAAGGGCCATTGCCCCTAGGTATATAAGGTGGTACCGTAGGAATGGTGGTAGCTAGTGCGGGGCCACTACTGGTGGGTAGCATGCCTACAATAGCATGCACAATGGTGCTGGGACCACTGGCTAGGATACTAGTAACAATGGGTGGCAAGGACGTGGGTCCTCCCCTGACTATCCCTCCTTGGAAGGGATCAGGATGCATGCCATCCATGGGGCTAGATGGGGCAGTAAACAAATTGGGCTTGGATTGGTAGGAAACCAAATTTGAATCAGAGGCAGTGTGTCCTTTTGAAGGTGAGGAGGGTTGTCGAAGAGGACCTTGATGATGACGGTTTAAAGAACCAAAATGAGGGGAGTGCCCCCTAAGTTGTGAGGAATATTGTGGTGAAGCAATGGTGGCTTATTGTAGTAACTGGTAATGAATTTTGGAATCTGTTTTGAATTGGCTTCCTATTGGCTCAAAAGGAGTCCCTCGACGACCAATACTACTGAAAGACAGTGATTTGGTTTTTCCTAACAGGTGGAAATCTAGTCAATCCGGTGGGGGTCATTGCCCGTTTGGCTTGGCAATTCCTCTCATTGGCCAGCTACTTTGGGGTTCTTGTTTTAGGGAAAATCTCAAGTACTTGCCACAGTTGTTGCGGATGAGACTTATGTCCCAAATGGAAATATTATTAAGTAAATTTGGTTACTTTTAAGGTTTCGCTCGGGGTCATAAACTGAGTTTGTTTGATTATTGGTGTGATTATGTGTGCACATGTGTATGAATTATTTTTTACTTTTACTTTCAAATATGAAATGAAAATGGATTTCCTGCAATAAACAAGCAAAGGGCTATACCAAAGAAGGCCTGAAAGGTAAAAGAAAACTGGAACAAAGTGCAAGACAGACAAGGGTCTGAAAATAGGTGACTGGCAGTAACGTTTGCAAACCGGTAGGGTAACTACCCCAATTTTGTATCATTCAAATCAAAGAGGGATTGCTGGGCTCTCAACAAAGTGGAAACAAGTCCACCCGTAGACCACAGGTCAAACCCCAAGTGCCCATCGCTCAACAAGGAGGACGCGAACGTCATGAGATCCTTAATGGTCTACTACTCCCCTTAGCTTCCAAAGTCACATGTTTTAAATTGAAAAGAACAATAGTAAAGTGGATGCCTATTACTAAACTCACTTAACCCCTCATCGTATCTCAGAAGACCCCAGAGGGTGATGACCGAGTAGAGGAGGAGGGGCCAAATAAGTGGGTTAATTTCCAACTTTTTAAAATGCAATACCAAAATGTAAAGTACAAAAATCAACTTAGAAACAGACAGGTCACATGTAATAGGTTGACAGCCGCGACTGGGTCATTCAAATAGGAAAAACAGAGGTGATTGGGCTCATAAACAAATAGGTCACACTTAACTGGTGCACAGCCACGACTAGGTCACTCAAACAGGACAAACAGAGGCGACTGGGTCGCTAAAACCAAAAAAATAGGAGCGACTTTGCCCTGAGAAGAAAGTCACGCTTTATGTGGGTAAAGCCATGACCTCGGTCACAGGTTTAGGCCTGAAAAGTGCGACTAGGTTGTGGGTTTTGGCCTGAAAGTTGTGACTTGGGATTTAATTGGAAAAAATTAGAAAGCAAGCCGGCAGCAGTAGGCACTAGTGTTGTACAGGTTCAAATCGGCCCTGTGAGGGTCTAATCAGTGATGGATGTGAGTGAGAGAGAAATAAACACCTGCATAACAAGGGATCCAAGAGGATCGACCCAATATGGTCGCCAAAAATGTAGCAAGGTTTTCACCCTTGCTACGTGCAAAAGCACCTCCCTTCTGTCAATGAGACAAAAGGGTAGAGTTCATGGAAAAGGAGCTACAAAAAAAAATATTAGTGAACAAAAATAGTTTGCAAATGCAACTAAACTAAATAAATAAAAAATGTGACAATTATACCTTCTTTTTTCCTTGAAAATGGGCCATCGTGCCCCAAACTTGGAAATGGGCCACCTCTCCACAGGCTGGTTAGTATGGAGGATGCCTCAACATACCAGATGGGAGATGGTGGGGCTATGGAATGATTGGAAAAAGGATGTGAGTACTTTGAGAATAGTGGTTTCTCAGCGTACTCGCGAAATAGAATAATGAAAGAAGGAATAAGTGAATCTTGTGATGGAGACCTCCACACTATTTTATAGTTTTTTCTGTCCTTTTCTCTCTTTTAGGGTTTTGGAACCCTATTTAGGGTTTTAAGCCCTATTTAGGGTTTTAAGTATGAATCTGTCATAGTAATCTAGGGACTAAAACACAGTCTCATAAGAGATTTCAGACAATTAAGCATGAAAATGGCATAATGGTGCTGCAATAGGAGTAGCAGCTGTGTATAATCAATAAAAGAATGATAGTACAATACAATGATCATGCAAGATGCATGAATGCCAAGACAATTCAAATTCCCAAGGAGGTCATTCGAATTGAATGAATGGGTGTAGCTTAACTGAATGTCAGCCACAATCGACACACTTTGTTAACCATAGAACTAATCAATAACTGACTCTCACACTAAGTCCTAACTAAATCGGAGTGAAATAGATGACTGAGTCTAACTGAAAGTGACTCATCACATGTAACTACATGTCCAACTGAAGGAGGTAGTGCATCCATAACTCCAAGTAGCTTCGATGGAGTTAACTGAAGTGACACATGTCATCAGAAGTGGTTGTAGGCGCATGTCTTAACTCCAGTTCATAAATAATGACAAAAAATAATCAAATAATGAATGGAGGTGCCTTCACAACTCAGGTTAACTGATTGTAACAATCGGTTAGCAATTAAGTGCATTTATGACACTTAGATCACCCCAGAAATGCTCCCTGTTTGAAGGAGGAAGCCCAGTTAGCCTCCCCGAATGAAGGAGAAGGCTTAGTTGACCTCCTTGACTGAAGGAGGGCATGGTTGTGCTCATGCTGATGTCATAGTGTGCTCATATGATGACGAGTAAGTCAATTAAACTTAGGATAGTGGGTAAATAGGCCAAAATTGACCAAATAGGTGTGCATGTTGGGTAAATGACTCCAACACCCCCCTTAAGCTATACTCAGGATGAGTAAAATAAAATGCATGAAATGCTAGGGCCATGGAAACAAAGGCCATAGGTCACCCTATACAATAATGTAACTCAAACAATGCTAAAAAATAAATCTAAGTGAGGAAAGGGGGAAAACTCAGAGGGAAAACGCCCCTTAAAGATGAACAATGGAAAGTAATATGATCACCTTGATGAGCTCAACCCCAATAGTGAATGGAGGTAAGTGAACTTCTTCTCTGAAAATCTCTTGGTGAAGATGTCTGCAATCTACTCATCAGTAGGGCAGTATTGCAGAATGATGGTCTTGTCATGCACCAATTCCCTGATATAGTGCATGTGTATCTCTACATGCTTGGTCCTTTGTCTGGTAACTAGATCTGTGGATATCTTAATAGCACTTTGATTGTCATAAAATAGGACAGTGGAAAAAGTACTACAAAGATCAAAGTCTGAAAGAATGCCTTGCAACCAAACAAATTGGATGCAAGTATTCACCACTCCTCGGTACTTGGCCTCTGCTAAAGATAATGCTATGCCAGCATGCTTGTTTCTATACCAATAAATAGGGACACCACCAAACATGAATACATATTCAGAATTAGACTTTTGATCAATAGAATCATCGACACAATCAGAATTTGTGTAACCAACCAGCTCTAGCTCAGAATCTGCAGCATAGTGAATGTTGAAGGTCCTGGTTCCCTGAATATACTGGAGGATCTGATTGGCTTCATTCCAATGAATATCATGAGGATTATGCATGTATCTTGATACAACATTCATTTCATAACATATATCAGGTCGAGAATGAGTCAAGTAAAGCAAGCCACCAATCAACTGGTGGTAGATAGTGCAATCCATGGGAGGTGTGCTTTTTCCTCGTTCAAGGCTGATACCTGAAAGGAAAGGGAATGGATCAGTCTTACATTCATCCATGTTAAAATTAATTAATAGGTCTGATATATATTTATACTAAGTGATCATGATCCCATCAAAATTTTGCTCAATTTCGAGCCCTAGAAATTGCTTTAAGAGCCCCGAATTGCTCATCTCAAATGCATCGTGGATGGTAGTTTTAATGACTGAAATGGAGGCAACTGAGCTTCCAATTATCAGTAGACGATCAAAATATAAGAAAATAATCAGAAAATTACCTTGATACTAATGTAGATAAAAATTTGGATCTGATGTACACTGTAGGAAGTTTTGTGAAAGAAGGAAGGCATCCATCTTTGAATACCACTCTCTTGGGGCCTATTTTAGACCATATAGTGACTTCTTCAATTTACAAACTAAGGATAAATCAGAAATGTAGCCCTCAGGCTGCTTCATGTAAATATCCTCATGAATATCTCCATGTACAAATTCAGATTTAACATCCATATGATGCACTTCCCAGTGCTTGGATGCTGCAATTGCCAAAACTAGGCTGATAAGAGTCCATTTTTGCAACCGGTGCAAAAGTCTCATGGTAGTCCACAACTTGGACCTGGGAGAAACCTTTTTCCACCAGTCTTGCCTTATATTTTTAGGTTGTGCCATAAAAAAAAACCTTAGTCTGAAACACCCATTTGCATTGAACTAATTTCCTCCCCGGAGGAAGAGAAACTAGCTCCCAAGTAGCATTCTTTTGAAGAGAATTCATCTCTTCGTCCATGGCAGCTTTCCATATTGGATCTTTCCAAGAATGGTAGTGAGACTTAGTATATGAACTTATCATTAAATAACAAGTTTCAGATAGCAAATAATTAGGACAAGAGAGCGCAATACCTACTCTTTGGAAATCAGACCGTGTTCTTCTTGGATCATCCGAATTTCCAATGTTTTCACCTGCGGAGGAGAGTGTCTACTTTGCCCAAGTTGGGATATGATTTTACACTTAAGGTTCTTATTAAAAATCTAATTTTTTTTGTTCACCAATATCAGAAATCAGAGGTTCAAAATCAGGGTCATCACCCCCAATTCCATCATCCAAATATTCAGTAGAATAGGAAGGAAATTCAACAGTTTTCTCCTTCACTAGTTCTATCTCCTGAAGAGGCTCATCGAACCAAACACTTCTTTCAATGATGATTTGTTTTATTCTGATATCCAGTAGCTTGAAACCTTTAGATTCATCAGGATATCCAATAGACAAACACTCAATTCTTTGCGTTTGCAAGGCTCTCCTTTTATAATGTGAAATTCGGGCCCATGCAATGGACCCAAACACCCTGAGATTCGACACATCCGGCTTGTTGCTGCCTTTCACACACCTAGGTCACGTGGTGGAAATATTCAAGCAAATCGGGGTGTCCTTGGGGGCAAGTCTCGATTCAAGGCTGTCACCTTGTTCTTGACTCCTCCATTTAGGCTCAACTCCTATCGAAGCCAAGGGGGGTAGACCCTATTAAGTTACTAAGGCTAATTACTTAGTATGGTGATGTTAAACTGAATGAATTACTTAGGAGTTTGAAAATTAACCATAAACAACCATAGATGACAAGATACAAAATGTGCGCAAGAAAGCACAATGTTGAGACACACAATATATATATATATATAGCAAGAAAATAACCAGTGCCTTAAAATGGAGTGAAAATAAAATCAATGTACTTGCATGTGCTTGGAGTGAATGTTTTGCAATTGCCTCTTGGTACGTTTTAAGTTAATGTGAGATATGAGTTGATTAAAATTAGGTGAAGGGGTGGACTCCAGATATACCCGAGAGTACTTGGAGTATGTCAAAACTAAACCTTCACGGCTACCCGCAAGGAATATGTGGGATGAATGGAGTCTCTGGGGCTATTGTTCATAACGCACCCGTTAGGGTGTGACAGAGATCGGCGCCCCGAGGTCACTTTTCAGAAGTTCCCGGTTCCTTTGGGTATTTTGCCACCGTAATGGTTTGATCTAGGTGTTGGATTTTCACCTGATGGTTTGTCAATTTGGGAGAGTGAATCCTAATTATAGTATTCACTCAAGCGCTTTTGATACAGCTTGACTGATTGGACAAACTGTAGCCAAGTGTAGAGCATACACATCGGAGTCTTGTCAATTTTAGTAAATTTTGAGATGGATGTTCTTATTAAAAAGAAAACCCTCCAGGAACCTTTTTCGGTCCAAGTGGACCTCAATCGGGGAATCAAGGAGGGGTTGATTTTATTATGGTTACTGAAACAAATTATGATAGCAAATGAAACATAAAAAGATAAGCAAACCACAATTTTCTAATTAGACTACCACAAACCTTTCTTCACCTTTCGGCTCAAAAGGAGGCTCGTGTGGTAAGTATTAAAGTTACTTTGAAATCACTAGAAATGGAATATGGAATTGATTTTAAATCAAAGTATACTACCCTGTATATTAGTACTACGCTAGATTGAAAAATATGAACGAAAAGCAAAAAATGACACGGACGCAAACCCCCCAGGGGGGATGGGGAATGGGCTCGAAAGAGCCTATTCAAAATTATTTTTTATTACCAGCGGTTACAATATCATAAAACTGATGTGATTCCTCTTTATTCTTATACACAATGAAACCAAGAGCTTACAAAGTGAAAAAATTAAAGATTTCAGTAAAAAAGGGAGACCCCTAGGGGGGATTCAGACGGCCCAAAAGTCACTTTAGAACAAAAGATCCTCCTATTTTCTGTTATACCTGCTAAAAAATAGCAAGGTTATTAGACTTAAATATGCCCAAAAGCACTCTGAAAGTACCTTTGGGTCATCTTACGTTTAACCAAAAAAAAGCTAAGTTAAAACTAGTTAAAAAAGGTAAAAAGGGAACCGAGGAAAGCAAGCTTTCCTTGGGATCTTGGCTTGCCTTTTAGGAAGCAAATATGATGTGCACTGATTGCTAGATTTATCTTTTATAACAAAAAATAGAAATCTAATGCATGCAAGCTACAAATTCTCTTTAAAATTCCATGCAAAAAGGACGATTTCCCTAAAGCTAGATCTAGAATGCTTATGAAACCTTTTAAGAACAAGATCTAGATTATGGGATTTGAGGAGATAGATCTATGTTAAATTTACTTTAAGATAATATATCTAAACAATATCAAAGCTATGAACAAAGTAACCAGGTAAAAGAATTGATTTTGAAGGAGGAAGAGGAGGAGAGAAATGTTGGTAGCCTTGAAGATCCACCGTGGAGCTTTCAGGTGGAATGCCAAGGGACTATGCCTTTGGAAGGTTTTGGAGAGAGTGAAGAAGCAAACTATATCAGCATCCTCTCTAATCCAGGAACCTGCAGCTCAGCTGAAATAAAAAAACTTGCCGAAATACTTGTGAGATCCAATTAGTACATACACAGAGATTCAGAATAACATGCATACAAACTTATTAAAGATGCTGAATCTAGATCTCAAAAAATGCATCAAAGGAAAGAGATGGCCAATAAACTTATTGAAAAGCACCTTTCCTATCAAGATTATAATAAGATTTTTATCAATCTTAGTAATGAATCCACAAGCAATCAGCAAATGATGAACACAGATACAGGTTACCTCAGTAAAAAATGGCAATGATCATCCACACATACAATGGCATAACACTGTCTTGTCTCCAAAGCTTCTCTTTATTTAAAATGAACAATAACAACAATACAATAGCAACAACACCTCAATCCCAATTCTAACTAGCTTGGAAGAGGGAGCTTGTGCCTGGATATATACAAAAAACAGGAGATCCAGCCCAGGGGGGGTGCAAATCCCAAGGTGACAGATCAAATCAGCTAATGGAGAGTCAATCAATGCAGATCTAAAGCTGAACTGAGCCTACTTGTCAATCCAGGGCTTGATTGAGCTGACACATCAACCCATAAACCAACACATCAGTCCACAGAGCATCTAGGAGAGTCCACACATGTGGAGGAGAGAGAGAGGGTGCAATTCCCCATAAAGACTACTGAAGATCAACTCTGGATCTGATTTGATCACCTCCTTCAGTCAAGGATTTGTCAGATCCAGTCAATCTGGTTCAGATCTGACTGATTTCAATCAAATCGGCTGAGAATCCACTGATCTTTGATTTTGGATTTGCTCCATTATTCATCAATTTACTAATTAAAATAATCAATAAATCATTTTTTGGGGCTTTCTGACCTGAGTGATGGAAAATCACTCAAAACTAGGAAATAGTGGGTCCATGGGTTTACATGGTGCTCTTAGCTTGAAAATGAGCACCTACATGACTGAAACTGATTATTTGGCCCACTTTTATTACAAAATCATTTTTTCTAATTAAACTATTAAAAAATAGCCCAAGTTTTGGAAAAATTAAATTTTAATAAAAAACACTGAAAAAACTAAAAAATTGAAAATTTGAAAAAACCTAGGGGAACTTAGACATGTTCATATGACTCGACCATGATGTCTAGCATGTTTATACATTGACACATAGACTTTAATAACCTCAATAGGCCTAAATGCCAAGCTGACCATCCCAACTTTGGAGGTATGGGGTGAAAAACTCAGAAATTATCAATCGTTTATTCAACAATCAATAATAACCAAGGGAAAAAACACCCCGGGCTTACTGGATTGAGAAATAAAGTCTAAGAGATCGAGTCCTTTATAGACACTATCATTCTAGAACATTTATTAGAATTCCCCCATGGGGTATGAACATGTGATATAGTACAACAAGCACTTCCCAGAAGTACTTCCAAAGGTCTTTTGAAGTCCGAACAAGTTATCCTTGTCCGGTTCACCAGGCTCACTTGATAAAAAACCACTAAGTACAACTTAGGTGGTAACATGGCTTGTGTCCGAAGTAGGATTCAAAAGGGGTCTTCCCTTTCATAGATGAGCATGGCACTTTGTTCTAAATGTATGCTGCAACATTCATGGCTTCAACCCACAAATTTGTAGCCAACTTCTTTGATTCCAGCATGCAAGTGGTCATCTCCTTGAGAGACTGTTTCTTTCTTTCTGCTACACCATTCTGTTGGGGAGTGTAGGGAACTGAATGTTGGATCTGAATGCCACTTTTAGAACATATATGTAGCAACTCATTACTGATATATTCCCTACCATTATCATATCTCAAAATATTAATCTTTTTTCCAGATGCATTCTCAATTAGTGCTTTCAATTCAGTGAATCTTTCACAGAGTTCAGACTTCTTTTTGATGAAAAAGACCCATGTGTATTTGGAAAAGTCATCTATGAAAGTGAGAATGTGCCATGATCCATTCATGGATGTGGTAGGAATTGGTCCGATGATATCAGAATGTATCAGCCCAAAGCTGCATAATGCTCAACTTGCCTTCCCCCAATCAAACTTATGCTCAGGGTGCTTGCCAACAACACAACCCTTGCAAATTCCGGTGGTAGCTTTGATGACCGGGAGGCCTTCAACCATGGAATATTTCTGTAAATGCTGCAAGTAATTGAAGTTTAGATGACCAAATATGTCATGCCACAGTCTACTAACCTCATTTCCATGAGTCAACAATGCGGTGGGCTTTGCATCTGCCACAAAATGGGAGAACTCATAGGCTTTTGCATGATGGTTTGCAAGGCCTTTTGCTACAAGTTTTCTGGATGCAAGTTCAGTGATATCTACATCATTTGGGATAAAGGAGACTCTCTTGGGCACTCCAGTATGTGTCATTTGATAAACACTTAGGAGGTTTGATGCAAGAGATGGTACATATAGAACATTGGAAAAATAACCATGCTCAAGATTGACAGTACCTTGTCCTTCGGATATGATGGTGGAGTCATCTCCCATACGGATGGGAATTCTTTTGATGGTCTCCAGGGATGAGAAGGAGTCTCTATCTGCCATAATTTGATTCAAAGCTCTAGAGTCTATCAGTAGAGCATTGGACTTCGAAGTGCTTTCCATGAGAGCATGACCTCTTTCATGCTGGGGATCCCGATCTTGTTGATATCTTCTCCAAAAGCTTTCCGGAAGATTGATGTGATTTCTCTCGAGGAGAGAAGTAGCTTCATCAGGTTTCTTTTTCATGCAAGCATGTTCAGGGTGGAAGCCCTTCCCGCAATATGAACACTTGACTTTTTCCTTCCCATGGTGGCCTTTGTTTTTGTTCTTCTTCAAGCCAGAAGGCTCTTCTTGCTGCTGATTTTGAACTTTAGGCTTAGGAGCTTCGAATTTGGTTTTTGGGTTCACTGCTGCTTTTCTTTCCCCTTCGAATCCTTGGGTTCTGAAGCAAAGAGGGCTTGATAACAGGAGGATCTAATGATCCCCATCTAGACAAGATTATCATGCTCGCTTGTTAGGGACTCAATGAAGGAATTGAGTGAAGGCATATTCCATCCAGGGGTTGTGAGCTTCCCCGCACAAATGTAGAAACAAACACTGAATAGTCAGCTCCAAGTTTTGAGATAATGGTGAGGATGAGCTGATCATCCTCCTTCTTCACCTCACACTGCTTCAGTAGAAGGAATATATGCTTGAATTTTGTGAAAAAATCATTAAAGTTCTCAAAATTGCCAGGTTGAAGAGACATCAACTCGTTTTCAAGCTGATAAACCCTCAAGTCATCCTATTTTCCATACAAGGAGGAAAGTTGGTCCCAAATCTCTTTCGGAGTCTTCAATCCTGAGAGGTGGAATAGAAGATCCTTGGAGATAGAGAGACACAAGAAATCAAATGCTCCATCTTTCTTATTAAAAACTCTAGCCTTGCCTATAACATGGGTAGGCTCTTCTTCTATGTCCATAGTGACCCTGTAGAGTCCTCTGGTACGTAGCTAGATCTCCATGTCTCCTTTCCATGAATGAAAATTGAACATAGTCAAAATATCTATGGGAGAAGCCATATCAAACTATTATAGCGAATGCAGTGAGCCTGTAAAACCTGCAAATCAAAATAATAAAGTCACCGTAAGGTCGAACAACCTACACATTTTAGGTTTTCATCACACCCAGCATAATTGATCTAGCAACCTTGATCAACGATTCCTTTACTTGGGGTATTAAGTGGTAAACCTTTAGTTTCTGGTGTTATGCTGGAATTTGAGCTTTTACTCATTTTTTCATGTAAGATCCATCAAAAACCATGTTTTTGAAGAGAATGAGCTTTGTCCCACCATGAGATTTGATACCATATTAATTTGTCACAGTAATCTAGGGACTAAAACACAGCCTCATAAGAGATTTCAGATAATTAAGCATGAAAATATCATAATGGTGTTGCAATAGGAGTAGCAGCTTTGTATAATCAACAAAAGAATGATAGTACAATACAATGATCATGCAAGATGCATGAATGCCAAGACAATTCTAATTCCCAAGGAGGTCATTTGAATTGAATGAATGGGTGTAGCTTAACTGAATGTCAGCCACAATCAACACACTTAGTTAACTACAAAACTAATCAATAACTGACTTTCACACTAAGTACTAACTGAATTGGAGTGCAATAGATGACTGAGTCTAACTGAAAGTGACTCATCACATGTAGCTGAATGTCCAACAGAAGGAGGTACCACATCCATAACTCCAAGTAGCTCCAATGGAGTTAATTGAAGTGACACATGTCATCAGAAGTGGTTGTAGGCGCATGTGTTAGCTCCAGTTCATAAATAATGACAAAAAATAATCAAATAATGAATGGAGGCACCTTCACAACTCAGGTTAACTGATTGCAACAATCAGTTAGCAATTAGGTGCATTTATGACACTCAGATCACCCCATAAATGCTCCCTGTTTGAAGGAGGAAGCCCAGTTAGCCTCCTCGAATGAAGGAGAAGGCTTAGTTGACCTCCTTGACTGAAGGAGGGCATGGGTGTGCTCATGGTGATGTCATAGTGTGCTCATCTGATGCTGAGTAAGTCAATTAAACTTAGGATAGTTGGTAAATAGGCCAAAATTGACCAAATAAGTGTGCATGTTGGGTAAATGACTCCAACATTAAGCCCCTTTTTTGTGTTTTTAGCCCCCTTTTGGGAAGTTTAGCCCTTGTGTGAGCTTTTTAGTTCTTTTGTGAGTTTTTTTGGCATTTTTGTGGGTTTTTTGGCCTTTTTTGAGAGAGAATGAAGGTAAACCATAGTTGTGAAGGTTGAAGGTAAGGAAAAAATGGTAGGGAAATGATGTATGTATGTGGTTTAGACCATCTAAAACTAGGTGAGCATTTTTTTTTGTTAACAAAACTAAAACATCATCATCATCATTTGCAATACAGAACTAGAACATCATTTGCAGCATGGAGTCGGAGCATCATCATCTACTGGAACATCATCATCTACATAACAACCGATACACCAATAACATCGAAATCACGAGGCTGGATCATTAACATAAAGTTGGAATAACAAAAAAAACATGTAACATCATCATCAAGAGCTCAAGGCTTGAGAAACATCATCTATGGCAGGTATAACAACAAGCAACATGATCCTTCCTTTTGGAATTGCGAGATCATGGACAACGCATCTGTGGTACTCAGACAATCCTTTTTTTTCTTTGAAATTATGGGATCAAGTCTTTGCAGAGCTACCAATACTAATCACATCTAACACATACATACACAGGGAAATCCTTCCTTTGGGAATTACGAGATCAAGTCCACCATTGACATCCTAGACGATCTTTCCTTTAGGAATTACAAGATCTAGTCCACTACTAACTTCCTGGATGATCCTTCCTTTCAGAATTATAGTATCTAGTCCACTACTAACATTCTGGATGATCCTTCCTTTTAGAATTATGGGATCAAGTCCACTACCAACCTTCGTGACAATCCTTCCTTTCAGAATTATAGGATCTAGTCCACTACTAACATTCTGGATGATCCTTCCTTTCGGAATTACGGGATCTAGTCCACTACTAACATCCTGGACGATTCTTCCTTTCATATTTACGAGATCTAGTCCACTACTAAAATTCTGGATGATCCTTCCTTTTGGAATTACGGGATCAATTCCACTACCAACATTCTGGATGATCGTTCCGTTCAAAATTACAGGATCAAGTCCATTACTTCATCATTATTTAAGACGATCCTTCCTTTTGGAATTACGAAATCAAGTCTAAGGATGATTAGTCCTTCCACATCAGTATATAAGATGATCCTTTCTTTCAGAATTACGGGATCAAGTCTTAGGATGGTTAGTACTAAATTCAACATCTTGGATGATCCTTCCTTTTGGAATTACGAGATCCATGTTGGTCAGTTGAATCAGTTTGTTTGTCATTGATGTAAAGTATGCCTAAGCTATCAAACTTATGATTAGAAAATATATGTCTATTAATAATTATTTTAAATATTATTCTTTGAAAGACCCAAAGACAAAAAAAAATGTAACATAAATTCTTATGCATAGACAAAAAGTTTATAATGTTGATGGATAAAAAATGAATGTAAAAACCATCCTTGTATACAGACGTATAGTTAAAAGCATTAACATAAATTCGTGAATGTAACAGAAATCCATGAATGATATAGAAATCCATGAATGTAACAGAAATCGTGAATGAGACATAAACTCTTTTCTTCAGACATAATATTTATTGCATTCATAGAAATGGGTGTTGGCAAATAGTTAGGGTTTTTCATGTTTTGGCTAAAACGATTTGTTATCTCCGTTGAGAATTGGTTTACATAGTTTTGATAACCGAATCCAATGGTTTAGAGGTTGAAGGGTAAGAGAAATAGATTTATGGAAGTGCAGTGTAAAAGGTGTAGTGTACAAATGTTCAAATAGAACCCTACATTCATAAAACTGGGAAGTACAGAGAAAATGCAGAAGTATCTCAACAACATGGTGATTCTGTTGTAGAAGAGATCAATACTTAAAAGAAAATGCATTAGTTTCTCAGCAACATGATGAAATGTTTAAATTGACTGCATTGATCAAAGAAGTAAAGGTATACGTTAAATATCTATTATGAAACAACACAGGGTGAAGTAAATGACTGTATTAGTTGCTGCACTGTAAATTTCTTTCTGACAGAAGTAGTTTTGCATGATTTGACTATACATTGAGACAGAGAAAGTATTGTGTGACTCTTTGGACCCTGTATATGCTCATATAATTTTGGATTGGTAAATAAATGAGAAAGTAGTCTATAGATTTAAGGAAGTAAAATGAAATATATTATATGCAAATATTTGATAAGTTAACAAGTTTTATGTAGACTGAAGAAATCATAGTAGTCATCTTGAACATTGAAATGAAGATTGAATGTATGTATGATCTGTGTGAATTAAATTATAAATGTAGACAAATTGAGAAATAATTTATATCACTAATTATGAGCATTGAAGTTCCGAGTTTGCATAAATGAAGATGGTTGAGACAACATTACAAAGTTCTTTTGACAGAGACAAATTGGTTTTGACAGAGTTGGATTTGACAGGATGGTTTTGACAAAGAGGTTTTTGACAGAATTATATTTGACATAATTGGTTTGAAAGAATGTGTTCTTGTTAAAGTTTATATTTGATATAGGTTGGGTTTGAAAAGGTAACATTTTTATCTTGAAAGTATATGAAGCAGGTTGGTGCTTGTGCTACAGGGAGGAAGGGTGGAGCTAGGGAAGACTATAAGTATTCAATACAAGTTGATGCTTGTATAAAGAGGAAGTAGAAGATTCCTTTCAATAGATGTTGAAGAAACAGAGGTAGCTGCCTCATTTGAGTTATTTACTCAAATAAAATTGATGTATAAAGAAGTTGATGCTTTCCCTACATCTAAAGAAAGAGGTTTTTTTCCCTTTATGGGTTTCCTCATGAAAAATTTTGTGCCTCAATGTTTATGGATTGATTAATTACTTGTGTATAAATTTTAAAAGTGTTAAGAAGTAAATTATAGTAGCTAACTGATTCACCCCCCCTCTCAGTTAGCTTGTCTTTTCCAATAAGTGGTATCAGAGCATGTTACTTCAGGGTCAGTTTAACCAGTAGAAGTCTTTGATTGTTTATTATGGATAAGAAATCTAAGTTTACTAAACATAGATTACCTTTATTTGATGGGCATAACTATGCTTTTTGGAATGTTAGAATGAAGTTGTTTTTTTAGTCTCAAGGAGTTGATGTTTGGAAAGTTGTGTTAAATGAATAAAAAAAATCCAACAACTATTCCAATAGATGCCATAAGTAAAACACTCTATGAAAGTAATATCAAAACAATATATGCAATTCTTGGAGGCTTGGCAGGTTCTTAATTTCTTAAGGTAATGCACTGCGAGTCATCAAAATAATTATGGGGCAAACTTAAAAATATTTATGAAGGATATGCTAAGGTAAATAATGCTAAACTAGAATCTTATAGAAGTCAATTTGAAAGCTTAAATATGGAAGAAAATGAAGATATATTTTACTCAAAAGTATCTGCGTTAGAAGAAAGAACTGATCTTGATACTCTAGAAGTGGATGAATTACATGGAATACTAACAACATACGAAATGAGGAATGCTAGTGAGAATCCTTCTTGGAAAGAAGTAACTTTCAAGGCAGTAAAGAGAGACAAGAAAAAAATTAAAACTGAAATCAACAACCATGAAGACTCAGAAGAAGATGTGGAAGAAGCTAACTTTGTAAAAAATCTAAGAAGAGGTAGTGGCAAGTACAAAGGTAAACTTCCCCTCAAATGCTTTGATTGTGGTAGAACAAGAAATTTTGCTTCCAAGTGTCCTTTCAATAAACATTCCGATGGTGAAGAAGAGAGTAAGAGAAACACTAAATAATACAAGAAAAAATACAAGAAACCATTTCAAATAAATTCTTGTAAAAAGAAGAGTCTATTCATAAAAAATGACAGTGATTCATTAGATATAGATGGAAGTGATGAAAGCTCAAACATTAGACTATTTATAGCTTTAGATAATCAAAATGATAAATTTACTGAAGAAGAAGAAGCCGAATTTGATTTAAAAGTAGAACTTGCAAGTGCACTGACTGGACTTCGAAAGACAAGAAGGGAATATAAATTTCTTAAAGAAGAAATAAAGAAACTTAAAGATGACTTACAAGAATATAAGAAATTGATATAAAGCTTTGGGACAATGATAATTGATTTAAAAGTTAAAATAGAAGAAGCTAGATTAACTAAAGAATCATGAAACAAGTTGCTTATAGAGAAAGATAAAAACAATGAATTTCTGAAGATTGAAGTTGTTTCTTTAAGGAAAAAGTTGCAAGAAAGTAACATGAATAGTAGTTCAAAAATTCTAAATCAAATTATTAGTTTTCAAAGATCTAGTAATGACAAGACTGGAATAGGGTATGAAATAGAGACTACTAATGCAAGTACAAGCACTAACAAGACTGGAATAGTGTATAAAACAAAGACTACTAATGCAAGTACACGCACAACTCTTGAGAAAACAAGAATAGGGTAAAATAATACCAGTATGTAGTATGGATCGACAAGCAAGAAAGAAATCAGGTTTCAACAATTCAAAGAAGAATTTATGATAGGTATCAAAATATATTTGATGGATATTGTTTTTTCTGCCATAAGTATGGGCATAAAGCAGTTTTCTGTAATGGTTTGTTAAAAAACATGATTGCATGGAACAACTATGATATCTCTATATTTAAGTATGGAAGAAGAACTCAAAACACTGTGAACAATTCATATAATAGTTTTGATGTCTTAAATATTGAACTTGAATGTTACAAATGAAATAATTTTGGGGATATAGCAAGAAACTGCCCTATGAGCTTCTCAAAATCTGCTATAAGTAAATACACAGATCTGAAAACTAAATGCCGGAAAAAGAAAAATCAACACCTAAACATTAAAGATTGAAATCTTGCTTTACAAGCAGACCATAAAGTTAAGCAGTGTGTTGATAGTGGGTGTTCAAAACACATGATAGGTAGAAAACATAATTTTATTACTTTAGAAGAAGGAAAAGAGGGCACAATTACATTTGGTAATGAATAGTCTACTCGAATAATTGGAAAAGACACTATATGTCTAAATAATAAAAACATAATGGCTAAAAATGTTTTATTGATTGAAGACATGGAACATAACCCGTTAAGTGTAAGTCAAACAAGTGATAAAGGGAACTTTGTGATATTTGATTCCAAGCAGTGTCAAATTAGAGATGCCAAAACAAATCAGTTAGTTGGAACAATTACAAGAAAACCAAATAATATTTACATATTAGATGAGAAGGGTGAAAATTGTTATCTTGGAAATGAAGATGAAAGTTGGTTATGGAACAAAATACTTGGGCACATTAATTTTGATAATTTGATTCAGTTAAATAAAAAAGAAGCAATAAGAGACTTACCTATTATAAAGAACCTTTCTAGATCTATCTGCAACCAGTGTCAACATGGTAAACAAACTAGAGTCAAGTTTAAAACAAAGGAATATTCTACAAAGGAATAGGGATCCCGAGATAATTGAAGGACTCCCAGGAAAATACGCCATCCATGTTAAGAACCCGATTAATGTAATGTCCCCTTTTAGGAATTTTATTCAAATGCCCAATTTTCCTATTTTTTTCACAATTTTGGCTCTTGACTAGTTTTGATGTCTAGACCTCCAAATTGACCCAAATGCTTCCAAATTTTCCCTGAAGGTACATGAATGATAATATAACTTAAATATAATTCTGATTTATTATTTTTGACCTCCCAATTATTTCTGCAAACTTCTTTAATGTTCTGTTCAAAGTAGGAGTCTTTACTAGCAAATTGGGGCTCCAATCCCCCCTAGGTAATTGCCGGAGATGGCTTCCCAAATGATCCCAAATTCACTTGAATTTATGAACAGAGGATGAGTATGTGTAAGGGAACTTTTAAAAGTCTCATATGCATCATTTTTCAGTTTATACAGGCTTTTATGACTCTTTCCAAAACAACTCCCAAGTCACAATTTCGACCCTTGGGGAAAATGCACCAAATCTTCTCCCAATGCAGTAAAACTGAGTAAAATGGATTCAAATGCTTAATTACTGAACATGAGACTTGAAATAAACATTAATTACAGCCCATCCATCATACATTTATTATATATACATTCCTCCATTCAAAATAATAAGCATTACCATGGCATATATCAAAATAGAGTGGAAATGGTCATCGTTTGCTCATTAAAAGTAATTTTGACATACAAATATTGGGAATTTAGACTTGAAAATTTATAAGAATGAACAAAGAGAATATTTAACTGATTTCAATCATAAATTGACAATGAAATGATCTTCCAATTTGGAATGATCAGCATTACAATGGTTCACAACAAGATAGTGGGGAAATGACACTATTTCTTCATTGTTCAACATTTTTACATGAATTATTTTGGGTATTTCTACCTGAGAGTCTTATAAACATGAAATAAAGATAATATAAATCAAAAAATAAGATAATTAATATTATAATCTTCCCCAAAGAGATCAATAGCTCACCCAAAGCGCAATCCCTCTATTGGCATGAATATGGTGTGAAAACTGGAAATAGTTGAGAGAGAGTGTTGCAATAGAAGAATCCAAATTATTTCCTGTAGATTACACCTGCAAATAAGAATCCATTAAATCTCCATGAAATACCCGAGTGGCCTTTCCAAACACAAACTAGGATGGGAATCTTTCACCCTCGAAATTGGCTTAAGCAAGAAAACTAGTCATCCACTAGCTCTCACAATTCACAAATGAGAAAAAGTTTCTTCTCATGGCTGATACCTGTATTTTATAAAAATTATTAGTATTCTAAGGTTCCAAATCCATCCATAAACCAAAATCCAAGCCGAATTGGTGTGCCTGCTCATGCTATGCCATGTAGCCTCTCTCTTCACCTTCCCTCTTCTCCCAAATTTGAGTAGGAGGCTCTTGGCCTTCTCCAACTCCCAATTTAGACCTCCAAGATGTTCTATTCAGGCCTGAAATGTCAGTATGTCAGCCTTCATATCTGACTTGGGTCATAACTTTCATAGAATCTCCATCATTGGTGTCATAGCTGTCATAAATGTAAGGGGAATCTAGGCAAGTGTCCATGAAACTCCCATTTGGCTCTTCCTCTCCCATGTAAGTTACACTTCATCCCAATTTCGACCTATGAATTATATGGACAAGTATATTAACATTATAATCCATACAAAAACATTATACTTCCGATATATTCAAATTTGCAAGAGAAAGATACCATTTAACATAGGAATTATAGCTAGTGTGGGCCCCATAGTCTCCATGTGTCTTCATGCTCCATTGTCACTTCCATTTTCTCTTGTATTTATTTAATAAGATACATTATTAAATATTTATCCCCTTCTAATGTCTAAACATCATTTATTATCCCCCTTATTCCAAATATCAATGCTTCCACCCCCAACCTAGGAAACTAGTGATTTTCCTCCTTCGCAATTATTTGACTTTTAGCATCCATTTGATAACTTTCATGAATATGGAAAATGTGATTTGGCCATTGTGAACCAATGGAAAATTTGGGACATTAAAAATCCTCCCTTCCCATTCTTGCTTGTCCTCAAGCAATTTCAAACATGGTTGTTGATGAACCTGCTTTCTGTATGATTCTTTGAAGTTTCCACTACGCTGCCCACTTTGAGTCTTTGAGATACCATGAATATTTCAGAGAGGGACCACCATGCTTGCTGCTGCACTATGATTAACATCATGTTATTAAATGTGGAATCATCTTCCATACTGTTTGTTTCCCAAATAATCTGAAATCAATGGGACTAAAAACTATCCCAGGGTCCCATTGCTTGCATTGCACTCCAACAATTAAGAGTGCTCTCCAACCCATACCATTTGGAAAGAGAATTCCTGGATCCCATTTCCTTGTATGCATTCTTCCAAACATCATGAGTTCATAATATATATCATCAAAGTATATAAAAACATAATAATAATGAACATCAAGGAAGTGCCTCACTAAGAAATCATGGAAGTGCTTATACCTCCCAGTGAGTAGACTACCATTTTCCAAGTACATACATGCTTCAAGTGACCAATCAAATATTCTCCAATGACATAGGTGAGGATCCCATGTCCTATAATGCTGCTCCCAAAGAATGTAATATGCATCAAAATAAAAATCACCCATTGTTTCTTTCATCCAAGAAGTGAATGAAGAACCTCCACCAAAACATGAACCAAATAATGAGCAAAGAAAACATGAAGACTTCAAGTGGATCAAAGAAGTCTCATCAATACACCCATGAATATGTCTATCATCATGAAATAATAGAGGATTTTTATTCTGATAATAATTTTCTTCAATCACATGTCTGTTCACCCAAGTGTGTGATGAAGTTCCTCCAACATCAAATAGACTAGGAAAGGAGCAAGAAAAATCATGAGTCTCCAAGTGACTCAAGTGAACATCATAGGTGCACCCATGTAGATGTGTATGATCATAATGTAAACAAGGATGTTGCTGCAAATTTAAATAAGATGGTTCTCTAATAATTCCATCATAAAAAGGAGAAATATAATTTCCATGCTCTTCATGTGGCACCATAAAAAAGAAACCTTTCACCCATACTTCATTATGACTACTACTGCAAAATTTAGAAGTGTAGGATGTAGGAGAAAGAACCAACTCACCCAAATGATCAGTAAGTGAAAAATTGTCATAATGTGAAGTATCCATAGGGGTAGGATTATTCAGCTCCCTAGAAAATGAAAAAATTTCCTCATGGGTTGGTTCCAAGGTGTTGGAATTATGCACTTCTTCAAAAATTGTGTAACCATTTTCAAGTGGCAACTCAAGTTCCTCTTCCGCCATTACTAGTGATTGGATCTCATCACTATAATCCTCAAGCACATCAAGAACCTGCAATTTTTCATGTTTCTCATGATCCATCATGTCATGAGAATCCTCCAAGCAATCTACCTTATGAAAATCTAAAACATCGGAGGAAAAACAAGTGTCTTGCAACTTTTCAAGAAGTTGCTCATTTTGAGTTGTGAGCTTATCAATAACTTCATTATTCTTCAAGTAGGATTCATGTAACCATTCAATAAGCTCAATGAAATTTTTTATATCAAAAATCAAAGACATGAAATCACCTTTGATGTTGCACATTGCTCTTTGGATCTTCTCCATGTCTTCAAGGAAGGATGGATCCTCCAAGGAAGTAGCTCTCCAACAAGAATTTGATACCAATGCTTGAGTGCCATGGAGTATGCTAAGGGCCTCTTGGATCTTCTTTTCATTCATCTTTAAGGACCCTTCAAGAAAATGAGGCTCTTGCAATTGAACCTCCTGTTACCACCTAAGTTGTACTTAGTGGTTTTTTATCAAGTGAGCCTGGTGAACCGGACAAGGATAACTTGTTGGGACTTCAGAAGACCTCCAGTCTTACTTTTGGGAAGCTTTGTTGTACTATATCACATCTTCATACCCCATGGGGGAATTGTAATAAATGTTATAGCATGATAGTGTCTATAAAAGACTCGGTCTCTTAGACTTTATTTGTCAATTTGATCAGCCCAGGGTGTTTTTTCCCTTGGTTATTATTGGTTGTTGAATAAACGACTGATAATTTTTGAGTTTTTCACTCCGTACCTCCAAAGTTGGGGTGGTCGGCTTGGCATTTAGGCCTATTGAGGTTATTAGAGTCTATGTGTCAATGTATAAACATGCTAGGCATCATGGTCGAGTCATATGAACATGTCTAAGTCCCCCTAGGTTTTTTCAACTTTTTTATTTTTTTAAATTTTTTTAGTGTTTTTTATTAAAATTTAATTTTTCCAAAACTTAGGCTATTTTTTAATAGTTTAATTGGAAAAATTGGTTTTGTAATAAAAGTAGGCTCGGAAGTCAGATTTAGTCATGTAGGTGCTCATTTTCAAGCTATGAGTACCTAGTAAACCTATAGACCCACTATTTCCTAGTTTTGAGTGATTTTCCATCACTCTAGTCAGAAAGCCCCAAAAATTCATTTATTGATTATTTTAATTAATAAATTGATGAATAATGGAGCAAATCCAAAATCCTAGATCAATGGATTCTTAGCCGATTTGATTGAAATCAGTCAAATCTGAACCAGATTGACTAGATCTGACAAATCCTTGACTGAAGAAGGTGATCTGGACAGATCTAGAGTTGATATTCAGTAGTTGTTAGGGGGAATTATGCCCTCTCTCTCTCCTCCACATGTGTGGGATCTCCTGGGAGCTTTGTGGACTGATGTGTCAGTTTATGGGTTGAAGTGTCAGCTCAATCAAGCCCCTGATTGATAAGTAGGATCAGTTCAGCTTTAGATATGCATTGATTGACTCTCCATCAGCTGATTTGATCTGTCTCCTTGGGATTTGCGCCCCCCTTGGGATGGATCTCCTGTTTTTTGTATAAATCAAAGCACACGCATCCTCTTCCAAGCTAGTTAGAACTGGGATTGAGGTGCTGTTGCTCTTGTATTGTATTTTTTATTATTCTGGAATAAAGAATCTTTGGAGGCAAGATCTATGGTGTAATGCTCTTCATGTGTGGATGGTGATTGTCAAATGCTTATGAGGTATAATCTGTGTTATTTATCACTGCTTTTGCTGGTTAATTGTTGGCATTGAATGAGAGAGCTCCCTCCTATTAGGGTAAGAGTTTATTCTAGTTTGATTTATGCTCTTATTGCTGCTTGTTTCAGATCTATTGGAATTGTATGTATTTTAAGTTTAATTGCATGCTTTCCAATTATCTCTTTCAGTAGCACCTATGTTTTAACCATCTGTTTGTGCAAGGATTTCTAAGTTGCAGGTGATATTGCTTGTATAAGAGGTTGAGATGGTTTGCATCTTCCTCATCTTAAAGATCTTTTGAATGACATAGTCCCTCGGTGTTCCACCAAAGCAGACTCCAAAGCCCAACATTCCCAGGTTTCCAACACTCTTTCTCTCTCTTCCTCCTTCAAAATCTTAATTTCTCTTCAAATTGGTTACTTTTTGAAGAATCTTATTGCTTAGATTTGTCTCACAAACAAAATTACATATAGATCTAGTTAGTAAGATCCTTTCTTAAGTTTAGATCTTAGTTATGTTTTGCATATAAAGTCACATTTTAAGAGGTCTAGCTAAAATTATCCTCTTTTTTGCAAGCATTTTAAAGAAAAATTGTAGCTTGCTTTTAAGGTAGTTTCCTTTAATGTCTTTAAAGTTTCATATTCTAAAATAAAAGTGCATATCTCATTGGCTTCCCAAATAGCAAGCCAATATCCCAAGGAAAGCTTTCTTTCCTTGGTTCCTTTTTTTTTGCAAAACTAGATTACCCCAACTTAACATCTTTTTACTTAGTTTTTTTTCGGTAACTAGTGTGGTGACCCAAAACACTTTTAAAGTGTGTTTGGGCACATTTGATTTTAATTTCTCACTATTTTTTATCAGGTCTAACAAAAAAGAGAAGGACACTCTTCCCAATTTCTGACTCTTGGATGAACCAGAGCTTCCTGGAAGCTTCCCCCACCGCTGTGTTTTAATTCTAGCTTGTTACAAGCTTGTTGTAAGCCTTTGGATTCCAAATAACAAGGACCAAAGTGCATCAATTTCAATTTTCTGATATTGTAAATCAATTCTAATAAAAATAAAAGGTCCTTTCGAATAGGCTCTTTCGAGCCTATTTACCACCCCCCCCTGGGAGGATTTGCGTCCGTGTCTTTTTTTTTATTTTCATTCCTTTTTTTTTTCGCAGTATAGCGTAGTTATAATCTGTAGGGTAGTATACTTTGATTTATTATCAATTCCATATTCCATATCTAAGGTTTCAAGTTAATTTATTTCTTACCCCACGACTTCCCGATTGACCCGAAAGGGGAAATAGATGCGTGGTAGGACTAATTAGAGAACCGACATTGTGTATCTTGGTTTTATTTTTCATCAACTGTTTCTTTAGTTTTAATAAAATTAACCCCTCCTTGATTCCACAATTCAGATCCACTTGGATCGAAAGAGGTTCCTAGAGGGTTTTCTTTTTTAACAAGAACACCCATCTCAAAATTTACTAAAATTGACAAGACTCCGGTGTGTATGCTATGCACTTGGATGCGGTTCATCCGATTAGTCAAGATATATCAAAAGCATTTGAGTGACTAGAATAATTATGACTCACTCTCCCAAATTGACAAACCATCAGGTGAAAATCCAACACCTAGATCAAATCATTACGGTGGAAAAATACCCAAAGGAAGTGGGAACTCTTGAAAAGTGACCTCGGGGCACCGATATTTGTTACACCTGTGGGTGCATTATGAACAATAGCCTCAAAGACTCTATTCAGCTCACATATTCCTTGCGGGTAGCTGTGATGGTTTAGTTTTGGACATACTCCAAGTACTCTCGGGTATATCTGGAGTGCCCCCCCCCTTTCACCTAATTTTAATCAACTCATATTTCACATTAACTTGAAACGTACTAAGAGGCAATCGCAAAACATTCACTCCAAGCACATGCAAGTACATTGATTATCTTTTGACTCCATTTTAAGGCATTGGTTATTTTCTTGCTATATATATATATATATTGTGTCTCAGCATTGTGCTTTCGTGCGCTCTTTTTGTATCTTGTCATCTATGGTTGTTTATGGTTAAATTTCAAACTCCTAAGTAACTCCTTTAGTTTAACATCACCATACTAAATAATTTTTCCTTAGTAACTTAATAGGGTCTACCCCCCTTGGCTTTGGTAGGAGTTGAGCCTAAACGGAGGAGTCAAGAACAAGGTGACAGCCTTGACTTGAGATTTTCCCCCAAGGACACACTGAGTGGCTTGAAGATTTCTGCCACATGAACCAGGTGTGTGAAAGGGGGCAACACCTCCTCATCTTATTCCTTCTTTCTTGGACCAACTTCATGAAGCTCAAGTGGTGATGGGGAAGTTGATCTTGTTTCTTTTTCAACTGCTACAAGGTATTCATTTTCATCTTTAATGGAATTCTGGCTTGCAGCAACATTTTGAAATCTGATATCTATGTCACCAACATAGAATTGTGAGAACCCATCAGTAATTACTCCTTCATAGTTCAAGCATCCATTAGTAGATGCTCTTTGTTTCATTTCCAAGGTAGCATGTGTCTCAAAATTATCTTCAATATTTTCAATAAAAAATTCTTCATACTCATGTGATGTCTCTTCATATTTTTCAGAGTCACTTGGTAGTGAATTTTGATAATCTTCATGTAATAATTCTTCTACTCCACCTATTTCAGAACTAGGTGGTTCATGGGTCTCCTCTGTTTTCTCCTTCAAGCAAGCTGATGCATTTTTCTCCTTGGTTTTCTTAAAATCAATATATTTTTCCCAACTTTGGATAGCCAAAAATTCAAATCCTTTCATAATATTCTTGGTCATGTCTTCAATATTATTGGTCATGTATTCAAATATAGGTTCCATGCTTTTTGTTATCTCCTCACCATCATATGAGGTTCTCTTTTCATGCCTAGTCATAGTTTCCAAAAAAAATGCCTTCTCCTACTTTTTTTTTCCTCTTCAACAAAAGCACTTTTGGTTTCAATATATAATGGTGGTCACTGAATTATTGTACTCATAAATATCAGACCACATTAGGTTCCAAGATCATGCTCTGATACCACTGTAATGTCCCCTTTTTGGAATTTTATTAAAATGTCCAATTTTCCAAATTTTTCACAATTTTGGCTCTTGACTAGTTTTGATTTCTAGACCTCCAAATTGACCCAAATGCTTCCAAATTTTCTATGAAGGTACATGAATGATAATATAACTTAAATATAATGCTCATGTATGTTTTGTGACCTCCCAATTACTTCTGCAAACTTGTTTAATGTTCCGTTCAAAGTAGGAGTCTTTTCTAGCAAATTGGGGCTCCAATTCCCCCCAGGTAATTGCCGGAAATGGATTCACAAATGATCCCAAAATCACTTGAATTTATGAAAAAAGGATGGAAATGTGTAAGGTACCTTTTAAAAGTCTCATATGCATCATGGTTCAGTTTATACAGTCTATTATGACTCTTTCCAAAACAACCCCCAAGTCACGATTTCGACCCTTGGGGAAAATGCACCAAATCTTCTCCCAATGCAATACAAATGAGTAAAATGGATTCCAATGCTTAAGTAATGAACATGAGACTTGAAATAAACATTAATTACAGTACATATATCATACATTTATCAGATATACATTCCTCCATTTGAAATAATAAGCATTACCATGGCATATATCAAAATGGAGTGGAAATGGTCATTGTTTGCTCATTAAAAGTCATTTTGACAGAAAAATATTGGGAATTTAGACTTGAAACTTTATTATAATTAATAAAATATAATATTGAACTGATTCCAATCATAAATGGACAATGAAAGGATATCCCAATTCGAAATCATCAGCATTACAATGGTTCACAACAAGATAGTGGGGAGATGACATTATTTATTCATTGTTGAACATTTTCACATGAATTATTTTGGGTATTTCGACATGAGAGTATTATAAAAATGAAATACGGATAATATAAATCAAAACATAATATAATGAGCATTATAATCTTCCCCAAAGATACCAATAGCTCACCCAAAGCGCAATCCCTCCATTGGCATGAATATGGTGTGAAAACTGGAAATAATTGAGAGAGAGTGATGCAATAGAAGAATACACATTATTTCCTGTAGCTTACACCTGCAAATAAGAATCCATTAAATCTCCATGAAATACCTGAGTGTCCTTTCCAAACACCAACTAGGATGGGAATCTTTCACCCTCGAAATTGGCTTAAGCGAGAAAACTAGTCATCCACTAGCTCTCACAATTCACAAATGAGCAAAAAAATTCTTCTCATGGATGATCCCTGTATTTTATAAACATTATTGGTATTATAAGGTTTCAAATCCATCCATAAACCAAATCCAAGTCGAATTGGTGTGGCTTCTCATGCTATGCCATGTGGCCTCTCTCTTCACCTTCTCTCTTCTCCCAAATTTGAGTAGGAGCCTCTTGGCCTTCTCCAACTCCCAATTTCGACCTCCAAGATGCTCTATTCAGGCCTGAAATGTCAGTATGTTAGTATTTCAGCCTTTATATCTGACTTGGGTCATAACTGTCATAGAATCTCCATCATTGGTGTCATAGCTGTCATAAATGTAAGGGGAATCTAGCCAAGTGTCCATGAAAATCCCATTTGGCTCTTCCTCTCCCATGTAAGTTACACTTCATCCCAATTTAAACCTATGAAGTATATGGACAAGTATATTACCATTATAATCCACAAAAAAACATTAGACTTCCCATATATTCAAATTTGCAAGAGAAAGATACCATTTAACATAGGAATTCTATCTTGTGTGGGCCCCATAGTCTCCATGTGTCTTCATGCTCCATTGTCACTTCCATTTTCTCTTGTAATTATTTAATAATATAAATTATTAAATATTTATCCCCTTCTAATGTATAAACATCATTTATTATCCCCCTTATTCCAAATATCAAAGCTTCCACCCCCAACCTAGGAAACTAGTGATTTTCCTCCTTGGCAATTATTTGAATTTTAGCATCCCTTTTACAACTTTCATGAACATGGAAAATGTGATTTGGCCATTGTGACCCAATGCAAAATATGGGACATTACAAGTAATATCTAGCATTTCCCTAGAGTTTATATTCCATCCATAGATTTGACTTTTCCTTAAATTGATTTTGCTTCCGGAGGCATGACTGTAATGGTTCATTTCATTCTTGAAACGATGGGATATAATTTGACTGGCTCCTCTAAGAAAGATAGTATCATCCATGAATTATGTGTGATTGATATCTTTTGTGCCTCTAGCCATCCTAATTCCAAATAGGTCCCATTCTTGCCTTGGCATATTCCAGCTGAAAGCTTAGAATGGAAGCCTGGATGGCATAAAGCAAAGGGGAGAGCGGGCATCCTTGCCTCAAACCTCTCTAAGCTTGAAAGAAGGGGTCAGCTCTTCCATTGACTAGTGGGGCTATCCACGGCTTGCTGATACAAGCCTTGACCCATGAGATAAATTTTGAAGTGAAACCAAATCTCCGCATTACTTGAAAGAGAAATGAATGGCTGACTCTATCGAAGGCATTTGCTAGATTGAGTTTCACCACCATTCCTTTGTCACCGTTCTTCAGACTAGAATGTATAGCCTCTTGAACTAAGATAATATTTTCCCAGATCTTCCTGCCTTTAACAAATCCACCTTGGTTCTCTAGAATAAGGCTAGGCAGGATATGTTTTAGTCTGTTGGCCATTATCTTAGTAATGATTTTATATCCTATGTTGCACAAGGATATAGGCCAGAACCTGTCAAAAGATTTAGCCTCCTTCTCTTTGGGGATGAGGGCCAGAAAGGTAGAATTTGTGCTGCCTCCAAATTTGCTACACCTCTGAGATTTGCTAACCATTTTGAGTAAATCATTTTTTATTATGTCCTAGCAAAGTTTCATGAAGTTGGAATTATACCCATTTGGAATCGGAGCTCTATCATCCTCCATACCATCGACGACCTTCTTGATTTCATCTAGAGCGATACTCTGTATTAGCATTTTGCTATCATCATTTTTAATTGCATTGGGAATAAGGTTCAAGAGCTCGTTGTCTTTAGCAGTAGGCTGGGCATTGAACAATTAGCTGAAATGCCTAGTCGCTTCAGTTTTTATGTCTTCGAAATTGCTAATAAGTCTGCCTTGAGCCTGAATTTTGAGCACACAATTAAAAAATTTTCTTGCCTCGGCCTGCTTGTGGAAGAAGCTAGTGTTCCTATCGCCTTCGTTCAGCCATTTGCATCTTGACTTTAACCTCCACCAATCAGATTCTTGTTTGTAGGCAGCGTGGAGGTTCGATTGTAGCTTAATCTCTATTTGGATGTCGATGTGATCCATGATTTTATCCTCCATGTCGGCCTGGTGGGTCTCCAGCACTAGTGCAGCATGGGGTTTTTTATAAATGGGAGAGGGGATCAACTTAGCCCATGATTTTAGAGATTTTTTAAGCCTTCTAAGTTTCTCGTCCCATACAAAGAAGGGAGACCCTATAACCAGGGGAGACCAAGAATCAACAACAATCCTTAGAAACTCAGGATGATTGGCCGACATAGGACTGAACCTGAATGGTATAGGGCCCAAGTTCTTATCATTTACCATCTCAAGGAGAATAGGCTTGTGATCCGATCCTCCAAATGGTAAGATTTTAGATGAAAAATTCAGACCAAGCAAGAGGAAGGTGTCCTGGACTAGGAAACAATCGAGTTTGGCAGCAATATGCCTGGGCCCGATCCTCTTATTGTTCCAAGTATACTTTCTAGAAGATGGCTTAACATCCATGAGATCCCATTCCAGAATGATCTCATCAATAATTTCTCTGATGGGGTTTCTGACCAAGGAGCCCCCTCTTTTTTCATCTTGGCTGAGGATAAGATTTAGATCCCCCACAAGAATTACATTACCTTCCAAGTTGTTCTTTTCCTCACGAAGGAGACTCCAATAGATCTTTTTTTCAGCGTTAGAATTGGGTGCATAAATATTGAAAATTATTACAAGAGTATTAATGTCTTTTTGCCTCAGCAAGGTGAGGATCCAACAAGAGCTGTACTTGATGTCAACAGCCTCGAATTTCTTGTCATCCCACAGAGTTCCAATGCCTCCGGATGCGCCCCTTGAACTAATTGCAGCTTTACCTCTTTTTTTTCCAAAATTATTGACTTACATGGAGAAATGCGGCTTCCTCCATCTTGGTTTCCTGGATTAGAAAGATGTCCGGTTGGTGTAAAGAAATTAGATCTGTCATTGCTTCTTCCTTGATTTTGCTACCGATACCTCTACAGTTCCAGGAGAGGACCTTCATTACTTGATTTTAGTGAGAGAAGGCATCCCTTTTTGGGCATGCCCCTGCTGGTGGGTGTTTCTAGGGTTTTTCAACATCTTTTCCAGGGTTAGCTGGGAGCCTTGCAGCTTATCCTTGTAGGTATATTGTTCCCTAACTTCTTTCTTGGATTTCCTTCCTTTGGTTTTAGTCAGTCTTGGGTTAGTCAATTCTATTTCCCCTACCTCCTCTTCTTCTTCTTTTGATTTAGATTCTTCCTCTGATTTCCCCATGTTTTCTCCTACTTTTATCACTGATGTGTCTTCATATTGATCCTTCATTTGCTGGATTGAGAGGTCTGCTTCGGGTTCCTTACTATCTCCATTACTAGATTTCTCTTCAAATTCATTAGAGTCATCCCTTGCTTCATTAGTTTCTTTAGTCTTGGAGGTTTCTGGGGATCCTTCAAGAGGGGTGACCCTTGCTTCTTTGTTCCCCTCACCCTTCTTTGGAGCCAATCCAGTTTGATTTTTAGGTTTAGATCTATTCACCTTTTTCCATCCTTCTGCCTTGTCTTGCTGGATCTCGGGATTTTTAGGGCAATTACGGATGAAGTGTTCGTATTCATGGAAACCTCTGCACTTGAAAGGGAGCTATTCATAATCAAGCTTTTGGAAATGGGACCAATTCCCCACTGTTAATTTTATAGCTTTTGGTAGTCCAGATTCAAGATCAACCTCAACGCATATGCGGGCACAAGCATATTGGTCCTTTGGGCTAGCCATGCTAATGTATTTCCTGAGAACTATCCCTATAGCTTGGAGAGATTTAGGGTTCCAACAGTGCATGGGGAGATTGGGGAGCCTGACCCATAACGACACTGCTTTAGGGGTGTCAGCCTTAGGGTCAAAGTCCGGAGTCCACCCGTTAAGATAAATACTCTGCGGCCCCATGAAATAGGGCCCATTCATGAAAATTAAATCTTTGTCTTCCTTGGTTTCGAAGTTAAACAGAAAATAACCCCTTCCGATAGAGTATGATGCAACATTTTTGGAGATTAGGGGCTGCCAGTTTCTTTGGACCCAACTGTCAGTAGATTTTGGCGAGGGCTAGAGCCCCATGAATTTCCTGATCAGGGCTTGATCTACCAGGGAGAGAGCAACCCGGATAGTTTCTTTCGGTGGAAGGGAAACTTCCGGCACATCTTCAATTCTTTTGACAAAATTCGGAGGGTATCCTTTGTCGGATCTCCTGATGTGAGAGGCAATTAACCAGTCGAAGGAATCTAAGTGTATATCCAAGGATGGATCACCGCCCACCCCAGTCACCATCGGGCTGCCCCAATATAGAAACCTCTCAGCACATGAGCCAGCGTGAGGACTTTCTCGGGTACAATAAAGCCAATGAGAAATCTGACAGCCTAGCCAGTGGCCTGGAAAGTGCAGCCCACGAAGGTCCCGACATAGATCACCAGCAACAGGATCAGCTCAGCTACTTCATGATCCAGGGAGTGCGTCCTCCAACCTGCATGTAAAATCCTCCGGTCGTAATTCTAAGAAAAATTACTGAAATAGTCAGGAATGCAAACTGCCATGCAAATTTCCCTATATTATAGTTGGCTTTAGGGTTAGGGTTTGCAGGATAGAATGTAACACTTACCACTTATAAGTCAATTGAAATGCTCCTGAGAGAATATGCATGCATCAAGAGTCGATCTGGTGCTTTCTGCCTCCGGTGATGCCCCAGCAGCACGAACCCAAAATCAACTAAGGGTGATGTTTTTAGTGAAGGAGGTGTCAGTTGAAGCTGAGAATTTGCAGGAGTGGTAGTATTCCTATGCTGAAAAGGATGCCTGACACATGTGAAATTTTTAAAAAGCTCTAAGCAGGCTAGTGAATTGATCTGGAGGTTTAGCTGCTCATGCCCCCTTGATCCCCAAATTGCTAAGAACTGCTTTGAATGAGCAAGACAGGATCTGATAATCATCAGGTACTGGAGGATGATACTAATGATGAGAATGGTGCCAGTATTCTGAAGATAAACTAAGATTTGAGGACCCAGTGAATGATTTGGGGTTTTCCAGCAAAACCCCCCCCTACAGCTACACACGTGTCCCTGCAAAAAATCTTTGATGGATACTAGATAACTGCAACTGGATGAATAAGTTGAAGAGTGGATGGTGAACCTGGATGGTTTACCCTAGATGAGACTAGGGCAGATATCTCACTACAAAAAACCCGTTAGTTGAAGACACCGTCTTCAACCCCAACTGCTGTGGCTGCACGCTGTGCTACTACTCAAGAACTCCAAAATCAATAATAATCATAAAGTATCTCTTTAGGCTCCCTCATCCTTCTTAAATAGATCCTTATGTGCTTTTAGGGTTTGCATGTCACTTTTAGGGTTTGTGCTTTTACTTTTTCAAGCATGCAATTCTAATTTGATGTTGAATTTTAAGCCTAAAGAGAAAGGACTTCTTTTATCCTACTGCTGACTTTAGTACTGAATATGTGTCCCGAGTTGTTCTAAGTACCAAATGTCCTCATTCAATCCCCTCTTATGCAGTACCCGCTCGAACCTATGGGGATTAAGTAGGTTAGTAGGTGTTTTGTTACCTAATAAGATGAGGAAATTACAATCCTCTCTGCCTGATATTGCTTGTCCTCAAGCGACTAAAAACTGGGATGCTGCAATACCTATTCTCCTTCCCATGTTGCATCCTCTGGAGGTAATTATTTCCATTAGACCAAGTGTTCTATAATCACTCGGTTCCGGAGTCTTATTTCTTGAGTCTGTACGATTCGTTCTGGAGTCAATACCAATAGTCCCTCATCATCTAAGGGAGGTAAATCTGTTGATGGAGCAACATGTTGTCCAATGGTCTTTTTCAGATTGGACACATAGAATACATTGTGAATTTTTCTCTCCTACGGGAGTTCTAGTTCATACGCCACCTCTCCCACCTTTCTGATAACTCTGTAGGGTTCGTAGAAGTGAGGTTTTAACTTTTCCGCTCCTTTCTTCTTAAGTGAAGACTGTCTGTAGGGTTGGAGCCATAAGTATACCGGATCTCCTACTTCAAATCTTTGCTCAACCCTGTGCCTATCTACATACAAATTCTGTTGATTCTGGGCTATCTATAAGTTCTCTTTCATGATTTTAAGGATATACTGATGGTCCTGTATCCAATCCTTTGCCTTAGGAGCCCTACTATATTTGAATGCTATATCTACAAAGTCCAAGGCCTCATAGCCATATAATTCCTTAAAAGGTGTCATCCTAATAGACATGTGGTAGGTAGTATTGTAGCAGTATTCCCCTAAGTGTAGCCATTTAATCCAGGTTCATTGTTGCCCTTCTACATAGTTCCTCATATACCCTTCAATCCATTTGTTGGCAATCTTAGTCTGTCCATCATTGTGGGGATGATAAATCGTGCTAGTAGCAAGCTCAGTTCCCACTAACCTGAATAGCTCCTGCTAGAAGGTACCGATGAATCTACTATCCCGATCACTAACAATGGTCTTGGGTAACCCGTGTAACCTGAGACCTGTCTGAAAAATAACTCGGCTACCTAGGATGTGGAGTAATTGGATGATATAGAAAAGAAAAGGGTGAATTTGGTCAGTCAATCAACCATGACATATAAGCAATCTCTCCCTTGGACCTTGGGCAATCCTATAATAAAGTCCATGGAGATACTTTCCCACTTCTGTTTTGGAATTGGTAGTGGTTGAAGCAACCCTGCTGGATGGATGTGCTCAATATTGTTATGCTGACAAATTCTACATTCCCACACGTGCAACATAACCTCCCCCTTGAGGCCCTTCCATGAAAACCTCCCTCGGATCTGCTTGTATGTCTTCAAGAAACCTCGATGTCCTGATAGTGGAGAGTCATGTGCCGCCTGTATGATTTTATTTCTTAAAGCTGATTCTGGGACGAGGTATATCCTGCTCTTGTAATAGATGACATCATCGATAATTCTGTACCTATCATCCTGAACCTGCCCATCCAATAATTCACAAGCGAATTTATTTTTGGAGTACTCTACTAAGAGAAGAGCCCTCCAATCTGTAGATATACTCATGAGAGATAATGAAGTGGGTCATTTGGATAATGCATTAGCTACTATATTGTTCTTACCCTTCACATACTCTATATCAAAATCATAGTCTTGTACTTTGCTGACCCATTTCTGTTGGCGCTCATTCAACTCCTTCTGCTCCAAGAAGTACTTGAGGCTGTTATGATATGTCTTGATTTTGAACTTTCCGCCCACCAGGTACTATCTGAATTTTGTGAGAGCATGTAAAATGGCTAGCATCTCCTTGTCATATATGGAGTAGTGGTGCTCATAGTTCTTCAGTTTCTTGCTCTCAAATGCAATAAGGTGATGGTTTTGCATCAATACTACTCCAATACCTTCCCCTGAGGCATCACATTCTACTACAAATGGCTGTGAGAAGTCTAGTAATGCTAAGACTAGGCAAGAACTCATGATGAATTTCATCTCCTCAAATGTTTTTGTGCTAATTCTATCTAGGTGAAGGCTCCCTTCTTTGTGAGATCTGTGAGGGGTGCGGCAAATTGGGAGAACTCCTTAACATACCTCCGGTAATATGTGTAAAGGCCTAAGAATCCTCTTAATTTTGTGACTATTTTTGGCGTGGGCCAATCCCTGATAGCTCAAATTTTCTCTATATCAACTTGTACCCCTTCTGCACTGATTATGTGCCCTAGATACAACATTTCCTTCATGCCAAATTCACACTTGGACATCTTCGCGTAAGGCAAGTGTTCTTCTAGAATGCTCAATACTTTGTCCAGATGTTTCAGATGTTCCTCCCATGTTTTGCTATAAATCAAGATGTCATCAAAGAATACTAGCAAAAACTTACACAACTGAGCTCTGAAAGTATGGTTCATGCATGACTGAAAAGTGGCTAGAGCATTGGTAAGTCCAAAAGGCATGACCAGGAATTCATAGTGACCATAGTGACAACGGAAATATGTTTTAGAAATGTCTTGATCCCTTACTCGGATCTGATGGTGCCCTGAGCGAAGATCAATCTTTGAAAAGTATTTGGCGCCCCGCAACTCGTCCATGAGTTCATCAATCCTAGGGATGGGATGCCATTTTTTGATGGTATTCTTATTGAGTGCTCTGTAATTGATGCACATTCATAGTGTGCCATCCTTTTTCTTGACTAAGACAACTGATGATGCACAGGGGTTAGAGATGGGCCAAATGTATCCAAGCTCCAGTAATTCCTTAATCATCCTCTCGATCTCATCCTTATACCTTTTGGGATGCCGATAAGGAGTGGTGATGACTTCCTGTGTCCCCTCCTCTAGCTCAATGATGTGCTCAAAGCCTCTATTTGGTGGTCTACCTGTTGGAAGGTCCTGAAATAACCTTTTGTGTTTTAGTAATACAACCTAAAGGTCATCTGGGTGTTGTGTGTTGTTCTCTGGAGGTTTCCTAAAGGTGACCAACCATTCTGCAGCCCATTCTATGTCATCCTGTTTGAGTATTGCCTCCATTCTTTGTGAAGAGACTGGTTTTGGGGGATAAGTGTTCATGCCCATCAAAACTACCCGTTTTCCATCTGGCCCCTGGAATTCCATTTCCTTGCTCAGTAGTCTGTAGTATATTTCCCTATTGAATAAAGGCATTGAACACCTAATACTACATGTGTATATGCCACATCCACTACATAAAATGAATCTGTCATCTGGTAGTTGCCTTATGTCATTCAGGTTTGGAATCCAATAGTTGCACTCCATGCTATAGTTTTCGGCTACTCCTACAGTAAATCCCTCAAAATTCTCTGTCGGAATACCTCTCTTGGCTACCCAAGCTACATCAATGAAATTGTGGGTTGCTCCCCCATCAAGCAATACTCCCATTCTATGGCCTTGTACTACTCCTCCAACCCTGAGAGTATGGAATCTAGGTACTCTAGATAACATAGCAATAACTCCCTCTGGTGTATCACCCTGGAGTGACTCTTCCTCTGCTACTCGTAATTATTCTGTCACCTCCTGCTCATAGTCCTCCCCATCACTGTCTAAATATACCTCACTGTAGTGAGCCTTGTCCTTTCCTGCGCACCTGTGTCCTGGAACCCATGGTTCCTGACAAGTAAAACATAATTTCTTACGCCTCAAGTCTTTCCTAATGTCCTCATCTAACCATATTTTCTTTGGAAAATATTGCTGGAAAGGTTTCTTGTCCTTGTCCTTAATTGGAAAGTTGGTTTTGTGAGGGAACATGTTCTTCAGGATTGAGTCTTGGAGATCTATGGCTCGGCTAATGGAATCTTGTAGAGTAGGGGTTTTGTAGGCTTTCACCCATCCTCGTAGTGGCTCTGTTAGGGCCTCAGTAAACAAAATCGTCAACCTGCTCTCTGACACATTTGTTACCATGATTGCTATCCTCTGGAATTATGAGATGAATGCCTCAGCACTAAGTGTATGTTTGAGTTTATCCAACTCTCTAAAATGTATTTCTGGATCTTTCCCGTCGAACTGCTCCATGAGTTTCTGAGTGAAATCACTATAGGAATGGATGGTTTCATGATCCAATGTCACTAATCCGTGGTACCACCACTCATGAGCCTCTCCATCTAGGTGGAGCGTAGCCAATTTAATGGCATCTGTCTCTGTCATGGGATTGAGTTGGAAATAGATATCCAACTTATGAACCCATATCCTCACTAAACCTCCGCGAGTCCCATCAAAGTTTTGGATGGTCAACCTACCCAAGGTTTTTTGCAACTCATAGTTATGATAGAATCCCTTGTTGAAATTCCTGGGCTTGTTCCTACTCTTCATGTTGCAAAAATCTAAAAAAGATATGGCTGCATAAAACTCATTCCCTAAGACCCTGTGTTCTTAAAAATAAGCCCCAAAGGGTTCGCTAGGCTCTACCTGCATGACTGGACCTCCTACTGCATCTGCAAAAAAGTGAGGCATAGTAGGCCTATTGGAAGGTCTAGTATATATGTGGGGTGTATTATTTATATTGGTGTATGCAACCTTCCCACTGTTGCTTGTAGACCCTCTATCTACTGGTGAAGGAAGTGTACTGCTGTTACCTGGTTCTGGTTTTGGCAATAATATGTTGATTGCATTAAGTACATATTTTTTCCCTTTGGATAAGTCTTGCAATGCAGATACTAGGTTGCGAAACTCCATCCTGTACTCATATTCTCCCATTCCTTTTCCCCTGTTAGAGTGTATACCTATTGGATCCATGTCTGAGTTGGTATCTTCTAGTTGGATATCCTCAAAGTCCTCCGTGCACCTACTCCTTATTTTCCTATAGGTTACATAAGTGTCCTCTTATGTATTCATCTACTTCTCATGTTCAAGCCCACACCTAGCAAGGAACATGCTCTGATACCACTGTAATATCCCAAATACTGATATTTTCTAATTCTAAGCAAAATTACTGAAATAGTCGGGCATGCAAACTGCCATGCAAAATTGCCCTATATTATAGCTGACTTTAGGGTTAGGGTTTACAGGATAGAATGTAACAATTCCACTAATAAGCCAGCTGAAATTCTCCTGAGAGAATATGCATGCATCAAGAGCTGATTTGGTGATGAACTGGTGCTTTCTACCTCCGATGATACCCCATCAGCACAAACCCAAAATCAGCTAAGGGTAACATTTTCAGTGAAGGAGGTGTCAGTGGAAGCTGAGAATTTGTAGGAGTGGTAGTATTCCCATGCTGGAAAGGATTCCTAACACATGCAAAAGTTATGAAACCTCTAAGCAGGCTAGCGAATTGATCTGGAGGTTTTGCTGCTCACGCCCCCATGATCCCCAAATTGCTGAGAACTGCTTCGGATGAGCAAGACAGGATATGATAATCATCGGGTGTTGGAGGATGATACTGATGATGAGAATGGTGTCGGTATTTTGAAGATAAACTAAGATCTGAGGACCCAACGAATGATTTGGGGTTTTCCAGCTAAACCCCCCGCTACGGCTGCACATGTTCCCTGCAAACAATCTATGATGGATAATGGACAACTGCAACTGAATGAATAAGTTGAAGAGAAGATTGTGAACCTGGATGGTTTATCCTAGATGAGACTAGGGTAGATATCTCACTATCGAAACCCCGTTAGCTGAAGACGCCGTCTTCAACCCCAATTGCTGTGGCCGCACGCTATGCTGCTACTCAAGAACTCCAAAATCAATAATAATCATAAAGTATCTCTTTAGGCTCCCTCATCCTTCTTAAATAAATCCTTATGCGCTTTTAGGGTTCGCATGTCACTTTTAGGGTTTGTGCTTTTACTTTTGCATGCATGTAATTCTAATTTGATGTTGACTTTTAAGCCTAAAGAGAAAAGGATTCTTTTAGCCTACTGCTGAATTTAGTACTAAATGTGTGTCCCATTTTGTTCTAAGTACCAAATTTCCTCAGTCAATCGCCTCTTATGCAACACCTACTCGAACCTATGGGGATTAAGTAGGTTAGTAGGTGTTTTGTTGCCTAATCAGACGAGGACATTAAATCTGATAAATATAAGTATTTCTTATGTTTCAATCCCTACAACTGTACTTGTTTAAAAATTAATGTGAATACGATGAATGCTTGAATGGAATGTATTTGATGCAGATGTATATTTTATGAATGATGTATATGTGTATGTAATGTTATTTCAATGAATTTTCTAATCTTTTCTGGAGCTAGATCAGCCTGATTTGTGATGGCCTAAATGCTCAAAATCAGTTTTAGACTTAGAAATTTTCATGAACAGATTGAATTTTAGTATATTTTTCCTTCCGCAACCTATAGGACGCGGGATGTAGAAATGCACTTTGCAGAAGTTTGGACTCTGCATTTTCCTTTCCACAATTCCATTTCTACAACTTGTGGGATGCAGGATGCAGGATGTGGAAATGTCGTTTGGCGAAATCTTCTTTCCACAATTTCCCTTTCGCAATTTGCAGGATGCGGGATGCGGGATTCAGAATGACTTATGGTAAATTTTGATTTTTGCAACTTTGATCTCCGCAATGACCATTCCGCATATGGGATGCAGGGTGCAAGAGTGAAATTTTGATATGTTTCCGATTCCGTAAGCAAATCTATCAGCACTGTTGATTTTCTGCGGGATGATTTTCAGCCGTTGATCTGATTCCGGATGTGGAACTGACTGTGACCATTGAATTTCGCTGTGATTCTTCTCAGCCATTTGATCTCTCAATGGTTGGGGAAGATAAATATTTTAGACGGTCTGGATAAAAAGGTTAGCAGGAAAATTTATTTCTTGTGTAGATCTTAAAAAAAAAAGAATTGGGAATCATCATATGAATGCAGCATCAGAGATGGGTAACTCAGGTAGAAGAGTTGGGTTGTGTTCCCTCCTCTAGGGCAGGAGGGGACATGATAGTGTGGCATCAGAGTTGTGGGTTGCAGCATTGGGCTTGGATGGGCCGAAATCAATTGTTAAAAAGATAAGAGTACCCTATGATACCAACTTGTAGTACACTACAGTGTGGTATTAGAGCTGTTGGTTGCAGCGTTGGGCCTGGATGGGCCAAAAAGAAAAGTGGTTACAGTATTGGGTCTTGATGGGCCGAGTTGGATAGTTATAGAGCGGTTGGTTAATAGTTCCAATGTATTGTTGGCCGCATAACCGAGAAAAAATTCCATGGGCATTGGGTAAGTGATTTGGTTTTGATTATATCTAATAGTTTTGTTATCTAACAAATTTTTGCAGAATTACAGTCACCTTCAGAAAGGACAGTGTGATTCTGAATAGTTGTTTTGGCCATGAGGATAGATGATATGAATGATTATGCATGGGACCCCAATGCACACGAGGAAGATGCTATCGGGGAAAATGTCAGAATTGGAAATGCTGAGATAGAGTCTAATGGGAGAAGGTTTCAAGATACTCCCCCAGACTTTGTATCCACCATGAGAAACCTCAGGGTGGAGATACAGAGCTACAAAGTAGACAACGAAAGACTGATTAAGGCTCAGGAGGAGCAAAATCAGATGAACACAGCCATATTGCATAGTTTGATAGACATGCAGAGAAAGATGAACTCTGGGGACCGGACAATAAAGCCAGAAGGAAGTAAGAACACTGCTAGAGGAAGAAAGCGATCTCCTAGTGGGTCGTCTGACTCTGAAAGATCCACTGAAGATTTGGGCTCTTCATCTCATAGGGGTAGGAGAAAGAGGCGTTACCAGAACCACTCACGAGATGAATTCAGGAAGGCAAAGCTGCCTACCTTCAATGGTGAGGTAAAGACTGATCAAGAAGCTGATGCTTGGCTTCTGGGAATAAGAAAATATTTCCAAGTCCAAGATTATTCTAGAAATATGAAATCTCGAGTAGCCATTTTCAACCTGACAGGAAGAGAGTCTATTTGGTGGGAACACTTTAGGCAAGTAAAGGGGATAAATGAAAGGAATATTGTCTAGAAACAGTTCCAAAAATATTTCAAGCAGAAGTACCTCTCTGACTGATACTATGAAGGTAAAGTCAAAGAATTCCATGAGCTGAGATTGGGACAGCAGACCATGGAGGAATATGAAAACAAGTTCTTGGAACTGCTGAGGTATGTCAGGTGTATTAAATATGAGAAGGTAAAAATCCAATGCTTTTTGAGTGGACTGCCTTAGTCCTACAAAGACTGAATTGAGTTCTATGAACCCAAAAATCTGGAAGAGGTGATAAGAAAAGCTAGGTATTGCTACGAGAAAAGCAAGAGAAAACTTGACTACCAGAAGGTGTGGAAGAACAAGATGAGTGAGAAGTCTGATCAAAGGAAGAGAGGTTTCAAACCTCCTAACTTATAGAATCAGTAGAAGCAGCCATTCCAAGATGATAAGTAGACAACCAGAGTAGTAGGAGAAAAGCCAAGAGAACCGCAGCAAAACAAAGAGCTTCTCCAGTGTTGGAAATGTAGAGGAACCCATATGTGTAGGTTCTGTCCACTAGAGAATGAGAATGCAAGGCCAACATACAATATTCAAGAGGCATAAATAGTGGGACAAGTAGCAAGGGCCATACCTAGAATTTACGCAGCCCTGGAAGACCGCCAGGCAGATCACCAGTCAACGGTGGTTGAAGTTGCAAGTAAGATTGTTGAGGAATCTATTTCTATTTTGATTGACCTTGGTTCTACTCTTATTTATATTGATCCTAGAGTAGTGGAGGTTTGTGCTCTTAGGAAAGAAAATCATAGCAAGTCATGGTTAGTTCAACTAGCCAATAGAACTAAGAGAAAAGTTAATGAAGTGGTGGAGAAATGTCCATTGGTGATAAATGGACTGAGCACTTGCATAGATATGAATGTTCTACCACTTGGTTCCTATGATGTTATCATTGGAATGAATTGGTTAGAAGCTCACAGGGTGAAGCTTGACTATTATAACATGTCTTTTGAATGCATTGATGGAGAAGGGAACCCAATAGTTGTAAAAGGAATAACAAAGGTAATTTTTGTAAGACAGATTTTAGCGATGCAATTGAATAAGTTTTGTAGAAAAGGTTGTCAGTTGTATGCAGCCCATATTGAGGAGGCAGCAGGGAATGAAACTCTCAAGTTGGAAGACTATCACGTGTTGCAAGAATTCAGAGATGTTTTTCCTGATGAGATTCCAAGGCTTCCTCCAAAGAGAGACATTGATTTTACAATTGAGCTTTTTCCAGGAGCAGCACCAGTGTCCAAAGCACCTTACAGAATGAGTACACCAAAAATGTTAGAGCTGAAGATGAAATTGCAAGAATTGTTGGAGAAAAATTATATCAGGCCGAGTGTGTCTCCTTGGGGAGCACTAGTTCTATTTGTAAATAAGAAAGATGGTACACTCAGATTGTGTATTGATTACATGCAGCTGAACAAAGTCATGGTGAAGAACAAATATCCCTTGTCGAGAATGACCTCTTTGATCAAATGAAAGGAGCAAAGGTATTTTCCAATATTGACTTGAGTTCTGGTTACCATCAAGTGAGAATCAAGGATGAAGACATTCATAAGATAGCCTTCAGAACAAGATATGGACATTATAAGTTTATAGTGGTACCATTTGGTCTCACAAATGCACCAACAACATTTATGTGCCTTATGAATAGTGTCTTCAGCAGGTATATGGAAAAATTCGTTCTTGTTTTCCTAGATGACATTCTTGTTTATTCTAAGAAGGAAGAAGAGCATGAAGAACATTTAAGACTAACATTACAATTTCTCAGAGAACATCACCTGTATGTAAAGCTGAGCAAGTGTGACTTCTATAAATATAGAATTTTGTACTTGGGTCACATTATTTCAGAAGAGGGTATATCCGTGGACCCTGACAAGATTGATGCTATCAAGAATTGGCCTACTCCAAAGAATGTGACAGAGGTAAGATCTTTTATGGGGCTTGCAGGATACTACAGGAGATTCATTGAAGGATTCTCCAAGGTTGGACATGCTATCACTTCTTTGCAAAAGAAGGGGATAAAGTTTGAATGGACCTCTAAGTGTGAAGAAAGTTTCCAGCGGTTAAAGTATCTTCTCACCAGTGCACCAGTCTTAAAAGTTGTAGACCTAGATAAAGATTTTGTGGTATGTACGGATGCATGCAGTCAAGGACTTGGAGGAGTTCTTATGCAATACAACCACGTGATATGCTATGAATCTAGAAAGCTGAAGGAGCATGAGAGGAATTATGCCACTCATGATATGGAACTTGCAGCCATAGTACATGCTCTCAAGATGTGGAGGAATTACTTGATGGGCAGAAAATTTGAGTTAAGGACAGTCCACTGTGGTCTGAAATATTTGTTTGATCAATCTACTCTAAATGCTAGACAAGCTAGATGGCTGGAATTTTTATGTGACTTTGATTTTGAAATCAAGCACATAAAAGGTAAGGAGAATAAGGTAGTTGATGCACTCAGCAAGAAAGTACAAGAAATGCATGTGGCATCTATTAGCATTTGCCAACTAGTTTTGAGACAATAGATTATTAATCATAATGTTGAAGATGAAATGTATGCGCAGGTAAAGGATAAATTACAGCAACAAAACCGTGAAAAGAAGTATGAGGGATATAAGTTAGAAGAGGATGGACTTCTTACTTATAAGAGCAGAATGTATATTCCAAATGTGGCAGATTTGAGGAGGGTTGTTATGGATGAAATCCATCAAAATCCATATTCTGGTCACCCAAGATATCAGAAGATGATTGCTACCTCAAGGAAGCAGTACTTTTGGCAAGGCATGAGGAAGGACATGGCTGAATATATTTCGAGATGCATGAAGTGTCAGCAAGTGAAGGTTGAACATCAACACCCAACATATTTTTTGCAGTCTTTGCCGGTTCCAGAATGGAAATGGGAAGTGATTTCCATGGATTTTATTACAGTACTGCCGATGACTTGGAGACAACATGATTCCGTCATGGTTGAGTTGGACAATTTGACGAAGGCAGCGCATTTAATACCAGTAAAGTCCACGCATAAGACTGATGATATTGCTAAGATTTTCATGAAAGAAAATTTTAAATTGCATGGATTTCCTAGGGCAATAGTCTCTGACAGAGATGTCAAGTTCACTTCTAAATTTTGGAAAGGATTGTTTGGAGACTTGGAAACAAAGTTGAATTTCAGTACTTCCTACCATCCTCAGACAGATGGAGAGACCGAGAGAGTTAACCAGGTGTTGGAAGACATGCTTCGCATGTATGTGATGGACAAACCATTCAAGTGGGAAGACTATTTACACCTGGTAGAATTTGCTTATAATAATGGACAACAATCTTCCTTGGGGATGAGTCCATATGAAGCTTTGTATGGCAGGAGGTGCAGAACACCAACAACTTGGGATAACCCAGTGAACAGAGTTGTGATCGGTCCAAAATTGCTCAAGGAGATGCAGTAGGAAGTTGTAAAAATTAGACAAAATCTAAAGGCAGACGAGGATAGGTATAAAATCTATATAGATAAGCATAGGATGAACAAAGAGTTCAGTATTTGGGACCATGTTTACCTCAGGATGAAGGCAAAGAAAAGTTCCTTGAAACTTGGGAGTTGTGCCAAGCTGTTTCCTAGAAAATGTGGGTTGTTTGAAGTGCTTGAAAGAATAGGACCAGTTGCATATAGACTTGCATATCCTGCTAGCACTAGGGCTCATAATGTCTTTCATGTTTCCTTGCTTAAGAAATATGTACATGATCCTAACCATGTAATAAATTGGGATGTGATGCAAGTGGAACCAAAGGGAGATTTCCAAATCGAGCCCATGCACATCCTCGCCAGGAAGGTCACAATGCTATGGAACCGAGCAATAGGACAGGTAAAGGTGCAATGGGAGCACTACGGTCCTTAAGAAGCTACATGGGAGCTGGAGGATGCCATGTGACTGACACATCCATTTTTTTTCAATTTTGCGGATTGCTGAGGGCAGTACCAACAAATATTTTTTGTTCAATGTTGTAAAGCACTGAGGACAGTGCTATTTAAATAACAGACAAGAAGGGGGAGGGGAACGTAACACCCCGGTTTCGACCCCGTGTGCATTTAAATAATATGATGTGAATAATCATGGTATGGAGCTCAAGGAAAAATCCCCACCATCGATTTAGTGTTTTTGTTTCGGCGATTAAGATTTAGGCCGATGGTGTTTTTATGCTAGCTGAACGACATAAGTTTGGACATCATGTTAATTTGCAATTTTAATTAAAATCCTACAGCCAACTATGTCAATACAACAAAATGAGATGGGGGCATGATTTTTCCTAAGGATAAGGGGGGGGGGATTGGAAGAGTGGGAAAAAATTCGAAATGGGCAGAGCAACCATTTGTGAAAAATGTTTTTTGAATTTTCTTGGGTAAGAAAACACCAAAAACACCTACCTTTCCCTCATGCAGTCGCGTTTCATCTTCCCCTCACGATTTTGAAATGTATTGAACATTTTGGCAAGACATTCTGGATTCCCATAGAAAAAGCAAAAAACACTTTGAGTCTTGATCCTTTGGGAATTTTTCCTGTTTTGTGAATTGTTTCATTTTTACGATTTTCCTGTCTGTTAGTCGCTTCCTGAATACGAATGCCTAGAATCCGATTTGTGTTTTTGAATTGAATGACCAGCAAATGATTTCATTTTTGGTAATTGCAGTAGTCGTTCTAGCTCAGACAATGCTCATAAATTCGTAATTGTTGTGTGTGTGTGTGTATTCCTTAGCTTCTGTTACGTTTTGTTAATTCCAGAACTGAGATTACTGTATGTACATCCTCGTTTGACATCTGAACCGATTTGGGGAATGGAAATGGAGTCTAGAATTGCTTGATAAACCTAGTGTGTGAAGGAACCTCACAGACCAATCTATAGGGTTTTTTCTTCTTCTTTGCATACCCTGAATAACACTAGAAGGGAAGGCATGGCCTGAGGGACTGTGGAGCAGAGAAGGGGACGCTTCCTTGTGTTGGGTGTGAAAATGTTTAGAAGTCAGGATAGATCCGGTGTAGGTGTCCATATCTCTGGGATTGAGCTCACTAGCTTAGCAGTCAGTCTTTCCACCTCCTTGGTGGCCTGATAAACCCAACTAGAAGGATGGCTTGGATGGTAGCTTGATAAACCTATATTTTGGTTTGGTTGTGTCTCATCTGAATTTTGGCTAAGTGTAAACCATTTTCTGTGTAATCCTGATAAACCCAATTGGAAGGATGGATTGGCTTGGATGGTAGCATGATAAACCCATATGTTGGATTGGCTGTGACTTGTATAAACTTTGGCTATGTGTAAATAACTGCTTGTGTAAGCATGATAAACCCAACTGTGTTGGATTGGATGAGTTTTGTTGTATCCTTGGCTATGGGGAGGTCTGATACTGTTCCTTATTCCTTGGGGAAATCATGCCCAGCTCGGGGGTGGTAGTTTTGTTGAGAGATTGATGAGCACACTGGCCTATGGTTGGGTGGAATGTTGTAGTGACATAGCTGGCTGCGGGACAAGATTCTGATAAAGACAAGTATTTCTTGTGTTTCAATCCCTGCAACTGTACTTTTTTATAAATGAATGTGAATATGATGAATGCTTGAATGGAATGTATTTGATGCAGATGTATATTTCATGAAAGATGTATATGTGTATGTAATGTTATTTCAAGGAATTTTCTATTCTATTATAGAGCTAGATCGACCAGATTCATGATGGCCTGAATGCTCAAAATCATTTTTAGACTTAGAAATTTTCATGAATAGATCGAATTTCTGCAGATTTTTCCTTCCGCAACTTCCTTTCTGCAACCTGTGGGATGCGGGATGTGGAAATGCGCTTTGTAGAATTTTGGACTGCACATTTTCCTTTCTGTAACTTGCGTGATGCAGGATGCAGAAATGTCATTTGGTGAAATCTGCTTTCTGCAATTTACGGGATGCGGTATGTGGGATGTGGAATGACTTATGGTAAATTTTGATTTTTGCAACTTTGATCTCTACAACGGCCATTCCGCATGTGGGATACGGGATGTGGGATGCGGGGTGCGAGAGTGAAATTTTGATATGTTTATGATTCCGCAAGAAAATATCTCCGCACCGTTGATTTTCTGCGGGATGATTTTCAGCCGTTAATCTGATTTCGGATGTGGAACATGTTATGTCAGTAATTTTTTCTCTCCATTTTGGTTTGTTTTCTCCATTTTGGTTTGTTTTTTCACTTTAAATCATAGGTTTGATCACTTCTCAGTTTTGGTCT
>LPNX011088353.1:0-30684 GCA_001517045.1 Pseudotsuga menziesii
GAAAGAGGCGGTGGAAGGAGGTATAAGGAGGGGAATTTTGGGGATTTCAGGGGGGAAGCCGGGAGAGGTTGGATTTTATTTTGGGGGAAATTGGACTCTGCCTGAGGAAAACGAAGCGGAAAAATACTTGAGGAGGGGGACAACTCAAGGATGAGAGTATCTGTAAATGACGCAGACGGAGAAGAAAAGAATGGAGAAGAAAAGAATGGAGAGGAAGCTGCTTTCGATATTATTGGTCTGTGGGCTTGGGGGCTAGGAAACCCATGGGTTTCCTAGGGCCAGCACATGATGAGAGCTGGTCGGCAGGGTGGCACATCATTTTGTTATGTTAATCAAGGCTTGGATGGTTGGATGGGAAGCTCAGAGAGGAAGGAGCCTACAAGGTCTACAGCAAACTCCAGGTATTTCAATTCCAGATAAGTATATTTTTAATTTTTGTATGGTATTATTGTCTAGTTTACAAAAATAAAATTTATGAAGCTTATCAAACCTGTACAGCTCCTATTTCTACGTTAATATGCTTATAGTTCATGTTTATACATTCATGTGTTTACAAAACTAATAGTACAGACATAGATATAAACCTGTAATATGATTTAAATTGTCTTGATAGAGAACATCACAGAGAAAGGGACAAAGTGCTCTACTGGTTAGGCAGAGCATTACAGAATGGTATCAGAGCCTAAGGCTCAAACACTGAGACCTTCAGGCCTATTCACACTTAAAAAATAAATAAATAAAATGGCACCGCCTGGAAACATCGAATGGTTGTTGCTGGAAAAACACTGCCCTGCCCAAGTTGGTAGCTTACTTATTCTGCCTTGTCGTGCCCACTCCCTTGACCCCTGGGTGACATCATAAACCATTGGGAATCACCAACTACGGCATCTCCATTTTGATTGCGATGCCAGTGGTAATAAGCATGTGTCTGTTTTTTATTTTATTTTTTATTTTCAAGATTGCATGGCCAAAACTAGCTTCACTAAATGCTGAATATTTGGGTTGTGGTTCAGTAAAGCTGCAACCAATTCCAGCACAAATTAAAAATAAAAAAATAAAAATTTACAAATGCATAGCAAAACTGAAAGTTAAACTGTAGCTCAAAACTATTTAAAAATGGGTGTGTATTTCACTGGACAAATAAGTTCACTGTGCAACTTACTTGGCTGCGAGGCCTTCCTGCTTTGCTTTCCTCCATCACCAACACTAATGTAAACAGGCAAAGATGGATTAAATACTGGTGTACATTCCCTATTCACTAAGTCGCAGCCCACTGCAAAAAGGGCCAGAGGAGCTGGAAAGAAAAAAAATAAAGGGGTATAAGCATTACACAAAGAGACTTCAATCTTATGAGTAGTCATGAGCATTGAGCATAAAAATTCACGAGCAAGTCACAATAATAGATTTATTACGCAGCTACAATGTACTCAATGGATATGAGAAGTCACAAAGGTCGAGCAACACAAAACTTGCAGTAGTGTAATGCATCTCTTAAATGCGAGTTCACCATTTGCTACACCCAACCAATATGTGTCTATCCCACACTACACAGCCACAAACTCTTGAATTCATCGTGAATGTAAGGAGGGAGTGGCACACGACTCTGAAAGATATACCACGATAAGGTCACATCTCAAAAACATAGGTGAATGAGACCTCAACACCGCACAATTGTAAAATGATAACAAATTGGAGCAATTAGGGTTTTAGTGCAGGCACAAAAAAGAAAAAGAAAAAAACATTAGGCAGAATGTTTCATTTCCTGCAGAGAGCAGAGGGAATAAGAGGAGATGGAGGTCATAGGTGGCGACTCATAGCTTCTATTTCAATCTCATAAATGTTCCTCGGCACAAGTCTTAATCCACCCAAAGAATAACGCATATAGTGATGGAAAGCAGACTGGTAGAAGGGACGAGCAGAGGGAAGACTTGATACAAGCAGGAAGGTGTAGAAAAATCTTGCAGAGGGAAGAACAGATAGATTGGAAAGTGAGAAACAGCGAGTAAGAGTTATGGAAAATAGCCAGGCTCTGATATTACTGTGAACTGAATAACTCCTGAATTAAGCCATGAGATTTCAACTTTTAGGTCAAATTAAATAAATAAATAAACACGAGTGCCAAATAGTTAAAGAACTCGAAATCTAAATGATAAAATTTCATGGTTTTAATTACTAAATATAATTTTGAGAAGAAAACGCAGAAGGTAAGGCATGGAAAGAACACGAAAAAAAAAAGGGCTACCGAAATTTCTACGAACTGAATTTCCACTTTGCTTTCAAAATAATAAAGAAAGAACAAAAGAAATAAATAAAAAAATAAAAAAAATTTTACTAGGAAAATACTAGATTCTAGAAAAATTCAAGAATATTTGCAGGCGAATTTTTTTTTTATGTTGGGTTCAGGGTTTCTACAATGTATAAAAAATACGGCAGCAAATTTCAGGTACAAGACCAATAATTCACAAAATAAGCCATAAAAAGTCGAACCAGAGGTTTCAGAAACCCGTTGGCATAAGATTTAGCAGATTCCGAAGAATAAACCGATGAAGCACCGTTCTAACTCGCAATACCTTTTAAACATCAAGAAAATTCAAGAAAATATAGTGACTTTTTCGTAAAGGAACTCACACTGTTTGCGGCCAGCCAAACATAGATAGCACCTGAATCGCGTGCTGAGGATAGAACAGCAAAATCTGGCAAAACAAAGAAGAAAACTGGAACTTCCTAACAAATCATCACAGGATAAAATACAAATTCAACAAAGCACCTAATTTCAGAGAAAGAGGCAGAAGCTCAAACGTTAAAAAAAAAAAAATCTCTGTTTTCTTCTGCAAATTAAGCCCACTCATACTCTCGCCTAAACATGTTTGCATTGAAGCAAACTAAGGAGGCGAAAGCATCCAGGACAAATATGAGAACCTCTCCGATCCAGCATTCTCAGTCGAGTAAGAAAAAAAAAAAATTGCAGAATGAAATTTATTGGAGGGGCAGCAAGTTTTGGTAATCCTCCTTTTACTTTTGGGCTCTTGGAGGACTGGCGCGTATGCAGCATGAGCATCATGTGATTGTCCACCTGGCCTTCATGCAGGGATGGCTTGGTGGAGGTGCGTTCCCCAGAAATAATATAAAATATGGATGCTATGTATGAACGATGAGTAAATGCGCTATAGGTATAACTACGGACGGTGACAGGTGGGGGAACTAGCGGGGATATGCACCTTGTTCAGGCCATCTCTTTATTTTTAAATTTTTTTTCTTGACCCACTGCACCCCACGCGACATAAATAAATTAAAAAGAAAAAAATAAAATAAAAATAAAATAAAATTAAAAAAATAAAAATATTTGGGTGACAGCGGCGCAAACGCTTTCTTTTCATGCGGCTAGAGCTCCCATTAAAACCTATAGCGCTCATCATATAATTGAACTGATCTACACATGGATAAGGCTATCCTTAGGTGACCTACATACTCAAAAAAAAAGCAACCTCAGATCGACCTTCTGCCTGCGCGTGCATTAAGCTCTGTTTCAGGCATTAGGTTTCTTCTCTCACCAAATGCATCTTAAAAAATTTCATATATGTTCTCTTCTGTATATGTACATATACAAAAGTGTGAATTTACGAAAGCTTCCATATATGTACTAATTTCGAGGTCTGCTCACTTAGATAATTTTAAAAAATATTTCAAAGTACTAATTTTATTTTGGAAAATTAGTGTCACACTAGTACTATTTGTTGTCAATATATTTTCCAATTTTTGTATATTCATTCCAATATTTAGGAATTCAAAGGATGCACTAACATAGAAATATACTTTATCATTCACTGAAAAATAAAATGTCAATGTTATAAAAAATCAAAATTGAGTTAGTTTTTAACATTTTCAAAAAGTAGAAGTTATATATTTGGAAAGGTGATTCAATTTCCTATGTTTAATTTTTTTACTTAAACCAAGATTTATTGTGTAGGTATGTCAAAATACCCATGTAAACTAAATGATACATGTTTCTAATTTTTGTGCATCTAACGTGCAAAGAGAGACCAGCATTAGCTTGCACTTACACAATGTTGGGAATATAGAGACTCAACTACATAGATCAAAGTCGACGAGGGGTTACTTCCAACATAATCATGGGTTCCCACAACTTTTTGTGGATTGGGGAATTTTTTGTACATAAATAATAATTGGTGGGGCCACTATAGTTTTGAATGTGTTGCGGAACTAATTAGATGATGGGAGGGATTTCCACGATTTTGGGTGAATCGATGAATCAATTTGATGAGGTGGATTTCCCACGATTTTGAGTGAGTTGGGGAACTTTTTCCATAATGACATGATGGTTTTTTGCAAACATGAAGAAATTTTTCCCATAAATCAATTCCATGCATATTTTTCTTGCGAGAATAACTAAATATTTATTAGTTTCTTTAGAGTGTGGAGGCCCCATTCTTGTCTTCGTGCAGGTGATGATACGAGGAAGAGTGTAGATGGTAAATTACTCATGGAGTTATTAGTTGTTAACTATAAGTCTTGATCATGACATGTTCCATAGAATATGATGGCATCAACTGCTAAAGGTGGGGGAGTAAATACAGAGCTAGAAAATGATGAACTATATATTAAAGAGGCTTGGAACAAACTAACAAACTAATAAGCAAAATATTTCGGTGTTCCCTTTGAATACCATGCTATTACAACTAAGTGGAAGAATGATCTAAATGTTGAAGAACTTTCCCTCCAAATTAATGAGGTAATGTTGGTAAATTGCATGTACAAGATCAAAAAATTGTTGGATGAAACTCTAGTTGTGGAGATCCATACAAATATTGTGTTGAACAAGATTCGTAGTATAAATCCTAGATTTTTTGTATGGGTGAATGCAAGAAGTTGGCAGACCTTTTAGATGCAACTGGATTTTTAGAAAACTGATCATGTTTATTCTATAACTTTTTAGTTTCTCAACCATTTCATAAAAAATTATATCTCACACTGCTAGACACTGACATCTACACATTATAAAAAAATCCAATGCATCACCATTACATTAAGACCTTGAAAAGTTGCACTAAGGCATTTCTTCGAGTTTTTGAAGAAGCCTATGTTTACCCACTCATTACAGTATGGTACAGACAATCATTTTTTATGAAATCTTAAACATAAATAACACTTTTTTTGCCAATCTTGAATATGTAATTTGTATTTACAAATATTTTATTTCTCTAGATTTTTTCAATTTCTATTGTGTTCTAACTCTTTAATTCAAAAAACACATTATTAGTGCTTTTTCCATAACATTTTCAACTCTTGATCGTTTAAAAAAAATTGTATGGTGCACTAGAAGACAATGACCTATACATTAAACAAAGAAACCCATTTCATGATTATTTCATTAATACCTTCGAAGGATACACACACAAAAGATGTACCTTTTTTTAGGAATGATCACTGAAATAATTATTAAAAAAATAAAAATTACTAATTTCATTTCAGAAAAATAGTGTTGCACTAACATGATATGTTATCTACATTGCTGGAAATTTTTGTAGCCCAAAACCATCATTTAGGCCCTCAAAGGTTGCACCCACAAAAACATGTGCCTTATCATTTGCTTGAAAAAATAAAAAATGGTTGTTAGAAAAAATGAAGCTTTACATAGGTATGGAAAATTTCAATACTTAAAAATTTTATATTAAAAAATGTGATTAAATTTACTAGATTTCATAGTTTTTACTCAAAGAAAGATATTTTATGTAAGTGTCTCAAAATATCCAAGTAAGTTGAGTGATGCTTGATTTTTCAGTTTTTTATTGCATCTAACACGCCAAAAGTGACCCTCATTAGCTTGCACTCACCCATACATGTTGTGCTGAATGGAACATACACATCTCCTTTATTTGTCATAAGGTTCCAATCTAGACACTTTTCCACTATTTAGCTCTATTTGATTCAATGGAACCATTGTCCCTCAAGACCATCCTCAAAGTATTGTTCTATAGAAAGAAATTTTCAGTCGAGATATCTTAAATGTTGTTACATGTTAGGTATTAGAAAGAGTGCAAAGGCATGTGAAGGCAGGTTTGGGTGGGGTTATCTTCGATCCTGGAGGAAATATGGTTTCGACATACGCCTGGTGTCTAGGTCAAAGAACTAATAATGAAGCAAAGTGGCTCTCTATTCTCCTAGGTAGTTAAGCAAAACAATATTACAAAGGTCATAGTCTTGGGAGACTCCAAGCAATTCATTCACAAAATGGCCTCAGGATACAATCAAGGAGCATCCAAAATAAGAAGAATTTATGAGCAAACCCAACAATTATTTGCAAATATGTAAATCACTTTTTACCACATCCTCTGAAGCAATAATTCCAAAGCAGGAAAATTAGCAAACCAAGGATCCAAGTTAAAAATGGGAGTATCTTTGGTTAAAGGTCAAATATTTTTTTTTTATGTTCCTTAGGAAAATTTCCACTTGCGCAAAGATGGGCCTCCTCCCTTCTTGACCTCCCAGCATCCGACAACATTATTTTTACTCGACGACCAATTATCCTCCACTCTGAGCCCCTTGGCCGTATGACGAGAACCTTCACACGAGCCATGGAAGGCGACATCATGAAGTTCCCTCCCATCCAGCTTATTTCCCATAGAGAATTTTTTGAAGCGCCCGCTCCCAATCTTCTTGTAAAGCAATTTCAGGTGATAGCTCTCAGCCTTCTCATCATTGGTGAAAAGAAAAGGAATTTCAGCTCTCAGTTGGCCCAGCCAGCTCCCTCAGCACATACGGTTTCGTTCTCTCCTCAAAATTCAATGGAAATCAACAGGGATGTCACATTGAATGATTTGCAGGAAACCATGCTGGACATAAAGTAGCATTTGCATTGACTATATGATATCATGATCAAGGGAGTCAAGGAAAGCATCAAAACCATAGAATAGGTGAACTGGATGGCTAGAAAAATGGCCAACCAGGATTCCAGAATTGAAGACGATCACAGGGATTTAAAAGAGATCATGGGGTAATTGATAATATTAATAAAGATGTGGAAAACTAGTTAATATGAACTAGTGTATCCATTCTCAAGACTCTCTTGCAAGAGACCATCCTATGGAGGAGACATCAGTAGTGCAACAAGTCGCAGTTCCAAGTGAAAAGAAGCATAAGTAGTTAATTTCCAAATGGTTTCTTATGTATTTCTATATTTTTCTCTTAGGAAAGTTTATGCGTATATACCCTTCAAAGGGAAACAACGGTTTTTTTTGGAAAAGAAGCACTTTTTTCCTTGTAGTATCTAGCATAGGCATTCCAGGTCTTGTATGGAGGAACAATTTGAAATGTAGGCTTTGCCTCTTTTTGTAAGCATGATTATTAACAAACTTTTTATTTAAATATAATACACTCTCAGGTTTTTGTTAAAAATAATAAGAAAGAGTGCAAAGACCATAAAATTATAAAAAATGACAGGTTAAGACATAGGGAGTAGTATATTGATTTTATAATTTTTAAATAGTTTATGATGATTTTGATTTTTTTTGTTATTAAAATCAAAATTTACAAATATATATATTTTTTGGGGTGAAGCTGTAATTTTTTATTATTTAAATTTTATTTTATTGTAAAAATTAATTTATTTTCTTTAAATATTCATATCCATATGGATATTTATAATTCTAAACAAATTTCAAATATAGATATTTATAATTGCAAACAAATTTCAAATAAAACTATTTGAACAGATGAAATTAGTAGCAAAGTTCATGCATTTTTTTTAAAGTTTGATAAAAACATAATAACAAATTTTTATAATTGAAATGTAAAAAATAATATACAAACATTAAATAATTAAAAATTTACAATAGATGTTATATTTTTGGGTTGAGTTTTAAAATATTATAATCAAATATAATTTATTTTCAATAAGACAATTATTGTGATAATATTTTGTGTATAATAACATAAACATGGAGGAAGTGATTTTTAGAAATATTTTAAAATATAAAACAACTATAAGTTCAATTGGAACTACAATATTGAGAACATGATTAATGGAGGGTTGAACGCTTACTTTGGTCCTCAAAACAGTTGTGAATTGGAAAACTTTGTGATTATTTGGGATACAATATGTTTATCTTTGAAATTCTTGTCATTTCCTTTATTTTGTACAACTAGTTTCGAGGACAAAAAAAGAGAAAATCTAGAAATGTTATATAACTTATAATCTTTCATACCTCCGTCCCTATTCTCCTCATAGAATTGGGTCTCTCCCCCATAGAGAGCATGGATGTGACTAAGTACTTGATGTACACGTACAACATAAACAATATGGGGCACCATAGACTTCTTAAAATTTCTTTAGTTATGCTATGGCATGGTTAACCATTGGGGAATTGATGCAAATGTCACTTCGAAAATATCGATAACATTAAAAACATTATTACATCCAAGTTTAAAGAGAAAATGTGGTGCAAAAAAGATTTATAGGTTAAAAAAAATTGAGCTACTATAAGGTGCTCATTAACCCTAATCTAGAATATCAAAATTATCTCTCTATTTTAACCAGTTCAAAGAAGAAAATTAATATTTTCAAGAAAAGGACAAACTCTCCTGAGCTCCATAATGAAAGAGGGTGTTGGACATTTCTTAAAACATCATGGGCTAAAAGGATTCGCCATCTCTATGAAATTAGGAATGTTGAGGATGACTATCACTTTCTCTTAAAATGCCCTATATACACCTATATTAAATGTGAGTTTCAAAATCTTTATTAGAATACAAATCTTTTTAAATTTATAACGGCTTAAAACTATGATAAGTTAAGAATGCTTCAATTTAATCCTTTTGAGCATAGAATTAAAATTTAAAATAAAACCAAATAACTTTTCTTTTCTTTTAAGTTTAGATAGATTACATTTAACCATCATCAAATTTAACCATCAACATCATTACCATTTCAATAATAATAATAATAATATACTTTATTAAAATCTAATGTTTTTAAGTTAAGTTTTAAACTACTATAATAAAAAATAATTGATTTTTAATTAAAAATGATTGTAACAATATTAGTATTGAAAGAATAATTTACTAATCATTGTTTTATGTTTAAATAATAATTTATTATTTACTTTTTTTATGTTTAGAATTGACTTTTTTTTGGTTTGATCAAATTTTGTGTTATTTGAAGCTAATAGCAATGAACTCTCCAAGGATCACACCCAGCCTTGGCCACACCAACCCTTGGCATGTATGGATTTTTTGGTGTGTCTTCCCAGCTAGCTCATCCGTAAGGATAATTGAAGTTGGGTCGTCATGTTGACAAGACCCACACTTTAATCGAATGAGCTAGCAACTACTAGCATGTATAGAATCAACTTATTTAATGAGCCTAATGGTTAGGAGCATGCGTTTCTTATTAGGAGGTCACACGTTCAAATCTAGAGGGGGGTAGTGTATGTACACCTCTATAGACTTTAGCAGTGAAATCACTGCACAGAGGGGGGTCCCTCGCCCCACAAACAAAGGGTTCTCATACACCAAATTGGTGAAATCACTACATAGAGGGGGGTCCCTTGCCCCACAAACAAGGGGGTCTCATACACCAAATTGGCGTCTCCCTTGGCGGTGGCCTTAGAAATATATTATTATTATTATTATTATTATTATTATTATTATTATTATTATTATACTACAATAAAGTTTCATAAATTCAATACTCAAGACTAATTAATATAATTTATGTTAATATTAAAAATAATTTATTCATTTATAATTATAAAAAATTATATTTTTTTTAATAAAAACAATTTATTTATTTATAATTATAAAAAATAAATATTTTTATTAATAAATATTTTGTTTATATATAAAATTAAAATAGTTAACTTTTATATATATATATAATCTAAAAATTTAATAATTTAACTTAGTTTTATATCAATTAATGATAATCAATAAATTCTTTTAATATAATTTATATTAATTAATAATAATTAATAAATCCTTTTAATAAAGGAGGAGATCCACATATTTTAAATTTTACAATGTGAGATAAACAAAACTACCACATGCATAATTTTGATTCGCTATAAGAACAACATGATAGTAGATATTCATAAAGCAATAAAATATTAAGATAAATAAGGGTTGCATGGCAGCTTAGTTCAGGTTGCCGAAAAACTATAATAAAGAATTCCAGATAACAAACAAATGATAGATACCAATGGTATTTTGTAGTATTTAGTATTGCACTTCTTTTTCCTGGGGGAAATATCAGTTCCTTGCTACTTCATTGAAATCAAAGGGAACATGGATACATCATCAGAAAGTGCTGAGCTCATGGTGAATGTAAAAGTGTTCATCGTAAAAAATACTACAGCATCAGCTACTGCTGTGCTCATGGATGAGATATATCAAGTTCTTTTTCTGTTGTTTACTATTCCATGATCAGCTTTAGCAATTAACTTCATAGTGAGTATCAAGCTAGGAAAAATACTACATGCACTTCCATACCTTTCAATACATAGAGAGTTCCATACTTGTTCTGGAGTAGCTAATCCAAAGAAACATTAAACAATAGGTGCATAAATAAGTGGGGCTCATCCACCACCATCATCCAAAGGATGTCAAAAAAGGATCAGCACAAAAAGGTCCAAGTGATGAGGGCTAGAAAAGCAGGAAAGAGCCCTGATCAATACATTCACCATTGGTGAACTCTGTAAACTAAAGATGGCCTGAGGCCAAAGTTAATGCTTCTTTGGATAAGCTATCAACCTTAGTATTGTGTTCTCTATATATGTGAATGGCAGTGAGTTGGATCAAGATTGGTTCCAGATCCCTAACACAATGACACCATCCATCCATAGTGAGTAAAGTGAGTGTTGATCTTCGATTGAACCAATTAATGATGACAACAGAGTCACCATGAATATGCAAAGTGGGAAGGCCCATGATTTTTGCATAGTGTAGGAGTGTCCATAAGGCCAGGAACTCAGATCTGGTATTTGTACTCATACCAACTCCCAATTTGAAGTAGAAATAGTGGTCTTAGCTGAGCAAAAGATGTACACCTATACCTCCCATTCAATTTGTTGATGCCCCATCAAAGAAACCAGCAGGAAAAACCAAAGTAGGTGCAGGTCCAATAGTTCTCCTTATGTTTTCAGCTAGTTAATGACAGGATAGAGCTGAAGATGATTCTTAATAGAGTGTACAATAAATAAAATATCAAGTTGTTTGTCCTCAAATACACATTTTTTCCTTGTCAACCAGATTTTCCATGAAAAAAGAAGCGGAAGATACTTTAGAGTATTTCCTTTACTGATCCAGGAAGAGACATTAAGAATAAAGTTTGTCTCCCTCCAAAAATATGGAATGGAAAGTGAGGATCTAATGTGTGCAATAACCTTTCTAGTGAAGCTGCATTCATGAAAAAAGTGATCAACAGATTCAGATGTTGATCTGTGTAGGCAGCACCAATTCGATCCAATCCAGCCTTTTTTAATCAAGTTGTCATAAGTATTTATCCTATTCGATAGACAGAACCAATTGAAACAAATAATCTTAAGTGGAATGCGAAATTTCTAGAACTTGACAAAGATATCATTAGGTCTGCTAGTGATAGAGATATTAGCAATCAGTTCATACATTAAGTTGGATTTTACCGTGCCTGTCGACTTGTTAAACATCCACACCAGAGTATCAGGTGTATTGCTGATACGAATTCCTCCATGCTGTAGACCTTTAATATAATTGGATGAGGATTCCTTCCATATTCCACCTAGCTCTAGCTCGTCTGCAGAGATCCAATAATCAGTAGAAGAAGTGGAAACTCCTCTATTGAGTACATATAAGAGTGAAAGAATACCATAATCTTCCAAATACAATCTAAGATCCTCTGGCAGAGTATAATCTGAGGAAAACCCAGCAATGGGGTCAATGCCAACTTTAATATTCTTTCCATTACCATTCTTCCAACCAAGACATCTAGTGATCCATGACATGGCTCTGATAAAACCATTCCACATATGAGAGGTGCCCTGAACTTTGAAGGTGTTCTGTCTAAGCCAAACATCAACCGGTAAATTCTTAAGGTATTTATGCTTGATGATCTGGCACCAAATTCCAACTCCATTAAGAACAAGCTAGAATCTTTTGGTACGCAAGGAAAAACTGAACCACTCCAGATATTTTATGTTCCATCCCCCAAGTGCATAAGCCTTGGAGATGGTGAACCAATATACTAGATGATACTTATGTTTTCCTTGCGAGCTACCCCATAAAAAGTTGAAGATGAATCTCTTGATGTAATTTAGAATAGTGCTGGGCATGTGGGATAGTGAGAGCCAATACACCACAAGACTCATCAAAATTGATTTGACTAGAACCAGTATTCCACCCAGAGAGAGTAGCTTGTAAGTCCAGTTGCTCAATTTTTTTTCAAACTTCTGTAAGAACCATCTCCAATCCTTAATGCCATACCCCAGTGGTTTGAGGTAAAATCCCAGGTACTTAAAACTAGTAGCGATGGGATCCATCTTGTATGGCATGAAGTTGAAAATTTGATTTCTAACTGGTTCCTCAATATTATTGTAAAGAAAGGAAGAATTCTCTGCATTGATTTCCATACCTGTTGCAGAACAAAATGTATCCAGAATGTTTTTGTAGTCCTACCACTCAGCTAGTGTACCAGAACCAAATAGGATAGCATCATCTACGAAGAGCATATGAGTAAGGAACAGGCTAGGAGAAATTTTGATGCCTGATATAACCCCTTTAATTAGTGCCTAATTTATCAATAAGCTTAAACCTTCAATGATCAGTATAAATAAGAGAGGAGATAGAGGGAATCCTTATCTAATGCCTTTCAATACTTGAAAAAAATTTGAAGGGGTCCCATTGATCAGAACAACAAAATTTACAGACTCTACACATCCCATGATCCAATTTACATAGATAACAGGGATTCCAATATGTAGAAGAACCAAACTCAAGAAAGACCAGTTGACTTTGTCAAAATCCTTTACTAGATCAAGTTTCCATACTATCTTATTTTCAGCCTTGATAGTATGGAGGGCTTCTTGAACAATACCAATGGGTTCAATGATCTGTCTATTATGCAGGAACCCAAACAGATGCTTGGAAATAGCCTTATCAAGAACCACCTTAAGTATGATAGTATCCAGCTTTGAAATAGTCTTATAAATCAGATTACACAAGTAGATGGGCCTGTACTCAACAAGAGTAGTAGGCTTGTCACACTTAGGTATGAGAGTAATAAAGGTAGCATTGAGAGCCCCTATGACCCTACCCTCTAACCTAGAGTGTTCAATAACATTTAGAATATCCTGCCCAACAAGATCAAAGAAGTGAAGGTAGAATTCCACTGGCCACCCATCTGGTCTGGGGCTCTTATCTTTTTTGAACCCTTTAAGTACATCTTCAACTTCTTTGAGAGTAAAAGATAACATAAAGAGTTCCTGATCCTCTTCTTGAACAAAGGATGGAAAAAGTCTGATGACATTAAGTTGAGCCTCAAGATTAGTTTTACCGTCATTAGTGAAAATATCAGAGAAGTGTTGGACACCCGATGACTTTAACTTGGCATCATCCTCAATAGTTTCCCCAAACTGATTATTTAGTGCTCAGATAGCTTTAGAGTTCCTTCTAGCAGAAGCAAAAGAGTGAAAAATTTTGGTACTGGCATCACCCTCCTGAATCCAATCAACTCTACTTTTGAGCTTCCAGGTAAGGATCTAGTGTGATAGCAGGGATTCCTTCCTAGATTTCAAGAGTAAAAGGGAGGATGTGGCCTCTTCAGTGAGAATACAAGAGTGATGGGATGAAATGAGAGTAAGTATGGCCAAATCAATCTCAGAGATCTCCTTTTCTCTCAAAGTGATTTTTTTTTCCCAAGTCTTACCAGCTTATAGCTAAAGTCAAACATGGGTCCAACAGGGGGAGCATGAACCTTCCATGAGGGAGCATCAGAATCATTTTTAAGGAGCCAGGCTCGATTGAATTTAAAAGGATAAAGATGACACTTTAGACTGAAATTCCATTCAAGACACACCGGGTGGTGATCAGATATTTCAGAAGGCTAAGTCTAGGAGTGCTAGCAACCCAGAGTCAGAATAAGATGTAAATATGCACGGAATTTGTCAAGTCTTTTGCTAACATCCTTAGGTCCTACTCTACCATTTATCTAGGTTGGACCAATATTTGTGGGAGCAAGATCCACCATATGCATAGATTCTAGTAGCTAAGAAAAGTACAGAGAGAGATGATCTATACAAGCACGGTCACCCTAGATATAAAGATCAGAGATAGTGAAGCTTAGGTCACCAGCCAAGATGAGGTTGGGATAATTGAAGATGCCACCAGCTATAGTTGTGTGCCAGTAGGAGGTTCTATTGGCATAGGATCCATAGCAGTTGACAATGGAAAAGACTGAGTCGAGGCCTTTAAAACTAGTAGAAAGAAGAACGCCAACAAAGGAGTGAAAGGCTTTACACCAAATGAGGAGAGGGTTCCAAGCCAAGAGGATACCCCCAGATAGACCAAGTGCATCAATTGCACAAAATTTCCAACCTAGATTAATAAATGCAAACAAGAAAAGGGCAGTAAAATGATCACACATTGTTTCGTGTAACAGGATAATGTCAGGGTTAAGTGAAGCAAATAGATCTTTGAGGGATTTTTGTTTAGTAGGCCCCCCAAACCCATGAATGTTCATGGAGACAATCTTCATCGGTCAACCTGATAGGCAGGTGACTTAGCTCTAAGTTCTTGTGAAGAGGGGTGTGTTCTAGCTATTTCTTTGATGTGAGCCGAAAGAGGGGTATAGAGACCACTAGGGGCCTGAGAGGAAACTTTACTCCCTTTCTTAGCCTTTTGGATAGTAACATTATTGAATCTAATCGAGTCCAAAGATAAGACAGAAGGAGAGATGGGAGACTTATCCATAAAGATATCCAAAGCTTTAAGTAGAGATGGATCATCAAAGGAAGGTGTGGTTAAAGGGCTATAAGGTGAACCCATACAAAGATGGGAAGAGGAGTGGGGTAGAGGAGGAAAATTCTCCAGGGTAAAGGGGGGCAGAGAAGCCACTGCAGGATGAAGAGGAGTATGCAAAGGTGAAAGAGGGTTCGATACTGGATCATAACAAGATAGAGAGGCTGATAAGGCTAATGTTTCTACATCCGTAATGTACTGTAGCTCACCTTTGGTCAGATCACCCACAGAGGTACGGGAAGACGAGTCATAAGGGCCAATTGTGGAAGGGAGAACCAGAGAGTCAGTGGAAGCTGCAATCATTGGCTGAGAATCATGTAGGGGCTGATGAAGTGAAGAAGGGGAAGGTGAGGTTTCAAGGGAAGGTTCAAAATCATTGAAGCCAATAGACATTGGGATACCTTGTAATAAAGATGTGGAGGATTTTCTCAAATGACTAGTTTCATGACCATAGCTACAACGAAAGGGCATATTCAAATAATAAAGTTTTTGTGTAATAACCACACTATTACAATCAATCTCGATTTCAGGTAAGAGCCCATGGGTAACATCCAGTTCTACAAGAACCTTAGCAGTGCATTTGTAAAAAATAGTGTGAAAGTCTTTCTCCAATGAAACAAACATACCAATGGTATTGGAAATACCAGTGAGGATATCTTTAGACCAGAAGGGAAATGGTAATGGCAGCATTAAGACCCATAGATGTCGCTTGATAACCCGTTCTTTAATAGGGTCGAAGTTCGTATGCCACTGACTAAGTATAAGGAAACCGTTGCCAATGGTCCAAAGTGAATCAAGGATACAAGAAGCATCAGAGTCTTCGAGAAAAACAAATACGAGCCAATGATTATCTAGAAGACTGATGGTGGGTACATAACTAAGGATAGGTTTCCAATGGAGGGTGGCCCAAGACACCCACTCCTCTTTGTTCATAGAATAGTATTCCAAGCAGCCAATGAGTGCCTGGTGACAAAGTTTCGAGACCTTGTCTAGCATGACATCTCTGCCCACAACAAACCGACGCTTGTGGTCCAACGCAGTAAGTATCTTATATTTATGACAAGCCTGGAATCGAGGAGGATAGGAAATACCAACCCTGTTGTTGGACGGAATGTTAAGTCTAAGGGATGACATTGGAGGCTGAAGAGAAAAATCGACCAAGAAGGTCAAAGTAGAGGTGGAAAACACAACAGAAAAGTGGTCGATAGCAGATGAGCCCCAAAAGAGGAAAAAACCCTCAAAGCAACAAAACCCTAACCAAAGCCAAGGGAGTCAACAAACTAAGACACGCAAGAAGGAATCACATCATGTGACCCAAGCAAAGAAACGACGTAAAAACCCTAACCAGAACCCTAAGTGGTGAAACCCAAAAATAGTAAACCCTGACCGAAACCCTAACGAGAGCCACGAGAGTTAGTAACATTTCACCACCACATTGTTAAGATTGTCCATGCCGAGATATACATTAATTCTTATGTTAAATATTGATTTTTTTTCGATATATTAAAAATTTTGCATTTTGTATCAAAATGATTTGACATTTAAAGATAAAAGTTGCCATGCAATGTATACAAAGTTTATATAGTTAAAAATCCTTTTTAGGCGAACATTTGTTTTTATCATCAAGTATGTTTTCAGTGATTTTATTTTGTTGAAGTGATAGGTCATTCATATGGACAAGGAATTACTAGATTTTAATTACAAAAGTAATGTCATATGAAGATCATGTAAAATTTGATGGAAGCATCTAAGTTTTGACATGAAGAACATTAGAAAAAGAATAAAATAAGTGTATGACTATCGAATGCATGTAACCAGCTACTGGTTTTCTGAATAAAAGTGTTGAATGGATGCACTCATCAATTGGTTGCACATTTTGTTAATTATTACACAAATATGGTCGATAAATGTGCACCGCAATGGTGGGGTTAAGATTAATATTTTTCAATGCTTGAGTCAGTATACCAAGCAGTGGCAGGACAAAATATTAACTAGTATTACTAACTCCACTATGTTTTACACACATCCATTATTTTTTTCTCTATTTTGTTGGCTTAGTTTGTTGGTATCCCTTTACCTGCATGCTAATGGTCTAGGAAGGAAGGCTACTAACTAAAGCAACCATTCACTTCATATCTTGGAACAATGGAATAAACTGCTCGGTTCCATTGGCGACATTGACAAGCGTCAATTTTGGCCTTGCATCGTCGAGAGAAATTGTATGTGGGATGCTAAAAACTAATCGAAAATCCAGTTTTTGTTTACATCCATTCGAAGGAAAATAATCTATTAACTAACTCCATTACAACTTATAGAATATTAACTTTGAATATATATAATGTTCAATGTACATACAATGTTAGGTGAAATTGCAAGTTATATGAAATGCAACATATAATTTCATCTTCCACACAGGAATCATAATGAATAGCTTATAGAAAAACAATAAAATTTGAGCATCCTGCACAGGAAATAAGCTGTACATAAATTGAACAATTGGGAAGGGTTTATATAGTATATATTTTATTTCATTAATGAACAAAACCGATTATATTATAGCAAGAAGGAATGGCTCTCGTTTCTATCATATGTTATGTAGAAGCATTTCAATCATACAGTTTTTCCACCCCTTGCAAATCCATGTATTCTTATTTTTTCCATGCTTTCCTTGCAGTTTTCTTCACTTGATTTGAAAGGTCTAACCACTATGAAATGTCTACATATTTGAATAAAAATTCTATCAACTTATTACTAGGCATGTCTATCAACATACAACTATTTCTACAAATTGTTGTCCTCAACAATATTCATTCTTTGTAGAGTTTAACACTCTGATATTATGTTTCTTTATTAAATAGGACACACATGCAACACACTATTTTGATACTATAAATTTCAAAACACTTGTTTTAATGGGTTCACTATTGAACAAGATTTATTATACAACTCACTTCCTAGAAACATGGATTACTTAAACATCCATGTGATTTACCTCACCACTCCCTTGTTTACTGAACAAGATTCTACTTGCACATGCATCCTAAGTCGAAGAACTCAGCTAGAAGTTGAAGCACCTGCTTGTAGTGATTGTTAAGGATGATTTGTCTAAGGCCTATGATAGAATCAAATGGCTCTATTTGATGTTAGTTTTGTTGCAATTTGGATTTCATATCCATATTGTTAGTTGGATCATGTCTTGTGTCATATCAGTTTCTTATGCAGTTTTAATAAATGTCTCTGCTACACCTTTCTTCAGAGCTATCCAAGGACTTGCGAAGGATGCCACTTAGCTCTCCTACTCTTCTTATTGTTGGTTGATGGGATATGATGATCTATATGGAAATGGGTGGCCACCCACCAATTCCACTAGCTCAAAATAATTGTCCATTGTAGCAGTTTCCTAGTTATTTTTCTATGGATTTTTGGGTCCCAAACTTCTAGGGTTATTTTGAGGCCCTAAATGACATTTTTTGGAAATTTGAGTGGCCAAACATAGGTCTACAACATTCATTTGGTCACAATCAAAATTTTTAAATATCATATATACCTTTCCAACGAGCTTTGGAGTGCCCAAATCGGAGATCGTATGCAAAAGTTATGACCCTGGGAAGTTGACTGCTCAATTTACCACCTTGGGGCCGTAAAATTTATGACGGTTCATCTTCTAGGGTTATGTTTTGGAATTTTGGTGCTCTCACCCTCGTCCTTAGTATAAATAAGCTCCTTTGGCCTCATTTTGTATTCAGCTTTGCACGAATGAGTGTAGCATCCACATCTCTTCTCAGAGATAGCTACCACCATTCTAGCAATTATATTACAGTCTGCTCTATTTCCGCCATTTAATGGAATATGTGTTTAATGTATCTCTGTTATCTTTGTAAAATGTCTTTTTTTATGATGTTATCTTTGTTATTTCATTTTGTTCCCACATAAATCCGGATCAGTGGTATCAGAGCAATCACTACAACAAAAACTGGATTTAGCGTCTCTTTTTGCATCCATTTTTGTGTCTAGACCATCTTTCAATGTATTTTTCTTCATTTTTTGGACAAAATGGTGCAATTTCACGGGTTGGTGCTATTTTAGGCATTTTTTGCGTCCTTTTTCTAAATATGGCGCAAATTGCAATTTAATTTGCACCGGGTTTTGCACCTGGTTATGCGCCAGGATTTGCATCAGGTTTTGCGACAGGTTTTGAGCCTAGTTTTGCACCTAATTTTACGTCTAGTTTATACATCTACTCTTGTTGTGCCCCCTTTTATGTCCATGTTTGCCTCAAATTTTACGCCCTTGTTTTCATCCACTTTTGCATCCTTTTTTACATCCAGTTTTGCATCAACTTCTGCTTCTTTTTTTGCATCCCTTCCTGCGCCAAGTTTTGCATCAAATTTTACATCATGTTTTGAGTCTAGTTTTGCATCTCGTTTTGTTTCAGCCAATTTTGCATCCACTTTTGCATCCATTTTTTCCTCCCCTTTTGCACCCACATTTTCATCCCTTTTTTCATCCCATTTTGCATCCATGTTTATGCCTTTTTTTGCATCTACTATTGCATCCACTTTTGTCGTGTCCCAATTCACACCCATTTTTGCGCCTACTTTTACACCCACTTTTGCTTCAACTTTTGCATCCAAGTTTGCATCTTTTTTTTGTATCCAATTTTACATCAGTTATTGCATCCCTTTATGCATCCATTTTTGCATCCACTTTTGCATCGGGTTTTGCGTTGGGTTTTACAACTACTTTTGCATCTGCTTTTGTTGCATCCACTTTCGCATCCAATTTTGTATCCAATTTTACATCCATGGTTGTATCCAATTTTGTGCCACTTTTTTCATCATGTTTTGCTTCCACGTTTGCATCATTTTTTGCATCCACTTTTGCATCACCTTTTGCATCCATTTTTGGTGCACCCCATTATGTGCCCACTTTTGCACCTACTTTTGTTGCATCCATGTTTGCATCCTTGTTTGCATCCATGTTTTTATCCACTTTTGCATCCAGTTTTACACCTAGATGTTGAACATACACTAGTGGAAAATGAGAGATTAGTGACCAAGAGACCAAAAATTTTGGTCACCACAGTCTCCTGAAAGGAACAAATGACCAAAATTGATAATTCTAAGTGAGCTGACTAAAAACGACCAAGATAAATTACCACTTTTGGTCACGAGATAGAAACCAACTAAAAATGATCAAATTTGATCACAAGATATGTAGACTTCAAATGACTAGATAACAATTGGTCATTTATTTAGTCATTTTTAGTTGTGTCACTCCAACACTGGAAAAAATTACTAATTTGAGAATGCATTTGTACATTTTACTAAATTCTAACACTGCAAATGGATTCAGAGACTCCCTTAAGGGAGTCTCTGAATCCATCTGCAGTGTTCAAATTTAGTAAATTAATAATGTACTATCACAACTCAACATGAATTAACCAAATTAATATATATAAAATACATACTCGTTAATATTATTATCGTATATATAATGACGCCAAACACATTATATTGTTATATTATGATATATAAACACACATATCTATATATTATAATATATCTATACGTTATTAAATATAAAATAAATAACAAAACCATATAAAAAACAAATAAACACAAGAAAAACACAAAAGAATGACGCATAACAAAAACATGACCCATACAACAAAATACCTTTCCATTTCAAAAAAGACCGAATATCATCTTTCTATTTTGACAATGACCTAATATCATGTGGCACAACTCAACAACTTGGAATCCCCTTATGTGAATTGAGCAAGAACACATGCTCTTTATTGAGTTCTCTGATAGAATAAAATAGATGTCATTTAATTCAAACTAGTGCCATAGTGTTACAATTTACTAGATTTTAACGTTGCGTAGATGGATTCAAAGACCAATTTCTAGGGGGTCTCTAAATCCATCTGTAATGTTAAATTTTAGTGAACTATAAAAAAGTATTGTCAAAATTGCAATTTTCCATTAGTGAATTTCCTCTTAGAAAGGGATCATATAATTATTATATAATGTAGCTAATATGTAATATTAATATATTATAGTTATATATATTCATATGCTTAATTTATATTATTTGCTTTTATATAATAAGTTAATATATCTTTTAATAAAGTTAATATATATAACCATATTATAATTATATATAATATCTTTAATATTAAAGATTAAATAAAAATAAAAAAACAAAAGCAAAAACAACAAAACAAACACAATGAAAGTCTCCAAAATTAAGAGGCTTTGGAGGGAAGGGTTATACATGAGAGGCCATGGAGGGAGGGTTTGTAATGGAATGGCACAAGCCTTGGGATCTCAATTGTTTTAGATTGTTCTAAGGATCAAGGCATTGAAAACCCTGATCTGGGCTCTACTAATTTTGCGTGTAAGAGGGTCTTGGGGTTTCCTTTGGGATATAAACTTCAAAAAGATTTCAAGGTTTGAATCTAACGTTTCAATGGCTCAAGTATTAGAGGGTTGGTACAAGCAAATGCTCGTAATTACTCGCTCCTATATCACAACTTTGATTCTCAGCACTTTCGGGTGCTCCCTCGATGTACGCATATCTAATGTCAGTGTATCGTTTCCGTGATTTTTTTTGTTCAAGTAATGGTTTATCCTTTATTTGCTGAATATTTTTTGTGTAGATATTTGTTTTTTCTGCAAATATTTATTTATTCAGTTGTATTTCAAGGCGTATCCGTCGTTTGTCACGAATGCATTTTCTTTTTGTTTTGATCGAATGGTGGTTTGTGGCTGTGAAATTAATATATATATATATATATATATACTTTGTCTATCATAAATGGTGGGGGAGGGGTGGCAGCTGAAAATTGGTGGAGTTCGGGTGCCAAACCGAACGAAAGAGCCATGATTACAATGGCATCTGTTAGGCACCATGAGATAGAAGGCAGGGTCAATTGTGGGGGAGTTGTGTGAGTTGTTGGTGGTTAGATCAAGCTGTGGGTGGCAAGGGATCATCAACCTCCACCACAAACGTCAGTGACAAGAAATAACTAGAGGGTGTATTCGATATCCAGATCTCAAATAGAGCAGAGAAGGTTGAGGTAACTATGACCATGAGAAGTGCAATACAGTCTGCATGCAATGAAATTAGGGGGAAATATAAAGGAATGAAGCGCTGCCACAAATCTTCGCCCAGATCCATCAATTCACATTCCATTCATCCTCTTATAAGGAAATGCTAATCACACACTTGAAGATGTCATTTTCACAAATCCCTTGTTATGGCAACTGATTGAAGATTCCAGATTGGTCATCCGATAAATGGTTCTGATATTTCCAAATTTCCAAGCATGTAGACTACCATTACTTTAAATAAATTCTAGATCTATATTTATGATATTCTAGAATAAGAAATGATCTATACATACATTGAGAGTAATTTATGAATTGCTTGCAAATATTAGTGTGTTCTTGATTGTTGTTAATTGTACAAAAGTATCCATAGTGTACACCACACAACTAAACATACTCACACTACTACATATGGCTCAAAAGTCCCACGAAAGTTTGCAACGAAAAAGTTAAAATCGATTTTTTCATGGAAAAAGAGTTTAAAATTTTGGAAAAAAATGAAAATGTCCCCGACGATCATCACTATAGCGATGCATAGTCCATAACATTTCTATAGTGATGGACGTTCATCACTATAGTGATGGACGTTCGTCAACAAAGATGCACATAGTGGCTTTGCATGCTTTTTGGTGAGGATAAGCATGTTGACTTTGTATTAGAGGGAGAGATGACGAATTTGAGAATAGTGCCCATACACCCTTTCTCATCTAAAAGATCCATCAACATAATTAATACTTTCAAATATAAATAATTTTAAATATAAAGAAATTAATAATTCCATAAGATCCCACCACGACTTTGACGTGATTTAATTTTTAATATCAATAATTGCTCAATTATAATTAAGGAAATGATACATTACACAAATAATCCATATAATAATGTTTTATATTATCCTTCTTTAGTGAGATCATAATATTTTGATTCACTTGCTAAGGTCTTTTAATCAAGGTAGTGCGTTTATTAACTTATATATATAGAATGGAACTCTAATATCTACCATGTATTTTAAAAAACAACAATTAAAAATGCTCCCGCCAACTTGACCATACCATGGCCCTAGACCCAAAATAATTACGTCGATAGGCATTTTTCTCTGAGGTCCATTTTGTAAAAAAATGGACCTGATTGGTTGGAGGGAGGTCATCCCTTCCTCTAATAAAAAAGTGACACATACCATTTTGGCAGTGTACTTAGGTTGTGGATGACACACAAAAAATCCATTTCGTCTTCCATCTGACCAGTAAAAACTCGCCACTTGTTTTCTTCATATCCCACCACCCAACGCCTCTTCCACCCTCTGTGTTTTCCCTCGTCGCCTTCTTCTAGGTGCTCTCCGTGCTCCTTCCACACTTCCACCAACTCCCTAACTCTCCTTTGTGCCCATCTCTCCCATGTTCCCTCCTACCAACTGCCCTCACCCTCCACTTGCATTCTCGATGTGCCCCGCTCTTCCCTGTGCCGAACACCACGTCCATTGACCTTTCCAGCGCCTCCTTCTCCTGCATCTAAAATTGTCATCATTCCATGCGTTAGTGTTTCCACTCAAACTCTCGTTCAATAAAGAATTAATCAATTAATCCTCTAAAATTGATGAGACCACCACCATCGACAATTAATCTTGGGGTCTCTAATCTCAGGATGTCATTAATTAATTTTTCTCATCAATCTTGTGTAGTCACATCAATTCACTTTGAATTTGTAGTGGCGTTATTTATGATTTTGTGGTGGGTTTAGCATCCATGTGATTTGACCTTGAAACCACCGTGGTTGAAGGTGTTATAATTGAATAACAGTGAAAATTGGGTTTTATATGAGCTTGGGTTTGATCTAAAGCCAAACGAAACAAGAAACACACTTGGACATGATACTTGTGATCATAACCATATTTATTGGCAGTGTCTAACCTGACAGTGAAAGAATCGGTTTCCTCAACCCGGGGATGATCGATTGATTGAGTAGTTGAGACATTGGTGGATAGAATGTCAGATTCAACTCTATCTGGAGTCATGTTTGGAAAAGTACTATACCTGATTGGTTGTCACTCTATCAAATAACATATTTCCACGTGTCCTTTCCTTTCCAATGAACTTCTACCACGTTGAAAATTGTTGATATTGCTGCTATTGGTTGTTCAGTAGATCCACGTGAGGTTCACATGTTTAGGAGGTTCATACTTGGCAACTCTTCGTTCAAGCAAGATGGACATAGATACCAGAACCCATGGGAACAGGGAGAAGAAGGCGTTGTTGGAATCTTCAAGATTGTTTTTGTCCTGTGTTTAAAACACTACTCAACAACCTACAACAATTTGTATGCATAATCTCATACAAAATCATCGTTTAAATAAATACATTTATCAAATTTTGTAATAGCCTGTCAAAATATCAAGATCCCGATTTTCCCACCTCTTTAGGAAGTTCGAATTTAAATATGGACAATTTTTCCCATCCATGAAAGAAATGGAAGTGATGAAAAATGGTAACGATGGTTTGGTTTGTATACATAGGAATCCCACTACCCTACATGGGAACATAATATAAAAAAGAATCCATTTAACAATGATATATAATAATTATATAGGAAACTTGTTATCTTACATGCTAAAACATGCATCCTTGTCATCTTTCACATTTGATATCATCCCCTATCTTACTAGCCTATGTGTTAAAACATGGTTCCACAAAATTACTAAGGTTAACCACTTTGTTTGTGTTCATCATTATAATAGTTAATAAGGGTATTCTATCTAAGCTCTCCCATTCAGTTAAAAAGTCACATGCACATGGCTTCACATGGGTGTTCATCACATACACGTAATGGGAAAAAAATGATGAACCTCGAAATTTTAGTAAGCCATAGTACTTACAAAGAAAATATTCATGTAGAAACAATACGAACCTTGAGAAAAATTAGCAAGAAGAGAAAACAAAATCCCACATATTCTTAAAAGATAATATTTTATTAGTAAATGTAGTAGGTGTACGTGAAGATATGACATGTTTTGTTGTCTTGAAAAGTTATATGGTCAATCCATATATCAATCATAAAGGAATTACATGGTTATTTTCACATTATTCTTTTCTACTTGTCAAAGTGGTATCTCCTATTTTATTTTCAAAGTATTCATTTGCAAGTGAGTTTTTTTTATTACATCATTTTTAATTTTTTTTTGATATTCAACTTAGGAAAATAACAAAATATATGCACTTGATATTTACATTCATTAGTGAGGTATTAGGCATGGGTTTTTATTATGAATTTTCATTCACACAAGTTTGACATATATATACAATATCCAGTAGCATAGTATCTTTGATTGAAAACCAAAGGATAACACTATAAGATATCTTTAATTTAACATTATTATATAATATAAGTGCTACTCTTCTTTGCATTCTTAATTGTTTTGTAGGTCTATGAGTGAAGGAATAGATCCATAACTTTAATGGATTCCAACAAAATATGTTCCATATCCTTTAATGGATTCATTCCAACACAACATGTTTCGTATCTTTTAATGGATTGATTACAACACAATATGTTCCATACCCTTTAAAGGATATTTTTATGTGATAATATATACTCTCCGTTTTTTGGTTTATTCCCATGGTTTCTTTCTATAATTTTGCAAGCCCTCTCTCCATGAATGTTCAACCAAAGTTTTCACTCTCATCCATGTGCTCATGGACTTAAACCCAATATCCTTGCAACATATATATATGCTCCTCTTAGTCTCCTTTCATTATACCCATTAGCCTCTTGTTTGGTATCTCCTCTTATCTCACATCCTCTGATTTCAACTTCCTTAGCTCATCCTCACTATCCTTAGTTTAGATCTTGAACCAACATAAAGGGGATGATTTATGGAGGTATGTTTTAATTTAAAAGTGCCAAAGATGGAAGGAAATTGGTAAGTGGAAAATGATTTATTCTATTTCATAGAAATATTCTTATGATAATTTACAATTGACATGACATGGTTTGACATTATCTTCGGTCCCTTCAAATTCTTTGATGAGTTTCATAAGCCCTTCCGGTTTTAACTACATATTGGCAATACAGGTCTTTGTTTTATATGTTGTTGAATTTTCATATCATGTTTAGTTAAAGGATTTAAGCAATGCAAGTCAGGTTTTAGTAATGTTATTCTTCAAAATTATGTTTGCTATGTAGCAAGGATGAATGTGTGTTTTAACCAATGAAGTAGAGACTAATAATGTTTTTATTAAAACAAACACTTTTGTTACAGTCTATATTTCATTTTAATATTGTACATTACAACTTAACTTGTCACATTTGGAATTGCATGTGATATCAAATTTAGCCTCCACAACCCTGTGAGTATGGATGCTTTGAAATAAATGCTCTATAATGTGAGATGTTGTAAACTATCTAATATTCTTGAAGAAGACACATTTGACCCTTATTACGACTATTTCTATACTCACTGAGGAATATAGAAAGGAATTTACTCAAAAGGTATACTCTTTCTATCCTTTCTATTTGGTTTTAGTTCAAAGTTTACTCACCAAGGTTGCAATCTAATCCTTTAATGATAACCATTGAATTCAAGAAAAGTGATTGAAACCCTTTAGAGGTTGCTTCTTTACTTGATTAAACACATGCAAATATTATGGTCTACACAATTAATATGTAAATTCATGTGGGAAAAGTAAATGTTAAAAGGAAAAAGAAAGATACAGGAGATTCAAAACCCAGACTCATGGAGTTACTAGCTCATCCTAAACCCTGTGAGGTGAAGGGACTTCCTTTCGATCATGTTTCTGGCAACTCATTCCAGATAAAATTGTATGGAATTAAACGATTTATGTAGCACAAAGTTCCAAAAGCTCACTTTTTAATTATGGGTTTCAACATTTTTATATTTGGATTTATTTGGGAGAACGATATCTGTCACTCTCAGATGGTTTAGTTGTCGCAATAGATTTTGGTTTGCCAAGCATAATGGACCAGAAGCTGAAGAGCAAGCATCACTTCCTATCCTAGCTTCTACCTCCTTTGTAACCTTTGCCTATGGTCCCAGCTATGGTAGGATTTCAACAGATTTTTCAACAAGGTTTCGAGGCCATTATTACCACTGTTTGTATTGGGCTAGAATTTTAATAGCTTATCGTGTTGGTCAGGCGGGATATCACCCTAGTATCACTGCTACCTTCCTTTCAATCAATTAATATGTGGCATATTAAACCAAAACATATAGTTTAAATGATCATAACATAAAGTTGAAAGAAAATGACCACTTAAAGAACTATGAAGAAAAGTGAATGAATGGTACCGCTCAATAAAACCCTTGGCTAACTCTTTCCAGGGCTGATCCTTCATCTATCATCACAACTCATAAGGATCTTTTTGGAAGGGTGGGTCTTCAATTAACTTGGCCAATAAGGTCCTAATCAATACTTTAAGGGATTGTCTAAATAAAAACTCATTTTAAGCTATGGTCTAAAAAGGCTTTCTTTGGTCTAGTGGTGAGCTATGGTTTAAAAAGGTTTTCTTTGGTCTAGTGGAGATAATGAAAGGGTTGAGAGTTTGATAAAGCATAATTGATTGATCGAATTGACAAGAGAGATTCATTAAGAATTTGTTTAAGCACTCACTTGTGGATTTGGTTGTTGTCTTTGAGATGCATGTTAGTATAAAGGTATTGGTGCTCAATGCACATTATAATGGCGAATATTTGGCACAAATTAAACTTGGGAACTAATGTTGTGGCATAAACACACTAGTATTCTTTGTCACGCAATTGTGGTGTTGTGAACTAGTTACATATGCATACATTTCAATCATATGATATGCATTACACAACATAGTGCAGTGACTCTTGTTGTAGACATAACGTATTGATATAGTTGAGGAGATCAACAATTTGCATGGAAGGCTAATAGTTAAGAGAAATCATCTTCCTTGTTTATCTCTTCCAATTTGGAAATTTTTGTACTTTGTTCATTATACACAATATTGAATAGACTAGGAGACTTTGAAATGTTTGTGTCCTGATGATAAATGACATATCATGAGATTGTGAATACTTGAATAGTTACGTTGTAACACATTGTCACAAACTTAATGGGAATTTGGAGTTGCTTAGTTGTCAATATAAACATGCTAATGTTTACGTGAATGAATATATTATCTTTTTTATGAGTTCACTAATTAATTTGAACAAGATATTGAATAAGAAACATATTTATGGGTGTATGGCATGATCCCTACTCATTTGTTGGATCAACAAGAACAAATATTTGTGTCTTAGGAAAGTGCAACAAGGAGTTGTATAGAATCTTATTGGCCAAGTTAATCAAAGACCCACCCTTCCAAAAATATTCTTATGAATTGTGTTGATAAATGAAGGATCAACAATGGAAAGAGTTAACCAAAAGCTTTATTAAGTGGTACCATAAACTTATATTATCTACACACAACTTTAAATTTTTAAAAAGAAAAATTTCCTAAACTTAAACATTCCATCTACCTTAAAAACAGTACCTTTTGATCCATATGATATCTTATTGCCTTATCTAATTTTGGAGCATAATATTAACCCGCCTTAACCTCTCACTCATTCATGCATCCTTTTTTGTGAATGGGACATATAATAAAAACATGAATGGTTTTTTCATCTAAATAGGTTTACAACACCATCTGGTCCCCTCGTATCCGCCTCATAAAACCATGTTTCATTCTTTTTGGGCGGCCAATTCCCCAGTATGGGATAAACCTGAGAAACCGAATGGCACCAAGGGGCGCATTGAGGCCTACATATACAAACAAAGTCCTTTTGATGTATTGACAGTACAAACAAATTCATCTTCTTCTTATGAGTGTTTCAGTCCTAAAAGCCCTTGGATGTTTGGCTTTCAAAGCAGTGCCAATGACGACAGTAGATCCGATGTGTGAATATCTCCAGCGCCTTCAGTCTTTGATGATGTCCTTCCACGAGTCTATGTCCCAACTTTTCAAAGGAAACAACAGCGATTCAGCCCTAGATATGCGGAAGAACCTGATGGAGTATTATCACGATCTCCACAAATCCCTGCAATCATGGTACGAAACCCTAAATATAAAGAAGGAAAAACCAGAACTATCCCCAACCCTGGGCAGAAAGGGAAAAAACAAAAAGAACAAAATATCAAATGTCCAAGTGTACAATTGGCTTAAAACAATCTGCAATAAATGTGGTGGCTGTGGTCTCTTACACTATATCGTGCAGAACAAGAAAGAGGAGACAACCATTCAGAATGATTTATTGGTGGTGCTCAATAACGTCCTCAATGCGGTGAAGCTGGTGTTGAAGGTTCTGCAGGGCTATAAATTCTCAAAATCTGGCATCAGATGATAGACAAAACCGAGCCGACTAAGCTTGGGTTTAGCGCTCAGTCAATATTTTAAAAGAAAATAATTTTCACTTTTTAACTCCGACCTATTTTTACTGCGACCACCCTTTTTACTATGACCAACTTTTTACTACGACCAAGCTAGTTGGTGCGACCAAGTTGATGCGATCAAATTTGATGCGATCAAATTTGGTGCGATCAACTTTTCTGCAATCAAGTTTGATGCGATCAACTTATCTGCGATCAAGTTGATGCCTGATGCGATCAACTTCTCTACGATCAAGTTTGGTGCTTGATGCGACTAGATTGATAGAATATGATTCTTAGTCTAAAGACTTAAGAATTTTACAAATACTTTTCACCTATGCGTAAGATGAAGTAAAATGACCACATTTACAAATCCAAATAACTTATGGAAAACATATGCCCAAATATGTAGGAATATTTGAGCCGAACAAAGTGCGGTAAAACCTGGAACTTTTCACGCGGTGAGATTTTTATGGGTTCTTGTTCTTTTACTTATCAGTAATTGTAAAAGACATTTACAGAAGTAAATCTGGAAATATGAACGGCCAAATAATCATGGATTCAACCACAAACTATTTCATATATTTAACTATGTGGAAATACAAAGTAATACAAACTTGTCTGTTACAAACTCGTCCGTCTACAGAGCTTCAGCTCTTCGGCTAATTCACATGCACAGAAGCTTGAGCTTCGACTTCTCTTTCTCACCCTGAGTTCCTCTGCTTGTATCTTTTCCTGTCTGTTTTCCTATGTTCATGTTCTCTCTCTGTGTAAACTAAATTACAAAATGATTCTTCTATTTATAGACAACCTGAAGATTGCTACAGCATAAACAGACTTACTTGTCGACTTACTTTTCATTAAAACTGCAATAACTGTCTACCTAACAACTTAACTTCTGAAATAAATTTGAATCAGTTACGCTGCCTACTTGTTGACTTTTCCTTCTTGTCAGACTGACAGACAAGATCGTGGCTTGTACAGACTCTGACAGAGTCGGCTGGAGATCAAATACAGATCTGCGAATTAATTACATTTTTCCAACACTCCCCCTTAATTATGAGCAGATGGGGATTTTTAAAAACAAAACTTACAAAATGTTTCAGAGCTTAGACATGCTCTGTTTATGACAGAGTTCATTGTGGAGAACTTGTCATTCCAAGATAACTACGCAGATACTG
>LPNX011088361.1:4256-28912 GCA_001517045.1 Pseudotsuga menziesii
CGGGGATAGATGGAGTGTGAAAGAAACTTATTGGAAATATATGTTATTACTAGTCTTTCATCATATTTGAAGCTGAAGCTATTATATGAGTAATACTGGACATCTGCAAATGATACTGTGACTGGTATTTCATTTTTGGATTTTATATACTTATATTTCAGTCTGTTCTCTTTTTGTTTATATATAAACTCTGTGTGCTGTGACACATTGATGTTTCAAAATTTGTTACACTTTGTCATCTCAAGTTAGTTTCTTTTGGATAAATGTTTCATTATGATTATGTTTATTAGTGTGTTCAGTATAAACATTAGTGGTAATGAGATGCTTTTCTGTTTATTTAAATTTTCATTTGTATGTTAACAGTGAATTTTAAATAAACATTATTCCTAATTCAAATTACTGTCTTGATAATTAATTATTGATCAGTCTTTAGGAATTGAAAGTTGACTGTGTGTTTATTAGTTAAGTTTCATTTCTACTTAACAGAGTAACTTTTGTTATGATTTAAATATGTCTGTTTAGATCACACTTTAGTGTTCTGTTATTGATTAATAATTAATATAGTTTCAAACTTGCTCTCAGCTGAGATAGGATTAATTAGGATAGATAGATTAGTTAGTTTTAAATTTATTTTATTATTTTATAAATTAGCACTGTTAAATCATTCTATATACTTTAAGTAAGTTTTCATATTTAGAAAACTTCCCAAAAAATCAGAGTCTTTCCTTAAGAAAGCAAACTTAGGACATTTTTAGGTATTTAGGTAGAATAGGATTAGATTAGGTTAGATTTTGCTGTTTTTAAGTTCTCCTTAAGAGACAAACTAGCTGGTAGCAGGACCACAACCTGCGAGGTTTTGTTAAACCAAACATACCGGACGCTGCTTTAAGCTGATTGTGTGGAAAAAACCTCCTTATTGACTCTGATTCATAAAATCAGGCCAACAAGACCTCCTTCTTGTTCTCCAATCACTATTGCATCGTCAAAAGTCTTTCCCTTTGGCCACATAAGAAATTGGCCATCTACAAAATCAACCCTCATTCCTTTTGCATCCAATGCAGATATGAAGAAGAGTTTCTTCTTTAGTCCTGGAACAAATAATACATTCTTCATATTCAAATACTTTCCAGAATCTAGTTTATAGAAGGATTCACCACTACCTTTTATTGGATACTGGTAGTCATCCCTAAGTTTCACCTTGTGAGGTGATTCATGTTTAGATAGCTTCACAAATGATTCTTTGAATCTCGTCATGTGCTTGGAAGCACCACTGTCTATAAGCCAATCATTTATTCCATGTGAAACAATTCTCGTGAGAGCGGAGATTAGAACATATTCATCCTCACTTGAAGAGTCATCACTCTCTTGTCTGATTCTCTTTGTGGAAGGTTCATCATCCTCTGCAGCATGGGCATGATGTCTTATTTTGTTTCCCTTCTTCCTTAGATTTCTTTTGTTAGGCCATAATTTGGATATGTGACCTTTCTCATCACATGTGTAACATCTAATAGTATTTAGATCTTTTCTAGAGTGTGAGATCTTACCTTTGGAGTGATAATTGATCCTCCTATTTTTCTTGGAGTGAACTGTGAGAGCTTGATCTTCACTACCCATATTCTCTTCTTGAGCTACTATCCAAGATTATTCTTGAGAGCATTCTTCCCATAGTCTTCTGAACTTGAATAATGTCTTTATGGCACAGATTCCTTGAATGAAGGAGAGTCCCATGATCTAGGGAGACCATTCAAGGTGGTCATCACAATCTCTACATTTTCCACTTCTTCATGTACTGCTTCTAGCTGCTCCTTGATCTGAGAAACCCTTGTAAAGTAAGACTGAATAGTCTCAGCATTTTGGATCTTCACATTCTTCAATTGGTTTCTCAAAGTCATCTTCCTGTTTATGTTCTTCCCTTCAAACAATTTGGTTAGGGCATCAAACATAGATTTAGGTGTCTTAAGGGAGGACACCTGTGGTATGAGATGATCCTTGATAAAATCAGCAATGATTCTATTTACCATAACCAACTTCTTCTTATGTAAGGCATTAGCCTCATCTCCCTCTGGAACTGGAACCTCCTCATTGATATAGGAGTCCAACTCATTGCCTTCCAGGACCAGGGAGATCCTATACTTCCAAGCTCGGAAGTTATCAGCTCCCTCAAGATTTTCATCAAGCTTGGTATGATGAGACATCTTAAACTAAGAACCTCAAATGGAAATACAAAAGATTTAGATCTTACCAGGTCAAGATGTCGGATCTGGATTTGGAGCTAAAATTCTGCAGTGTTGGTTCAGTAGCAAATTAGGGTTTTGCTTTTCTGGAGATCTGTCCACCCAAATGCCTTGAAATTTATCCCTAACTTTGATTTTGGGGAGGAGATCAATCCAGGCCTGGGCTCACTGAAAAATTCCTCTTCTATGAAAATCCCTAATTTTTGGTAGTAGTGTTGGTTCCAAAACTGAAAAACCTCAGAATTGGATTCTACTTCGACAGAAAGATGCGCCCTAAGGAGGAGAGTTATTGCACCCTACTTTTGCTGAAAATCTATGGAGGAAGATCCACAAACTAGGAATCCCTAGTTCCTACAGCTGCACAGTGTCTTCTTCTCAGGTTAGCTCTAATACCATGTTAGAATTTCATCATTAAGCTAGCATTACATTAGGATCTTTACTGAGAGAATAACAAACACATCAATCAAACACAAGAGACAATGAACACATTTTTTATCCTCGAGGAAACCATAAATGGTGAAAACCCCGCAACTTCCTCAGAGATAGAATCAGCACCAAAATAGAAAATCCCCAAAACAGTAAGTGATCTCCCGACAGCAGTATCCTTCTTCTTTTCTAGCCTAGTGTCTTCTCCTTCCTCAACTATGAGCTACACTTGAGTGTGTATGAGTTGTGTGATAAATAGAGACTCCAGTTCTCTATTTATTATAATCCCAACATGACTAAAACCCTACCAGGGCCGACCTCTACTAGGAGAGTCTAATAACCCTAGTGCCCCAGAACTGCGGGGAATTTAACACTTAGACAATAGGAGGGTTAACCACAATGACTTGACGTGACTTGTTTACATGACAGACCTTCCCAATAGGAACATCGGGGCATGACATAACTCAATTACATCCTGAAATGGACATCGGGTTACAATATATAAGAAATACAAGTCAAATACATTCCAAATTTACATATACATCAACAATCACAGTGGGTACTTGTAGAGGTTATTCTGTAGGTGTCCCGGCCAGGTAGAGGTCGAACAACATAGTTGCTTTATGCGTTGAAGCTAAGGGCCACTATAATTGGTTACTTACCTCTGCTTGTAGTGTATGGGAGTTTTGAGCCTCTCCTAAGCGAGACATACCTGCTGCATTCAGGAGCTCACATATCCTCCCTTTGGTTTGCTTATATTTTGGCTGTATATTTTCTTAGGAGTGTGCTCTTTGTGCACCAGTTGGCCTTTGGGATCATGGTTACTTGAGTATATTTATGCTTTCTTGAGTTCAATTCCTTTTATTTTTGTCATGCCTAGTATCTTATCACCCGTCCTTAGTCCTAGTACGGACCTTGGTGTCAGACTTGGGGGCATCACAGCCCCTTACCGTGCTCATAGATTTGGGAGTGGCCACATTCTACCCTCTACTCCATTTGTGGAGGATTTGGACTCCCTTCTCTTGGTCTTTACACCGGTGGTCACCCTCACGGGGTTGGTAGTGGATGTGTGAACATTGGGTCTACACCTTACTTTCCTTTTTATGTCCCATCGTTCACCGCATTGTTTCCTTTGGGTGTAGTTGTCATGATCATTCCTCCCTATATCCTATGATTTGGATTCTTTATTGACTATTTCAGGTTGTTTTGGACTAATATGGTTGTCATGTAAGCTCTCGTTTTTGTACACTCTCTCCGAGGTTTCGACCCGTTCGTTCCTATCACAGGTATTATGTCTAAACTGGAATATAGGTTAGGATATCACATCTGCTTGCACTTATGCATTTCCTTATGACCATTCCATCTTAACCTTAGGCACAAACCCATTCCATGGTATCACAGAACCTTCATTCTGTTGTTAGAAGTGGTATTGTGCAAATGGTAGAGCTTTCCTATACATGGGTGTCCTAGTTAGCTCCCCTTTGCATTTTGTGCCCATGCTGTGAGTCCTCTCTTAGGTCTGGGATTCCTTTGTATAGTATCACCGTGTCATTTTGCAAGAGCCTCATACTCCTCTTGATATTTTTGTTGGCCTGTTTCCCCAGGACTCCCTTATGTCAAGTTGTAATTGCATTATCAAGAGCTTTTCCTGCCTCATTGAGCCTTATGTCAGCTTCCCTGACTTTGAGTATCAGCCATATAGCTTGAGCTTGCCTCATGTCTAGCCATGCAGAGCCATTTTATGTATCCTTTGCAGCTTGATTCCCTATTTTTACCGGGAGGGGACTTTCCCCCGAGTTTCTCTATCTTACACATGTGTCCTTCCATTGAGCATAGGTATGTTCTGCTACTTGGAACTAGTTTGTTTTCCCCTTGACACTCATCTCCTCCTAGTCTGTAAATTCAAAGTGATTTTATTATTTTTCAATATTTTCAAATATTTGAAAAAGTCCAAAAAAAAAAATTAAAAACCAAAAATCCGGACAATAAAAGATGTTATCTTTGGTAGCAGTTGAGTTGTGTCACCTTCGAACAGAGCACTATATATCACATCCATTGGTTGGATTAATAGTTTGAATTTAGGAGCTGTACTCATTTCTCTGAGTTTATCTCCACCTACTGGTTAAGCTTCCAGTCCCTATGGAGCCTCTGTCAATGCCTCCTGTGTCGCAAAGATGTCCCAGTTTTTTATATCGAGTCTATACTGCCTACACTCAGTCACCATTCATCTTTATGCTCTTGTTCAAAGGAAGTTCAAACCTGAGTTGGTCATTCCTCAGTTACCTTGACTTTGCATGTTGGCCATTCTCGGTACAGTTACTGGTTCGTGCACCTTATAATCAAGTCCTTCCACATTATACAGCTTTGCTGAGTACCTCGTGTTGGAGGATGGGGGATGCCTTAATGCCCTCCTTCCAGCGGATTTCATCCCATCGACTTCAGATCATTTATTCTAGGATAGGAATCTAGAGTCAGTTTTGAGTGCCTCGAGACTTGCAGTCATCAGTCGCAGGTTCTCTCGCCATCAACAGTTTTTGGGAATACATCAATGTCCCTTGATCGATGGATTCTCTCAAGTGTTCAACCTCAACACATTTATTCACACTTGTTAGTTTTCACTCTAGTACCTTGATTCCCATTTCCATTATCGATAGGTGAGCTCGCATTTGTTAAAGGTATACATCAATGATCAGTAATCAGACGATGGACTACTATGTTCGACCTCGACACCTCTATTCACATAGTAGGAAATGTACTCGTAGCATTTTGTGTAGAAGACCTTCCATATTGGTGGCACCTCTTATATGCTACCTCCTTGATTGTGCCAGTGTTCATGAGATTTCAGCTCTCGTGACGTGATTCTAGTATATGTCAGAAATTTCCAGCCATTATGGAGATCCTTATCCTTTGTATATCTTCATCATGGATATTTTGATATATTTATATTATACGTGGTGACGACCACACATGTCATATTGTATCATGCCTATTCATGGCCATTGTACTCTTATGTATCCAAGACTGCTGTATCTACTTGCAATTATATGCAAAGCTTTATCATTGTATTGTACTGATTGGATGGCTGGTTCTTCCACCGGGTTCTTCATCACTCCACTTCTGGGATGGACTTATAATGTATTTTGGCCATCATATGACCCCTCTAACCTCACACATTAGGGGGCATCTGTTACAGCTGATTTTACCACACATGGTGAATCACACTTTTATGGCCTTCCCTGTCCCTCTGCAGACTCTTTAGACCCCATGGACCATTTTTGCACCTTTGATGTTTCCAAGATCATCCCTAAAAACATGCAATAATTTCCATACGTGACTTTTAATCCCTTTCTCGCGTATATACACGGATTTGACCCTTAAATCGATGTACATCGGGATGTGTGCAAAAGGACAAATTCTTTTGGAGTTTCCCTTGATGTGGATCTAACTCACTTGTATCCTAGCCTTCCATATGCCTTGAGATCACTCAAATTTGACCTTTCATTACCCCATTGAAGAGATATATAAGGAACCCTTTGGATACATTGAAGGAGGAGGAATTGAAGAGCAAGAAAACTATAGTCCATTGTTTCCGGAGCTTATACTTGAGTCTACATCCCTTTGTCCCTTGGAGAACTTTGTGTTCTTCCCAAGGTTTCCTTTTACTTGTGATGTTGCTATCGAGAGATGGAGGATTGAAGTGGTGGAGGCCCAAGTGGGGGACTCAATTTCTTTGATTCGCAGACGTGCCGATAGAGGTTGTCACTATTGTAATCTATGTTTCATATTAATAGAAATATCTTTTCCTGTTCAATAATGTGTGTTTAAATGAGTATTTGATTCATTGATTCTTTTAAATGATTATATGTTATTGATTATATATGATAGAGTAGGTTTAACACAATTATATATAGCATGCTTGTCTTGTTTGCTGAGTGTTGAGATAGCAATCAATACAAGCTGGAGTTGGAAAGCTCAATGGGGATCTACATCAACCATCCGAAATAAGGTACGAATTGAGATCCTTTAGTGTTAGATATTTGGTTTCTCTTGTATATAGGAAAGGATTGATTTCTGGAGTCAAGCTATCTATTGTGGTACCCCAAGCCATAGGAATTTCTCTCCGTAACACATATTCGTTATCAAAGGAATCCATTGGGCATATGGATGTTCTACATCGAATTTGTTTTCTAACAATTGGTTGATGTAGGCTCTAATTCTATATTCTAGAGGTGCCTATATTTGGGTTGTACCATTAAGATTTTGTAACTATTTGCTCCTAGTTCTTGATGTTTATTGTGTAAGCATATTGTTATAGCTAATTTTACCACACATGGTAGATCACAAATTTATGGTCTTCCCTATCCCTCTGAAAACTCTTTGGACCCCATGGACTATTTTTGTACCTTTGATGTTTCCAATATAATCCCTAAAAACACTTGTTATTTTCTATATGCGACTTTTAAACCCTTTCTCGCCTATACACGCAGATACAACCCCTAAACCTGCGTACATCGAGATGTGTGCAAAAGGCCAAATATTTTTGGAGTTTTCCTTGATGTGGATCCGAGTCACTTGTCTCCTGGCCTTCCATATTCCTTGATATCACTCTAATTTGACCTTCCATTACCCCATTGAAGCATTATATAAGGAACCCTTTGGATACATTGCAATGAGAGGAATTGAAGAGCAAGAAAACTATAATCCATTGTTTCCATAGCTTGCGTATACTTGAGTTTGCATCCCTTTGTCCCTTGGAGCACTTGGTATTCTTCCCAATCTTGCCTTTGCTTGTGATCTTGCTATTGAGGGATGCAAGATTGAGGTGGTGGAGGCCCAGGTGGAGGACTCAGTTTCTCTGATTCGCAGACGTGCCGACAGAGGTTGTCATTCATGTAATCTCTGATTTATATTAATAGAAATATCTTTTCCTGTCCAATGATGTGCATTTAAATGAATATTGAATCCATTGATGCTTTTAATTGCTTATAAATTATTGATTATATATGCTAGAGTAGGTCTAACACCATTATATAGCATGCTTGTCTTGTTTGCTGATTGTTGAGAGAGAAAATTGTTAACACAAGCGAGAGTGGAAAAGCTCAACGAGGATCTACATCAACCATCCGGAATAAGGTATGTTTCAATATCCTTTAGTGTTAGATGTTTTATTTCTCTTGCATATTGGGAAGGGATTGATTTCTATGGTTACTCTTTCTGTTGTGGTACACCCCAAGCCATATGAAGTTTTCTCCATAACAGAACTGGCGACCATACTAGGGAGTTCCTAGTCATTTCATTTGGGGGTTTTGTCAGCATTCATTGTTCTTGAATTGCTCTGATTTCTCTATTTCTGAGTTAGGTCTGGGGGCATGTTTTCCCAGTAGTGTCTTATAGGAGTAAATTTTGTCTCATCTTGTCTGTTTGCTTTCTTTTTATCTTTTTTTCTTCTTGTACGCAGGTTTTTCCTTCACGGTCGCGTGTACATGTGAGTTTTCCTAGAATAGCCGCGTATATACGTGGATTTACTATAAACAGTAGCGTATACCCTGAGTTTTTCCTTTTTTGGGAAGATTAAGTGTTGTTGGGTGAGTTTGGATGATTGTTGAGTCTTCTTGGATGCTTTTGGAGTCTGTATACACCCCTGTTTTTTACCAGAGACGCTTTTTAGTTTAAATTTTTTAAAATGTTCTTGTCATTTCATTTTCTATTTTTTGTTTTGGGATTAGTGCAATAGGTATTTTTTACCTTGGTGCTTTGTTTGGGTGTTGTCTGGTAGTGCTTGCAGAGTCTAAGGGTTGTAGAGTCATACTTTTGCTTTTTATCTCATTTAATTCAAAAAATACAAAAAAACATTTTCTTTTTGCATCATTATGCATTGTTTGCATTTTGCATTTGCATGGTACTTGCATTAGGTTTGCTTGGAGAGTATTAGTCATATTTTCATATAGGAATGATTGCATATTCATTTGAAGGAAAATTTTGCACTTCATGTAGTAGCATACCCTGTTCTTCATTTGACACAGTGCATTTGCATTAATTGTTAGGTGTGCATTTTACTTCTTGTTGCATCATAACATCATTAGCTGCACGACCATTTTCGATTTGAGTAATAAGCCAATTAAAATCAATGCATAATAAAATGAATTACACTCTTTTATTTTATAGGGTGCACTAACAAGACTAGGTTTTAGGGTCTTGGAATAGTTCATTGTGAGTAAATTCTCCAAGACCACTAAATGAAACATTTATGTGTATGTCCAGGTGAGAGTGTGAAATTCCTTTCTATAATTAGTGTTCTTAGGATCCTCCTCTTAAAAGGGAGTTAAGCACAAGGCAGTGTGAGCGGTTATAATTGGGATGACCCCTGGTTGTAACTGAGTAGCACCAAAGATATTTCTAGGATTGTATTCGTATATGGGGGCTCTTTTGAGAGTTTCGAGCTTTGCTACCTTGCCCATACGGTCAATATTGCCTACGACTCTCTGCCTGAGCATTGATTATATTGAGGTGACCTTAGTTTCCTTACCTAGTTTATCGAGGGGGTACTTCGCAGAGGTTATTTTGCAGGTTTCCTGGCCAGGTATGGGTCGGACAGCACAATCGCTATATGTGTTGAAGCTGAGGGCCACTATAATTGGTTACGAACCTCTGCTTGTTGTGTATGGGAGTCTCAAGCCTCTCCTAGGCAAGACATACCTACTAAATTTGGGAGCTCACATATCCTACCCTTGTTTTCTTGCGATTTGACTTTACATTTTATAGGGGTATGCTCTGTGCACACTAGTTTGCCTAGGGTTTGCGTAATTAGATCGAGTATTTTCATTTTTTGAGTCATTGTGGATTCGAATGCAGTGCTTCGCTGTTCTCATCATTTAGCAGGACTTCCACCTTCCATGTCTCCTCCTCCTTTGGGGAGGAAGATCCTCCTTTGGAGAGAAATAGACAGTCCGGGTGGACTACTTCACACTTTGATTCACACACTATGGGAGATCATGAGGATGAGATTCCAAAGATGTCCTCTCCACCTCACAAGGTCGGGGAGGAAGATCCTACTCCCGTATATGATCCTTCACCGAAAATACCTTCACAGTCTGGTTATGATCCCTCATTCATAGGTCGTCGGTATTGGTTACCAGGAGACGAGACTCATTATGAACCCACAAGCACTAGTCATGTTTGTTATGGCATGCTTGATATCACTGCACTCGATCCAGCACATCATGTCGAGTCGGAAGTTGAACCTAGCACTACGCCTGGGGGCACTCCTATTCCTTTCCATGTGAATAGATTTAAGATCATTAGTCACATTGCACCTTCCATCCCAGCAGTGGAAGCAACCTCACATGTCCGTCCTAGACCTAGTCTTAGTAATCATATGTGGATACCAGAACCGAGATGAGTGACCATTGGGAACACCACTTACATCCCTTCACATGTCCCTTCATCCTTGAACCCTACTCCTTCGAATGCATTTTTGACAACCCTTCCTCCCCCTCATTCACATGGTCCTTCGGGCTGGAATATCGCTACTAGCCATGTTCGTACTGCAACTGCTCGCATGGTAGTATCTCATAGTCAAGTACCTCCTGTTGTGTCGGGAGGTCATATCGCTATTTCTAGATTGTCTTATGGTCCATCTCAAGGAGTTCCCCATTTCCATAACTATGGACATTCTCATGGGACATCCCATGGGACACCTTATGGAGCTTCTCATGGACAGTCTTATGGACTGCAGTATGGATAGAACTATCAACCCTATGGGTACAGGTATCAACAACCTGCTTACTCTTCCAATTATGGCTTTGTAGCACTGCATAATCAAGGTACCCCACATCACAATGCTTCCATGCAGCCCTATACAGGTCAAATGGGAGGAGGTTATTATGGCCAAGGACATGGTATTTATAGCAATCAACTTTACATGAACCAAAACTATCAGGGAGCGTGGCATAGACTGAATCAACCTAGGCTCCCTTTCCTCACAACATTAAACTTACTTGACTTATCGAGACTTATGAATGTTACGTTATCTCATGACTCGGCCTGGCCGGCCATCCCTAACAAGATTCCTTCGAACATTCCCAAGTTCGAGGGTAAAGCTGGAGAATATCCTAGTGAGCATGTCACTACTTTTCAGCTTTGGTGCTCTTCCAATTCCTTACATGATGATTCAATCCGTTTGAGGCTATTTCAATGCACCCTCACTGGGCCTATAGCAAAATGGTATATAGAGTTACCAAGGGGGGCATACGCTTTATTTGATGACCTTTCCATGACTTTCCTCAATCACTTTCAGCTACCCGTACGTTATGATGTTGGTATCGAACTCTTGTCGACATTTCGGCAAGACAAAGCGACATATATCTCAGATCATATTCAAGAGTGGTGTAGATGGAAGCGGTTGATTAAAGCTTTTATACCATTGAAATTTCTCCTTGAGTGGTTGCTCAAGTTGTTGTTACCTTACATCACGAAGGATGTTTCTAAATCCAAAGTCCAAAATGAGGAACAAGAAATATTTAGGGCACAAGAGTTGGATTTGATCTACACTCAATCCGGAATTTTGTATGAGATTATAACTAATGTGCCATGATCTGGTTTCTATCCCAAGATCAAGTGTGGACCACATGCCGATGGAATTGTGGGCTATACAAGTACCAAACGTGCGGATTTGGTTGTGAAAAAGGTGATCCAATTGTCAATTAATCAATTCGTGTTGGGAGAATCCACGGCTTCATCTCAACCTACCCAATCGGCGAGTGTACTTTCCATGCAATCGTTAGACCAGAAGGGAAACCAGTAGCCTGGAAGGAATAAGAAAAAAGGGAAAAAATAACCATAAGGGTGGGAATAAGAATGAAAATGCTAATTATAATGACAAGAACGCTCATAATGTTGGGGGGGACAAGCAAACTAAATGTAAGGTAAATTTTCCTTGCAAGTTATGTAAGGAGGACCACCTCACTCACTTGTTCCCTCATATGGAAGATGCCTCGAGGTTCATAGCACAAGGCCCAGCCGTGCTAACTAATCCTTTACCCAACAATCAAAATATGAACTCGAGGACCATTGATCCTCATTGTGCATCGGGTGGAGATCAAAATCCGTCAGAGGCCAATACTGGTCATGGTTGCATCAACATGGTGCGTGCTATAATGTTGTGAATCGTGCGAAGGATTATGGTTCATCACAACCGGACCTTGGAAAGGAACCCACTCCACTCGAGAGCCCTTTGCGTATTGAAAAACCTATGGATAAACTTGAAGTTGCACCTCGCATTCCTAAGGGAGTCCTAAAGCATTTAGGGCACAATCCTAATGCCCAACCACTCATAACTATTCCGTTGTCAAGGATTTGGGCCAAACTCCTTGTGCGATGTCCGCGCTTGAAGTACTTCAGACTTGTCCTCCGTGGAGAAGAGCCTTGCTTTCTGCTATTGGGGTTAATGATGATAACTCTTCTTCTGTTATCAAATTTGAAACCATGGGAATATAGCCTCGCTTTCCTTACTATGTGTCTCTTTTGATTCATGTAGAATGTCTTAATATGATCATCAAATGCACTGTTATTGATGAAGGTGTTGCTACTTCCGTGATGTCTTTGTCATGATGGAAGGGTTTGGGTTCTCCTTAGTTGTCTCAATCTGCTACTATGTTGACAGCTTTTGATGGTAGATCATTTCAGCCACATGGGATTATTCCTTCTCTTAAGGTCCAATTGGGAGGGAAGACCGTCGCGATCGAGGTCAAGATGGTTGATGCACCCCTTGACTAAAATCTTTTGCTGGGACAAAATTGGATGTATAGTATGCAACTCGTAGCCTATTCTCTCTTTCAATTAGTATGCTTTCCATTTAATGGGAAGATCGTTACAATTGATCAGACGTCATTCCATAATTTGAGTGTTAATACATCATTGAGAACTTCTATCCCGATTATCGATCATTCTCAGCCGACAACTAGGAGTGTGGGTGTGGGTATGTATCTGTCTCTTATGGGAACCTTTAGCTGTCCTACGCCCATTCTTATGATCGGATCTAGTTTTGGTGGGGATTCATCCTCGTTGAATTTGGTGCCTTTGCACACTACCCATATGGAAGATCCTTGGATTCTTCATTCACCAAGTCCTTCGATTGGACCTACTGAAACGGATGTGCCATTGCCTACAACAATGGTAGCATATCAAGCAAATCTTGATCAAGTTGTAGAGCCTAGTCCTTCCTCTTCATGGATGGAGGAGGAGGACCCGTATGTGTTGCATGCATGGTAATTTGAGTCCTCTCATGCACATGATTTCCTTGATGATGTTTTTCCATTGGATGAAGCCATTATTGAGGCCATGTTTGGGGTTGAGCTACCTTGGGAAGAATTACATCATCGATCATATTTTATTCTTGAAATCGACCGTATGGAGTGTGATTACTTTAGGGATATTCTTAGCGAGAATATTGGTAGTCTCATGGTTCCATTGAGCTCTCCTGGTCATATGGCCGATAGGAACATGGTGAATTTATCACCTACTATTCCTATCAATATTTATCGCAATCCTGGCAATGTTGAGAACGTCTACATTGGGGGGAATTGTTTCCCTAATGAGATCAAGGAGTATACTGAGGTATTTAAAGAGTTTCATGACATATTTTCTTGGTCATACGAGGAAATTCTAGGAATTGACCCTCGTATTTTCGAACATGAGATTAAGACCTGTCTAAATGCGAAGCCGGTTCGACAACGTTTGCGTGCGGTGAATCCTAGAAAATCACCCGCCATTAAGGCTGAGATAGAGAAACTGTTAAAAGCTAGTTTTATCTATCCCATTCCCTTGATGAAGTGGGTTTCAAATCATGTTATGGTTGATAAGAAGCAGGGAGCGATCTGTATATGCACTGATTTTCATGATTTAAATCGTGCTTGTCCTAAGGATAATTTTCCCACACCATTTATTGATAATATTTTGGATGAGTGTGCGGGAAGTGAGGTATTTTTTATACCAAAATCCTATCACCATCATGTGATAAGACATTTGACATACCTACTTGCCCTGAATCCCAGCACTTGGAGTGGAAACCCATACTAAATGTCAATCTTTCATGAAAATTCCCAGCACCACGCTTACCTTCTTAGCCAAGAGCAGTACCTTGTTTGCACTGCCTATCCCTTGTTATCCACAAGTAGTGCCACCACTTATGGCCCTTAGTCCATAAGCATTTCTTACCAGAATTGCTCTGTCATTGAAGGAGAAACATGGTACCCTGGGTAAAAAGGGAAAAAGAGAAGTTTCTCAAGTCTTCTAAATGATAAGCCTCGTGTCCTCCCTTATCCCTACTGTTGTGGGTTAGTTGAGCTCGAGATCCCTCATCCTAGGATCTTAGAGGCCACCTCACCCACTTATCTCTCAACCATCCCTATCCATTTAGCCTTATAAATACAAGCTTATGGACATGGTTGAGGGGGAGAACTCTTAAGGTATTGTTATGCTGTTGGATTGATCACTTGGTCCATACCATTGGAGCACATAGAGAGAGCTAGAGTCAGAGCTTACGGGTATGAGAATGCTTGGTTTCATGGAGATGCATGTCAACACTAAGGCTTTGTTGTAAACTTCTTCATATTTATATATTAATGCAAGTTGATTTCTGTCCCACATATATTGTTGTTGTTCGATTTCACATGTATGTTGTTAGATTCCTTAGTCACTAACATAGATCAGTAGATTATATTATGGCTTCCTTGACATGTTTGCGTGTTGAAGCTTATTGCAGGTACACAGGGTAACGATCGAAGCATTGCATTCTAGGTATCTATGGCGTCTAGGGAGAGTCTTCAAACTCTGTCCTCTATTTGTTCTGGATTTGAACCATTCAAACCAGTGGAACACCTTACTGTCCATAGGAGGTGAAATATTCCAGCTAACAAATTTGGTGACTCCGTTGGGGAATAGAATTGTGTATCAGTTGTTCTAATATTCCTCAGTCTGCAACTCTTGTCCGAATCTAGGCTCCTTCTTCAACTCTCTTCAGTCAGATCTACTTTCTGACTTACTCCATTTGGGTTTGAAACTTCCATATCTGTTCAGATCTGAGTCATTTCGATCTTTTATGCTCTGTTTCCATACTCAATTCGGCAGTGTTTCCCTTGATCTAGTCTTTTTTTGACTGGATCCTTCATTCTCTTTATGTTTTGGTCATCTACAGGAAACCACGCCTACGCTGTGTACGAGGAGTGGTGCCACCACCTAAATAGAGTGAGCAGTACGTGGTGCCACTGCCTGTATCTTGTTGGCAAGAAGCGATGCTGGGATAGAACCACCCTGTCAATACCAAAGAAGCATGGTGCCAAGTAGGAATCATTCCAAGACCCCTTTTCCTCATTTTTTTTGTAAAAATTTGAGTTCTGTTGCTTTCAGTTCTCCTTATCAGACTTGTGTTACAAAATCTGATGCTTGTGGTTTGATATTTTATGGTTTAAGACTGATTTGAGTGGAAATTCAAAAGTTTGATTAGGTCTTTTGATTGTTCATCCGCTTCTATGCTTGTTGGTTGTGTTTACAAATATTTTTCTTGTTTTCTGAAAAGCTTAGGGTGTTATTAAAATCTCTTTTCGTTTCTGCCACATAGACTAAAAGAAGAACACTAGATTATCTTCTAGGTTTCATTTCTTATTTGCATAGTAAACTTCTTTTTCCTTCCTTTTAAAAAAGAATTTTTTTTACTAAGACTAGGATATCATCATTGAGCATTGGACATTGATTTCCTGATTGGCTTTACAAGCTTCCAGGACCTTCATATTCTTTCATATCTTATGCATTTAGAAATATCTCGATCAAAATAAAAAAATATGGTAGTTTTAAGTAAGATTTGCTTATGTTTTGAGAAAATTGAAAAAATAGAGTGCATTTGCATATAGGTGTGCTTCTTGTTTTTCTTTTAGGAAAAGAGATTCTTTCCCTTCTCATTTGCTTTCAGAAAGAAGAAATCAGTTTGGAAAAATATTGCTTGTCTTTGATTTGATGTTCATGACTATTGTTTGGAATTATTTTTGGTTTTGAAACAAAAGAAAAATACTCTCTTCCCCTCCTGTAAGTAGGCATACTAAACGGTAAAGTGAAAATATTTTACACTAGCATACTGCATGGTTTTACTTTTCTATCAAAACATCATGCATTCACCTAACCATACAAGTTAAAATTAATGGTAGTTATAGGCTAAAATTTATGTAGCAACTTGAGTGATAGGTTAGAGACGTGTTCGGGTGTCGTTAAGCATAGGAGCTGTCGTTATTTGTCAGCACTACATCTCGGGACTCGCGTGGTTCTTCCACGCACCATCAGTATATAGAAAGGCCTTTCACGTACCCTTGAGGTATATAGAAAGGTACTTCATGTACTTGATTGTATATCGGAAGGCCCCTTGTGTGTATGGTTATGCATTATATAGCACTACTACCAATTCTAGCTCCCACGTACCTTGAGTATATTAGGAGACCCCACTAGGGTACCTTATCCATCTGAGAAAAGCCCTTTGGTCGTCTTTTTTGGAGCCATACACTGAAAACAACATTCGGGGAGATTACTATGCACATACCCTCAAGGTATATCATGAGTGGCACCTTCTTGACAATCCTAGTGAGACACCTGACTTTTTGAACTCCTCCTATCATTTTAAGTTTGCTTGTTTTCACCTATAGCTTGTGTAGGGAAATTTTTTGGTGTGTTTTCTATATTTTTCAGACCCTAGGTTAGTTAGGAACTGTACAAACTGGCTGAGTTAAGATAGTCCAGAAGAGTACGGGGCTTGCCACCTGATTTTATTCCTGGTTCAGGAGAAAATCCTATGGAAGCTACCGACCAAGGAGCTGCTACCACCTCCCAAGTGGGAGATAATGTGGTTGTGGAAAGTGGAGTACCATATTCTTCACACTGGCCTCCCTTGGTCCAACAACCTTCTCAGGTAGATTCCTCATTCCATTCTCCCATGGAAGGACGCGTTGATGATACTGCCCGTCTGGAATTTGGTCCGAATGCTCCATTTTGGGACACCCTTGTAGGTCAGGCCATTACCTCATTTGGGACCCGTGTAAACTCTCCTGAAGATGAAGAAGAACGTATACAATACCGTGCTGCCATTCTCCATGCAAAGGAGATTGATACGCAGATAGATGACCTTTTAGGCCCAACAGTATCACAGTCCACATCTGTTCCTAGGGGATATAGTTCACTTGCTGATTCTATGAGACCCATTGAACCGATTATAGATTGTCCATTGACACCCCACAACCCAGGTCAAGATATCACCTCTCAGGTTATGTCTACACCTAATCTTCCCAGGTCTTCTGCACTTGAGATTCAATCTTCAATTCTTGTTTCGTCTATACCTTCTAGTGCTGGGGGGGAACCCTCACCATGACCTACATTATCTGACACCAGAATTATCCCTAGTCAAGGATATACCTCTAACATAGAACCATCTACAATTTATGTCCCTCCCACCCATACTACTATGGTTAATCCCCCATCCAGTTCAGGTCAACCCTCTGGGGCACAACCTGTAACCATTCAATCTTTTGGAGGTTATGGTTATCAAATACCTATAGGTAATATTAATCATCCACCCAATCCTATAGGAATTCCATGCCCTAGTAATGCTTTTACGCCATGGGGGAAACCCAACTGGTCTTACACGCTAGCTATGGGGGGGATACCTATACATACTGTGGGAGGTGGCAGAGGACTGCCTTATGGAGGTCCTCCCCCTGGGGGGGCCTAATGGTCTCGAAGGATCTGGAAACTTTTCTCCCTATGGACTTGGTGGCCCTAGTGGTCTTGGGGGACTTGGTGTCTTTCCTCCTTCTAGCCCTCCTCCTAGTGGTTCCGGCGGCCCTGGAGGTTTACCTCCCCCTGGTGGTCTTGGAGGGTCTGGTGGTCCTGGTGGTCCTAATGGTCTCAGTGGTCCTGGTGGTCCCAGTGGCCCTAGATGTCCTAGCGGTCCTGATCCTGAAAATCAACCTCCTACGGGCAGATCTTCCAGTAGTTCTTCGTCACAACAACCTGTTTATCAGTCCACTAATGGTCCTACTTGTAATTATATGCCATATCAATATTACCAGTATGTGCTGCCTAACCGACAGTTACCTTTCCTAGCAACATTGGACTTACCTAATTTGTCCAAGTTGATTAATGACCCCATTCGACACAATCCCTCTTGGCCACCCATTCCAATAAAGTTACCATCAGATATCCCGAAATTCAATGGGAAGCAAGGAGACGATCCGAAGAACCATGTGATGACATTCCATTTGTGGTGCTCTTCAAACTCCCTCATGGATGATTCTGTTCAGTTATGACTCTTTCAACGAACTTTGACCAGTACAGCTGCGAAGTGGTACATTGAACTCCCACAACATTCGTTTGTGGATTTTGGCTCATTGGCAACCATTTTTCTCACACACTTTCAGCTTCCTATTCATTATGAAATGGGTACTGATCTTTTAACCTCTCCATGACAGAACACCTCCACCCACATTTTTTATCATATTCATGAGTGGAGAAGGTAGAGAAGGCTTATTAAGGCCCCTATTCTAGATTAGTTACTAGCTTATTGATTCACCAAATCCTTGTTGCCTCCTATTTCCTGAGATGTGGCTATGGGTGATGTCGTTACAGAAGAGAAGGCTATTAGTCAGGCTCAGTACCTAGACTTGGTCTATTCCCAGTCTGGATCCCTTTATGACCTGATTCCTCAAGCTCCTCGCCCCAGCACTGATCCTTCCAAACCACCAGCAGAAGTACCTGTTGATGGGATTGTTTGTTCAATCCAGTCCCCATCCACTGAGAAACCTGCCAAGCAAAACCAAACTACCACCCCTACTCCTTCGACTCCCAAGGTTTCCGGCGAGGTCAATTCCATTCAAAGTACTCAAACCTCAGGTAATAATAAAAAGAAAGGTAAAAATTGAAATAAAAAACCTGGAAACTAACCGGAGACTCCAATACCAACCAACGGTGATAACGACAAAGGGAAAAGAAAATCAAAATATCCTTGTCTTCTTTGCAGTGGTGACCATTTTTCAAAGGAGTGTCCTCATCGGCACGAAATCTCCCAGTTTTATAAGTCTAATCCTGCACCTGCAGTACTTACAGATCCTTTTCCCTCTCAACAACAACTGATAGACCACATGTCTAATCAAGGTCACTCTAGTTCGTCAGAGGAAATTTGTATGATGTCCTCAGATACCATCCATCTGCAAACTCGAAGTCAGAATTACGACAAACCCGCGGATAAGAACGAAGACCATCCATCTTTGGGGAAAATTCCTTCTACTAGTTCTCTTGAGTCCTCATCTACTGTCCCCTTATCTATCGAGAAACCCACTCTCGACATGATTTTGCACCCGCCTAAGAGTACTCTTCAGAAGGTAGTATTTAACCCTAATTCCCAAGCTGCTCAATTTTATAATGTGGTTGAAGATCTCGCTCAGGCACCTTGTGCAATGTCTACCCTAGAAGTACTCCAAAGTTTCCCTACACAGCGAAAAAACTTGTTAACAGCATTAGGAGCTTTAGACCCAGATAACACCAACTTGATTCATTTCAATGTTGAGAACTTTAAGTCTAGGTTACCACATAAACTTTCTTTTCAAGTCATTACGAAAGTAGTTGGAAATAAAAAATTTCGAATGATACTAGATGAAGGAGATTCGACCTCCATTTTGTCTATGTCTTGTTGGAAAGCCCTTGGCTCTCCCGAGCTTGTCACATCACCTACAACCCTCAAGGAATTTGACGAATGGGTTTTCCAACCCCATGGTCTCATATTAGCCCTAGCAGTCGAGCTGGGGGGAAAAAATTTCCATTCAAGTAGAAGTGGTAGATGCCCCTTTAGATTACAATCTCCTTCTAGGAAGAAATTGGTTCTATGCTATGATTGTTGTTGCTTCAACAATATTCCAAACTGTCAAATTTCCACATCTTGGGAGAATCGTTACTATTGACCAGCTTTATTTTGGTACGACGAACGTTACTACCTCCACGGCTAATAACATCCCCATGTTAGGCCAGTCCCCTCCCCCTTACCAGTCAATTGGGGTCGGCGTGTTGAAGGATTCATCCTTCATGGGAGTTTTTATATCCACTCCTCCTAGCACGGATTCCATGCCAGTCCATATGATCGCCTCATTTGATTGTGAGCCTAAGGGTAAACATGTTGTTGAGTCCACCTCGTTGAGTCCACATGAAGCTATGTATGACACCATTCAAACCTTTTTCGATGATCACACTGATGATCTTCATCTAGTGGCTTCGGATCCTTACCATTTACCGTATTGGTTAGAACCTTCTCTCCCTACTCTAGATTATCTCTCTGAGACTTTTCCTTCCAACGAGTCCATCATAGAGATCATGAATACGGATGAGCCCATTTTGGAGGATCACCATCATAGATCTATGTTCCTCCCCAATACCAGTTTGGTTAGCTAAGATTATGCATCCTTGTTTCCTACTGATATTGTCAATGTACCCCAAAGTCCTATATTGTTGCAAGATACAGATTCTGAAGGAAACCTTTGCAACATTACACAGACGAACTCGATTGACATATCAGCCAAGCCTGATACTATCGAGCATGTTCATGTTGGGCAGAACTGCTCTGCAGATGAATCTGAAGCCTATAAGGCACTTTTTAAAGAGTTCCATGATATTTTTTCCTGGTCCTATGAAGAGATGCCAGGGATTGACCCATCCATTGTGGTCCACGAGATTAAAACCTATCCCTCAACCAAACCTGTCAGGAAAAAACTAAGGCAAGTCCATCCTTGGAAGGCCGCGGCTATAAAAGCTGAAATTTAGAAACTTCTAAAAGTTGGGTTTATTTATCCTGTACCCCTGATGGAAAGGGTATCGAACATTGTCCCTGTCAACAAAAATCAAGGCACCATTAGAGTCTGTATCGACTTTAGGGATCTGAATAAATATTGTCCCAAGGACAACTTTCCTACCCCGCACATCGATCAGATTATTGACAACTTTGCTGGAAGTGTCATCTTTTCATTCATGGATGGATTCTCTGGCTATAATCAGATTGAGATATTACCCTCCGATCAGCATATGACGGCATTCATTTTCCCATGGGGAACCTTCGCATATAATAAGTTACCATTTGGCTTGAAAAATGCTAGAGCCACGTTCCAGCATGCGATGTCCTATGCGTTTCACAATATTAGACATATTGTTGAACCGTACCTTGATGACCTACCTGCTCATTCATAGTGATGGGAGGACCACCCTGGTCATCTTAGAGAGATATCCCTGAGATGTCGTCATTATAATATATGGCTCAATCCACATAAATTTGTTTTTTGCGTTGAGACGAGATGTTTGCTAGGCTTTATGGTATCCAAAGATGGCATCTGGATCGATCCTTTGAAAATTTCCAGCATTCTCGATCTACCAGCCCCAACTAATCACCTTGAACTCCAAATTTTGCAGGGGAAGGAAAATTTTCTCCGCCATTTTGTGTGTAATTTCGCAAAGAAAATGTGCAGTTATATGCGTCTCCTTAAGAAGAACACATCATTCTTCTGGGATGACCAGGCCCAACATGCCTTTGATAATATTAATCACGCTCTTACTCATTCACCCGTGATACACCCCCCTAATTATTTAAAGGACTTTCTCTTGTATATTGTTGCCTCCGCTACTACCATCGCTATGGTCTTAGTGCAGGACAATCTCCATGGTCAAGAGCACGTGATTTATTATGCCAGTAAGCATCTCCTAGATTCTGAAACTCATTATTCACATTTGGAAAAGTTAGCATTGGCCACGGTCATTGCTGTACAAAAGTTTTGTCATTACATTCTGCTCCGCAATACCACCGTATTGGTAAACCAGAACCCGATGTACTACATCCTGACTCGTCAGGTGCTCGGGGGCAAGTACTCCCATTGGATTTTCATGCTTCAGGAGTTCGATGTGGAATTTGCCAAGGCTACATCAAAGAAATCCTTGGTCTTTGTAGAGCTTATGTGTGATCTTCCCTATGCTTTGACTTAATCTGAGCCCAGCGATTCATTTCCTGATAAGCACTACTGATCCTTGGTATGGATATTTGCTTATATATCTCCAAACACAACGTTTTCAGCCACATTTATCTTGCGATGATCGCCGTCATATCCGACACCACGTGAAATTCTATCTCATCCTGAATGATACATTGTATAGACGTCGGATTGACTCTATTCTCTGGCGATGCCTCACTCATGAGGAGGTTGAATAGGTGTTGAGTGATTGCCACTCTAGAGCATGTGGTGGTAATTTTTCTGGGATGGCTACAGCCCAAAAAATCCTTCACGTTGGCTATTTCTGGCCTTCTATCTTCAAATATTGTCATGAGGCTGTTAAGAAATGCTCACCTTGTCAACACTTTTATCCAAAAAATTGCACCCATCCTACTTCGCTACACCCCGTCATTGCCGTTGGCCCATTTTCCAAATGGGGGATTGAATTCATGCATTGTAAGCCTACCTCATCCAGGGGGGCATGGTTACATCATCGTATCCATTTATTATTTCACAAAATGGGTTGAGGCCATGCCTACATATGTAGAAGATGGTAAGACTGTCGCTCTCTTCTTTTTCAATCATATTATAACTAGATTTGGAGTTCTGTAGTCCATCATTACTGATCATGGATCCCATTTCCATAATCAAATGATGGAGAAAATGAGTGCCAAGCTAGGTTTTCACCATGAAAACTCTACGCCATATTATCCACAAGTTAATGGTCAGGTAGAGGCCATTAACAAAGTTTTGAAAACTATGCTTCATCGGATGGTTGGAGATCATGAATCCAACTGGAACCATGTTTTTTTCTCCACTCTTTGGGCTTATCGGACTTCGGTGAAAACATCCATTGGTTTCATGCCATTTCAGCTTGTCTATGGACTTGAAGCTGTCTTACCGATCCAATGTCAGATTCCATCTTTACAACTTGTCATCGAAATTATCCCAAACACTTCTGCAGAGGAAGAAATATTTTTGTACTTGAGTAACCTTGAAGAGACTCGCAGAGATGCTACCTTGGCTAATGAGGCACATAAGAAATGAGTCAAGGCATAGTATGATAAATCCGTCCAACCTTGTGTCTTTAATGAGGGTGACCTAGTCTTGACTTATGATCAGAGATATGACAAACTAGGGAAGGGTAAGTTCAAGTCCATGTGGTACGGACCTTTCATTATTTCTAAGGTGTTAGAGAAAGGAGCTTACGAGCTCGTTGATTAGGATGGAACCCCTTTGGGGCAACCTCACAATGGGTTGTACCTGAAAAGGTACTATTCCTAGGTCTTGCTTGGATAATATCTTGTATATATGTATATTGATTGGATTTCAGTGTGCTTTTAGTATTTTCAAGATGGTTTTGAGTTTAGTGTCCACATTTGTTTATACCATGTTTTGGTCATGCAGATGGATTTCTATGGCTTTGTTGATGGTGCTTTCCATCACACCTTGAATCTCGCCTTGGATGCTTGGGTTCTCTATTCCCCAGCTAAAGATTTGGTCAGTTCAGGAGCGGTTTGTATAGGTCCTGCTACTAATAACATCGTCGAGTATGAAGCAGTCATCGGTCTTCTGACTGAAGCTGCCTCCCAGGATGTTCATGATCTAGTAGTCTTGATGGACTCACAGCTTGTGGTTTTCTATTTGAATCATGTCTACACCATTAGGAACCCAGTACTTCTTCGCCTCTTCTGGAGAGTACGTTTACTAGAAAGGTCATTTGAAAATATTACTTATAGGCATATCCCTAGGGAGAATAATGTAGTTGCTGACTCATTAGCTAACTACATCCTAGATTGGCATATTTCCCATTCATGATGTTAAAATCAAACATGGTACATTGTAAATAAACATTTAGAAACACATAAAACTCATAGAAAACACATTTTCNTCATACAAACTGAAGCTATCAACTTTTAGTACATATCTCATACACTAGTGGTGCTCGTGATAGCACATCACTGCTCGAACTACCCTACGTAGCAACCTACTGAAGAGACCCGGTACTCCCGCTGTGGATCTCTGATATCTCATCAGGAGCTCATCTATGTTAGCATCTAGGATGTCCACGATCAGCCTCTCCGGGTTCTCCTCCAGCTCCCTGGTGATATCATCACCATGTGGTACAAAGCGAGCTCCAACTCACCTATCCAATGGAGATGATCCTCCAGGTCGCGCTGCTCCAACATCTGCATGAGAATTTATAGGTCTCATCACTTAACATAAAAATATAAAACTTTAAAAAACATAAAAACATTTCATCATTTTTAGGTTTTCTTGCTTCTTACCGATATCGCTCCACTGGCCCCCAGGTGGGAGTGGTAGGTTAGGATCTCCGGTGAATTCCATGCCTATGTAAGCGTAATCCTCAACCATGAGGATTTGATCTCAGAGCCATCTGAAGAACAGATCGTCGAACTTCACTCTTCCCCTACCTGCTCCTGTACGAGCCATGACCTGGACCCACCTCAGCATACGGGGGTCCCGTGCTCTCAAAATCTATAAGACCACCTGAGTTCTCATCTATGGAACCCGCTTGAAGAAGAAGCAGGCTAAAATGGAACCAAAGCCGAACTTGTTATACACCAGAATGGCACCTCTCCGTCCGAGTGCCGACTTTCCTTATGTCGGTGCGCAAAAGGACACTTATGGATTGATGTTTGCCTAGAATAATATAGCTTGGCTTATTATGGAATACATTTCTGCCTTTATCTCTGCCTGTGACCACTTTCCCATTGTTTCATGAAAGTCATTGAAAAAAAAACCTATATTGGAGGACACATATCTTGAGTTCGGTAACTCCGTTTGACCTCATTTCTGCGCCGTTGGAAAGGTACTTTAGTTAGCTAAAACTTTCCTGAAGACATCAAAGTCTGAAAATGCCTAGAAATACCCTAAAAATGCGTTTTTTGTACATTCGCGATTTTCCTTAAGGAAAACCCAC
>LPNX011088367.1:0-68369 GCA_001517045.1 Pseudotsuga menziesii
AAGTTAGCAAATGCAACCAACCAGACAAAACACAAAATTAGGATCGGACTTGACAAGGCAGAGAAAATCTATACATGGCTTGACGTCTTAAAGCGTCCGTGTAGGTGATATATATTTCCTACGAAAAATGCCATTTGGGTAATCCAAAAATTACATGCAGTATATCCACAAATAGTATTGAACCCTACCTTATGTATGCAATTGAATTGTTTGTATGGAAATAGAGGTAAGGACCATGGACTGACAAATGTCACTCGTAAGGCTATACCCGCATACAAAACTAAGTTTAGGAATACCCAAGTTATTAGGCCCTGCATTGTGTTCTGTTGTATTGGGATGTTGGTTGCATTGTGTTGCAGAAATTGCCACAAAGCCACAATGACCAGTTCAGCTGAGGAGCTCATTCTTCTTCTGGAAAACCTAATAATAGAGGGAGCTGAGAAACAAACCTGTGAACCCAAGAAGACGATCCTCTGCCGGAGAAGCATATTGGTGGTATCTAGGTCCTCTGGTCTCAGCATCCATAAGTTAGATGATGTGCCTACCGAGTCCAATGATGGAGATAGACTTCCTCTTGAACTGCCCAAAGCGTTAATGGGTTTTACAGCCTGCACTCTCTTCATTGACCCCAAATGAGAAGCAGAAGTACAAGCATAGACAGAGTAATATGGTGGAGTTGAAAGGCTATTTTTATTGAAAATGGCTAACTGAATAGATGGGCAGCTCGAGTTTATATATTGCTTTGTCAAACCTCTAGATGGAATTGTTGGGACTGCGCTGGCGCAGGTCTCCATGATCAATTCAGATGAAGAAAATAAATCGAGTGACTAGTATACAGCGAGGATCTGGGCTAGAATTTGTCTGCCAATGTGGTAAAAAGAGAAACTCATTTTGATATGAAAGTCTTTGTACCTTGAGCGACCATAATCAAAAGCGCTTTTCTTAGTTAAGTTCCTGTTCGTGCTGTCGGTAAAGCGACACTGATTAAACTACCCGTCTCTTAAGTGACGCTTATCACCACATTTACAAAAAAAAAATTAACCTTGTGATTTTTGTTGGGTTTAAAAAAAGAAATCCACGTGCCGTCGGAAGTAACCGTCGGATTTTGGATCGAAATGTAGTAGTGCGTTCATGATGGTAATGTTGTCTACCTTTTTTGCAGATTGACTGGGGAAAGTCTCTAGCTGTTGATCAGATGACTAGAGCCTTGAGGAAACCAGTAAACCTAAATGTAATTCCACATTCTAAATACTTCAAAAATGTACACATATAAAACATGTAGAATACTGTTTATTTTTGTTCTGTATTTGTTAGCTTTTACATATTGCGTTCATTGTGATAATGTTCTCTGCTTTTTTTGCAGGTGGCTGATCGAGGTAAATTCCCATCTGTTGATCATATCACACCCTCGTCTAGGCGTCAGGTAATCCTAGATGTAATCCCTAATATAATTATTTGCGCACACTATTGCTTCAAAGAATAAGCAATTTTTTATATATTTCAATTGCAGACAAGGGATTCTGTTTATGAAACAACGTTTCAAAACTCTTTACAGAATGAGGTCTCTCAGTTGATGAGAGATAGTGAAATTAGAGAGTCTGTAGACCTATTGAGGGTGCTACAAAGGACAAGTGAAAAACAAAATGAGGAACTGATTCGTCTGACATTGGCAGTTCCACTAACAGAAGGGATTGAACAAAGGATTCAATTGTTGTTACAGCAATGTAAACAAGTGGACGTAAGTTATCGAATAAAAATGCAAATTTCATTTATAAAAAATTTATAATATTTGATTTTATATGCTATTGAACTTATAATACAATGGTTTGAATTTATAGCGCGCTATAGAGATTATCAGTTGTGGTCAAGGCAATGTTGGTCCCAATGACCAAAGCACTCCACGTACACCACATACTGCTCCCATATTTTCCACTGAAAAATCGGCAACATTCTCTGTGACACCCTCGAGGGCAGTAGAGGGTGCAACCGATGTTTCCCCACCCACAACAGATGCTACAGAAGAAGGGGTGGATGCAGGATTAGATAGAGATGTGGAAGAATTTCTTGGATCTTCTCATGTGACTAGAACTGGTTCAATAGTGTGTACATTTTTAGTTAATGAAGAACTGGTTCCAATAAAGATAGAGAGGATTCCAAGTCATTATATATTGTTCAATTTAGTTTTTATAATTTGTGTCTAATATACCGATAATATTTTCTAATGTTGACTAATGATGGAATTAATGTTTTGTAGGAAATGATATATTTTATAAACATATGAATGATTTGGCCTTGGATATTTTCGGGCCCACCATTTGCACAATGCAGAACAAGCAGCCAAAAGCTTTAAAGGATGATCTGACTAATCGCTTGGTTAGTCTATTCGGAGAAGATACCTTCGATACATCGAAGGTCCTACAGAAGGCTGGAAAACATCTAAAGATTGTCCGAGACCAGTATAGGGTTCACCTAGAAAAGAACCCTAGGTATGAGTGACCTCCAATGATTCCATCTATGGAGTGGAAATCCCTGGTGGAAGATGGAAAAGAGAAGGGCTTGAGAAAATCAGGAAAGATACCACTAGGTGGAACAAGGAGGTATGCAATACATTCCAAAATGTAGTGGTAAGCCTTATTGTTACTAGTTTTTATATCAATTTTGGTACATCTACTAATGTATTTAAAAACTTAATTAGGCTCTCAGACACATCTAAGGCCACAAAGGCAAGAATTGAAAAAATTGGCCAACACAAGTTTGGGCCTGGTGGTTACTCCAACTTGGAGGCCCGATATGTAAGTATCGCAAAACACGAATCCGCATCCAAATATCATAAAGATTATTATTTTTGTTTTGTTCTAAAAAAATGCTTTAAAATTTATGACATTATGCAAATATGAAGGCTGACCGGTTCAAAGCATTTCCCAGTGCGGATTACATGAAGCTTGGCTTCGAACATGGCTTTGACGCCATTGTTGAACACCGAAGAAGCTTGTCTGGGAATACTACACGATCTTCTGCTGATCCATATGTTGCTCAGGTATGTGAAAATTGTATAGTTTAATGATAATTTATTAATGCTCATGCAATTCGTTCCTTATAAATAAATTAACATAAATGATTTATTCCTTTTTGTGCGGGAAAGTAATGATCCCATTCATATCGAGGATGTAGTACATGACCAACCAAACGAAGATCATGCTTCTCATCCTGGTAATGAATTTATTAATGTGATACTGTTTTTTATAGACCATTGCAGATGATGAACATTAATTCTAATTCTACACAATTCAATTGCAGAGCATGTAGATGCAGATCATAACACGGAACAGGTTGGGCCTGTACGAGATAATGTTGAACATGTTGATGTGCCCATGGCAGGTAGAAACACACATTCATAATTTTTTTTAAATGAATTACTCGTAATTATCAAAATATAAATATATTAATGAAATATTTTGACATTATTGCAGAAATTCATCGCCCCTCGCCTGAATTTCAACCTTGCGAGCAGACTAGTAGGGATATCGATGATCAGATTCCCAAAGATGTGACTCTAACTAAATATTTAAAGAGAAGAAAAGTAAAAAGGAAGTGACTAAACAAATTTTGAGTAATTCTTATTTATTAAAAAAAAAACATTTAATGGTTTATTCCTCTGTTTCATGAATGAATGTTTGAACGAATGCTTTACTGATTTTTTTTTTCTTCTGCCATTGACTAAATTAATGTTTTAATGAATGAGTTAATGAATGGTTTTTTCAGCTGATGAATGATTGAATGGTTTAATGAATGATTTAAAGAATGATTTAATGAAAGCATCTTTCAACTATTGAGTGAAATAATTTGCAGTAGATGCATTGTTATTTGGATTGTGAAATAGTGAAATAAATTATTATCAGCAAGTATATGCATTGGGTTTGGGGAGTTGAGAGTGATGTGAGGGGGGCGGAGGGGCCATAAGAGCTTCCACCTTCACGTGGTTGGTCCTGTTTAGTGGATAATATTAAATTATTCTCGAAACAGAGAGGGGCTCAATGAATGGTAAGGAAGAATACATTAAAAAACATCTATTTCTATAATTTTAGTGTATAATTTTCACTATTGCTATTTGACTCCTCCATTGGAACTTGTTACAGATAACATTGAGAAACATTTCCATATTTAAGAGGCAAGAAATGGCATTTTGATTAGATCGAAGGCATTATATACATAGTATTTTTGGTTATCCATGTTTTATCAGGTGATATATTCTTAACAATTAATTTACTTGAATAGTTGAACAGTATTGTAATTTACATTGTAATAGAATTGTATTTATTTAGATTGGTTTTTTTATTTTCATAAACAAACATAAATCTATTTGATGGGTCCTAACATGAAACTATTGCAATAGGACAAAAAATGAAGTATGTTGAATGATGTTTTGAAAGGTAAAGCATAAGAAGATAGTGTGAAGATCCACAAATCAAGGTATAATTATGTGTTTTGTTTGTTTGTTTGAGCTGTGTATTGGGTATTTATGCATGTGCACACACATACATTTAGTTGATGATGATGATTACCATACATTGAGGTGAACTTTGTTCTATCTGATTTAAACAATTACCTTACATATTTTGATTTATCATGATAACTGGCCCCTTGGTAATACTTTACCAATACCATATAGCTAGGACAACAAAATTAAATGCATGCATTTCATTACAAGAAATATGATAGGAATTTGAGTTTGATGGGAATATGAAAGGTCAAAAGACAGAAAAAAAAGATAGACTTGCGAGGAAAATGGTATCTAAAGCATTGTTTCCCTATTATTACGCATGAGTATATTGTTATCTTCCCCAGTTTATCTTTCTCTAGTAGTTTTGTAATTTGTTTCTTAATCTCATATCTTGTTCAACTTTCATGTTTGATTGTGCAGTGGAAAACCTATGTTTATATTTGTGCTTATCCCTGTAGGTTGTGAGTTGGGCATGGTACACATTGGTATTTTCAGTTTCCATTGTAACTTTTCACCCCAACATCACTGTGCACTTTATTACTCACAATTTCTAATTTGTTACAAAGTCTTCTTTGTGCAAATATTTTATTAGGAATTCATATCTTTCTGTATTGTTTCCAATTTATCACCGAGTTTAGAGTGGTCACTTAGAGAAAACATCTCAACTCTGGAATACAAAAGAAGAATGACTGCATTGATAATTATGGTAACAAAGTATTGAGATCTAATTGAAAAAATAAAAATCTATTTGCTACTTTATTTGTGGAAGGAATTGTTTAAATGCTTAAGTTATAAAAACTGTTTGTTTTTGTTGTTTTCATGCAATATTCCAAAGGTATCCACGGCCTGAAAAAGAGTATCAGTCATTTTCACTGATTTACAATGATAGATCACTAGATTTGGTATGACATCTTTAGCTAAATGCAACATTTTCACATTTGTTGGAAACAGTTTCGAGGTTCTTTCCCAAGGAAAATATGTTTTTATTGAATAAAGCCCATTTGCAGCGATGACTTTTGGTGGTGTTGATCCTAATCACTTCAAGGGTAAACATCGATATGCTCCTGTTACTCAAAACGGTTACTGGAAGGTATGTAATAGAATCATGTTAGTTTTCCAGGTTTAAGATTGACTGTATTTAAGGATAAACACATGCATACCATGTTCTTTGTATGAGTCAATATAGTTACTAGTAGGTATGTCATGGGATTAATATACTCTAATAAATTGATTTTGCTATTTCCTTCAGTTTGACATGGGATACTTCCTCATTGATGATCGATCAACAGGTCAGCATACAGTCCATCTTATTCAATTGGGAACATGATTGCTTCTTAAGGAATCTTATGAAAATATTGATGGCATTTTATGAACATTTTTCTACAGGTTTCTATGCTGGAGGTTGTGTTTCTATTGTAGATTCTGGAACTTCTTTGCTAGCTAGTCCATCAATAAAGCATGCATACCTTTGATCTTTTATAAATTTCTTGTATAAGTTAGTGGTTTTTTCTAGGTCTATGCACGATATGATATTGGTGTAAAGCATAAGTGTTTGATAGCCACACCAAGGATATAGGGCAGGAAAAGTTATTTCAGAATCATAACCAACATAGTATTATCATTTAAACCACTTTTATTTGAAATCAACAGTAGTAGACAATTTTATCAGCGAGCAAGTGTAAGTATTAACAACTATCATTTATCATCACATAGGCATTATTATCATCATTTAGATTAACTGTAAATACTACTATATATCAACATGAATTACCAGCTAAGTTAACCATCCTTTTAAGGGTTTATACAAGTACTCCTTAGCCTAAAAAGAATGCTTTTGGAAGGCGGAATTCAATGATGTTGTTGATATTTCCCCATAACTCAAATATGACCCTAACTTGGTTGATTTTTGCAGGTTTGTTTGATAGGTTTTAGGGCTAGAAATGATAGTAACACTGATCAGTAAGGAAAGAATCCCTAATTTTCCCTACTAAACAATTAAATGGGGTCGTTGTAAGGAAGAAAGTAACCTTTTATCAAGGCCAAATTATCCCAATCCCTGAAACATGTCAAATATGAATCTATAACTTTGTTGACTGGGTTTTTTAGGTTGCTTCTAAAGTTTGTGGATGTAGACAAGAAGACAGGTGACGCACTGGAGGATCTAGGGCTAAATAGGCAGGCCAAAATTTGAGGGTGTCTTAGAATTTGAAAATTGTTGTTATTTTTGGATTATTGAATTTTATAAATTTCTAAGGTTTTCTAGTTTATAAAAATGCAGATCTAATCTAACACTACACTAATCACACAAATGCGTCTATTTACACATGAAATACTAAAATCTGATTAAAATGACAAATCTTAGGGTTTTTGTGAAATTTACTTCAAACCCAAGGCCATGAGGGATGGTGATCAGCCTCCCTCTTGGAATATTTCCCTAAGGCTCACCAACTAGGACTTCCAAAAAAAACCTCTAGGGTTTGTTGGAGGATCCTAATTAGGGAAAAATTCAGAGATCTAAGGACAAACAAGAGAAAAATCCTTCAAGAGGATGTTTTATAACATGTAAAAGTTGACAAAAGCTGGTAAAAAGCCCTAATTCAGAGAAAACACAGCATTACAACCACCATTCAATCCATAGAAGCATAATTTCACCAAACTTTACCAATGGAGCAACCAAGAAAACCTTAGATCCTCCTTGTGCTTGCGTTCTTCCAACAATGCTAGCATCAATCTTGCATGTGCATGAAACCCTAGAATCCACCCATCATTTTACCATAAATCCAAAGAATAAATAGTAATATATTTGATAAGTTTCCCCTGTGAATCCATAGGAAAACCTATATCAGAGCATCTTCTTTGCATGAAATATTTTGCTAGATCCATTGATTTGCAAATAATGGTGCTTCCACATGATTCAGTATTGTAATTGCAAGAGGAAATTCACAAACATTTATAGATTCTCAAGCAGTCGTAAAAGGACAAGCAAGCATACATTTACCAGAATCCCAACAACTATTTAAAGGATCAAAGACAATCATCTATCTCTTATATTGAACAATCATAGAGTGAAATTATGTTGCATATAACTTGATTTGAGATGTGTTACTAGATCCACCACCCTAGTGTATAGGATCTGCTAACAATTGCAACAGGTTGATCTACCTTAGCTACCAAACTAGGCATATGTGTTGTTTCGGTGGAAGGACTGTTAATGTTCAAAGGTGTTACTGAATCTATAATACTTCCAGTTGATGCAACTCTTCTTGCAATGGGGACCATAAGAAGAGAGTTTGATCTATCTTGGCCAAAAAAAATTGAAGGCTGGACCTATTCATTCTGCAGACCAAGATCACTTGAATTGATTCCAGTCACTAAGGTAGAAAGAGTTTCCATACCTAGTTGTTTCTCCATCTATTTCCTGACTACTGCAGAGGATTTCATGTTATATTATGGTCCAAGAGAAGTAGTAGACATAGATACAAATGTGAGAGGTTGTGATAGTTCCCCTGATTTTGACAATGGTGTTTATTGCAGAGCACCTCTAACCTATGCTTTTTGGAATTCCCTAGAACTTTTGACCAATTTTATATTTTGGAAAAGGTCATGCCTTTTTTCACCCTTTTGACCTAGTTGTCCTTTTCTTCCTTAAGGTTTGATATGCTATTGCACGATATGATACAACATATCAATCACTTTTTCTGCACTTGTTGCATTTATGAAGTTCTTTGTAAATAACATAAATTCTCTCTAGCCCTTATCTTTAATTGACAACTAAATTATTCTTCTATCCTTTATATTGTCCCGAGTTCTTCTCAAGTGATTTATATATCTATTGGGCATCCACAAACTACTTATATTTTACATTTTATTCCTTCAGTTGACTTGGACTTGAGCATGCATTTTATTTATATGTTTGACTAAATGATTCTATATCATCACTCATTTGGACATGTTGAGTGAAAATCTATCATATCTAAAACACTGATTAGATTATTTTGATGCATAAAATTCAATGATCACCGACAGAGTGTGTGCTTTAGAATGAAAAGGATATATAGAAGCATACCATACTGATATGTCGTAAGAGTTGTCAGGTAAAGAACTGTAAATGAAAATGATATAGATTATTTACATATTTATTGGAATAATCTCCACCATTATCTGTATGAAGGATATTGATCCCCTTACCAGATTGTTTCTTTGCAAGAGCTTTAAAATATCAAATAAAAGCAAACACATCATCTTTGCGTTTTAAGAATTAGACCCCTGTGTATATAAAGATGTAATCAATGAAGGTTAGAACTTAGTATGTATATTTATTTATTCATAGATAGGCGAGGAAAGGGACCAGTAATGTCACCAGGCACAAAATCAAGAAGTGATGTGTCTCTCTTAGCCTTTCCTTTCTCAAATCCCTCTTCAAGGTGCCTACCAAGAGTATATATTGGACAAACTCCATCTAAGAAGGATATAGGTGGAAACCCCACTATCCCTTCTTGTTTTATTAATTGATGCAATTAACGTAAGTTAATATGCCCAAACATATCATGCCATAGCTTACTAACATCATTAGAATGCATTAACAAAGGTAAAGTAGGAGTTTTAAGCAAAAACTTTGAAAAAACATACAATTTATTTTTGTGATCAACTTTTCTAAGTGAAATATTTCAATTTTTTTTTTGTTAAATCTACCAACAAGCGTCGTTTTTTCAACGATGTTCCAATGATTCTGTGAAGCCTCCGACACATGAAGGCGATGCTCATATGATGCTTTGTATTAACCTTGCGACGGCAGTGTCATGACTCCGACACTTCAGCCCATCGGATGACTGACACTTCAAGTGTCAGCATGCGTCGGATTTTTGATGCATTCTTGATAAAAAAATTGACGGTGTTTCCATGAATCCGATTCTTTAACTCGTCAGAAGGCCGACCCTTCAAGTGTCAGTAGGCGTCGGATTTTTGACGGTTTATGCAAATTTTGAATGACACTTTGAAAGATAAAACTGTTGAATAGGTGACACCATGGTGTGTCGGATCTTCAACCCAATTTGGTATCCTGTTGAATATCCGACGTTATGCCATCGATGGCAAAAAAAAGTGTATGTGTTGAAGATACGATAGAGAAGTGTTGAAATTCAGACATGCAAGGTGTCAAATTTTGGGTTGAAATTCTGTTGTGTCATCTACCCTTTTCGTCCTCTGTACTCAACCATTCAATTCTTCTAGAAGAGCGGTTGAGGAAGTTAATGCCTTGGGTAGAGTGAGGCATGACAGTCGGTTTCATGACTAAGCTAGCTTGCAGTCTAAGAAAACTTGTAGCCCAGGGGACGCTGAATTCTTTCTTATGAAGCAAGTAATCACATGAATGCATTCCCAGTCCATCATTCTGGAGTCGCCTAGAATGCTTTTGGGGCCATTCTTCCATTCCATTCCAGAGAGGGTGATTCATTATTCAATATCCTGAGTTGCAAAACGAGTTGTTCAATAGTGTTACCTTCATTCACAAAGAGAATCATGGTATTTGATTATCCGGATTCCCACAGAGTTCATCCTCCTCGTGCATCGCGAGCTAGCAGAGTATTGCTACACATTTCTGTAGTGTTTTTTTGTGTTATAGAGTGGTATGGAAACTTGGTCTTTTGTTTACAAGTGAAACCTTGTTTCCCCTATGTTAGAGAGTGAGTGGTACGGAACTTTGGTTGTCTGTGTTATAGAGTGGAGCCATGTGTTGTTGTGTTTCCTTGTGGTTTGTTGTTATGTGTGCCCTGGTTTGGGTTTGAACTATATGCAAAACTTAGGAGTGGAAGAGACACCGAATTGGATAGATAAACCTAGAGAAGAGAGGAACCTCACAAAAAGATAAGAGTGGTTAATGAATATTCTTTGCACATCCTAAAGAGAAATGGAAGGGAAGGTATATCTCGAGGGACTGTGTATCAGAGAAGGGGATAATTTCTTATGTTGGGTGTGTAGATATTGTGGATGCCAGGCCAGATAGATCTTATGGAGGTGTCCCTAGATTTGTGAATGGGCCACTATCTTAGCCATTCTACCTTTTCACTACCTTAGTAGCCTGATAAAACTAAACATAGATTGGCTTGGCTAACATCTTGATAAACCCAATGGTATATTGGCTTGGTTGGGAAGCTTGATAAACCCAATAGTATATTGTCTTGGATGAGCATCCTAATAAACCCAACAATGTGTTGTCTTGGCTGTGTCTTGATGTGCATTTGGCCATGTGTGATCCTTGGATGGAAAAAATGATAAACCCAAATGTTATCTAGCTTGGCTAAGTAGCCTGATAAACCCAGTAGTGATATGGATTGGCTAAGTAACCTTATAAACCCATCTGTTAGTTGGCTTGGCTGGTCCTCAATGTGAATGTTGGCTTAACTTCCTGCACTATGATAAACCAAATTGTTAGTTGGATTGGATGAGTAGTATGATAAACCCATTAGTGTGTTGACTTGTTTGCATGTAGCCTAATAAACCCAATTGTGTATTGGCTTGGCTGGACAGTTTGATAAACCCAAATGTAGGTTGGCTTGAATGTGTTTGATATGTTCTGGCTATGTGTGAGCCTGTTGTTCCCTAGTTCCTTGTGTAAATCATCCCCAGCTTGGGGGTGGTACTTGTGTTGAGATATTGATGAACACAACTAGCCTATGGTTGGGTGTAATTTTGCAGTGACATAGCTAGTTGCAGGACAACTTCATATTTAAGATAAGTATTCTCTGTTGTATTATTTCTACAATGTATTTTCTTATGAATGTACTGATTATGTTTAATGCTTATTAAAGATTTTAAGTAGAGTTTATTGTTGTTAAATGTCCCTTCATTTTGCATCTGCATATGCCTTGTGTTTTCCCACTACATTTTGCTTATGATCATGGAGGTTGGATACATGACTAGAAAGTCAGAAATGCGGCTATCTTAAGGAAAAATGTGTTTTTTTCACGCTCCGAAATTCTCCTGCAGAAGGCTGAAGTCGGAAGGAGAAAAAAATGGGAAAAAGATAAGGCAAAAGTTGGATTTCTGCACCCCGAGCCCGTTGTGGAAGGTGAAATTTAGAAAGTGGGAAACCAAAAGATAAAGTAGTCATTTTGTGGATTTCTGCTCCCCAAGCTCATCCCGCGGAAAGTGAAAATTCAGAAATCAGAAAGCAAAAAGTGAAGAATAAAGGTATTGTATCTCGGGATTTCTGAATTCTGAACCCCAAAGTCGAAAATCCGAAATCGGAAGGTCGAAAGTAGGAAAGAGGAAGAGTGACAAGTGAGAATACCACATTAAAGGATTCCCGCTACCCGAAGTTGGAAGGCGGGATGCGAAAGGAGGAAAAGTAGAAAATGGTTAAGGAAAAATGTTGGATTTCCGCTACCTAAAGTCCGCCAGCGGAATGCGAAAGGTGAAAATCAGGAATCCGAAGACAAATGTAACTGTTTCTAGGTTTTTAACTACCCGAAGTCCACCAGCGGAATACAAAAGTTGAAAATCAGAAAGTGGAAGGTGAGTAAACGACTTCGTCGCATGTTGGGTTTTCTCTAGCTGGAGTCTACTGCAGAAAGTGAAAGGATGAAGGGGGAAGAGTAACAGATTAGCGACGTTGAACCTTAGGTTTTCGCTACCTGGAGCGCCCTATGGAAAGTGGAAGGAAGAAAGCAGGAATGAAAGAAATAACAGTGGCAAATCTAAGAGTTCTTCCTACCGCAAGACGCATTGCACAATGCAGAATGTGGAAGACAAAAGGAGGAAGTCGACAAAGTCAGTTTCACAACTTTTATGGTTGCAGAGTGGATTTGTTTGTTGCGAAACAACTGTTACAGTGGTGGTTATGCTTAAGCATGAATTTTAAAGGATGAAAATGACCCATGACTGTGTTTAAAGAGAAATAAATAATAAATTTTAACTTATTACACATATCATTCAAGTGTATGGGCACGTGGGTGTGGTAACAGAGCGAGCAATAATGAAGCTACGTTCCTCCATTATATGCTAATGTAGAGGGGATGGGACGTGACGGTGTGGTATCAAAGCAGTTGGTTTCAACATTGGGCCTAAATGGTCCAAGTCGAATATTTTGTAGAGAGAAAACTGTAGTGAACAGTCGATAAGTGACTGTTAAATTCTGATATTATCACGCAACTAACAATGATGTTTATTAACACATTTTTAGAATCATAGTGCAGTTTGGAAAAGTTTCTTTTGTCTCGGCCATGAGAATCAACAACAAGAATGATGCACATGATCCCTATGAGCTCGAGGCAGATGCTGTGGGGAAAAATATTCAAGTTGGAAATGCTAAAACATAATCCAATGGAAGAAGATATCAAGAGACTCCTGCCAGATGTTGCAGCCACCATGAGAAGCCTAAGGGTGGGATTGCAAAGTTGTAGGGAAGACAATGAAAGAATGATTAAAGCTTAGGAAGATCAGAATCAGTTGAATGCAGCCATGTTGCAGATTTTGAAAAAAATCCAAAGGCAAATAAACTCTGGGCATCAGGTAGTAGATCTGGAAGGAAGTAGGAGTAGTGCCAAAAGAAGGAAAAGGTCTTCTAGTGGATCATCTGGCTTTGAAATATCCACTGGAGGTTCAAGATATTCTTCTCATAGGAATAAGAGAAAGAGGTGTTACTGAAACAATTCACTTGATGAATTTAAGAAGGAAATTTCTCCCACCTTTAATGGTGAGGCAAAATCTGGTCAAGACGCTGAAGCTTGGCTTCTTGGGATGAAAAATTATTTCGAAGTCCAAGGCTACTTTGGAAATATGAAGGAAAGGGTAGCTATATTTAACTTTAATGGAAGAACATCTATTTGGTGCGAGCACCTCAGACAAGTAAATAAGATCAATGAAAGAAAGATTGTGTGGAAACAGTTCAAGAAATATTTCAAGCAGAAGTACCTCTTTGATAGGTACTATGATGATAAGATCAAAGAGTTCATGAGTTGAGATTGGGGAAGTTGACTGTGGAAGAATATGCAAACAAATTCTTGTAACTGTTGAGGTATTTTAGGTATATCAGAGATGATAAGGTGAAAATTCAATGTTTTCTAAGTGGGTTACCTCAATCATATAAATATAGGATTGAGTTTGATGAACCTCGAACTCTAGAAGAGGAAATCAAGAAGGCCAAGTATTTCTATGATCAGAACAAAAATGAACCTGATTTCCATTAGGCATGGAAGGACAAGAAGAATGAGAAGTTTGACCAAAGGAATAACACTTTCAAACCTTCTCACTTCTAAAATCAGCAAAGGTAGCCATCACAAGCTGTGACTAATCCAACCAGAATGATGGGAGACAGGCCAAGAGATACAAAGGATCCAAGAGAACCACTTCAATGTTGGGGATGTGGAGGAAACCATATGGCATAGGAACTGTCCACATGCAAACATAAGCTAAGCTCACAACATTCAAGAAGTAGAAACTATGGGTCAAGTGGCAAGGACCATCCCTAAAATATATGCAATGCTAGAGGACTGCCAGAAAGATCATCAATCAACTGTGGTTGAAGTTGAAGGTAATATTGATGAGCAATCTATTTCTTTTTTGACTGACCTTGGATCTACTCACAATTATATCACTCGTAAAATTGTTGAGATTTGTGCTTTTAAGAAATTAATGCATAGAAAATCATGGTTAGTTCATCTAGCCACTAGAACCAAGAGAAAGGTTAGTGAAGTGGTAGAGAGATTTCCATTGGTCATGGATGGGATATTAACTTATGCAAACCTGAATGTTCTACCACTTGGTTCCTACGATATTCTCATTGGAATGGTCTAGTTAGAAGCACACATAGTTAATCTTTACTGCTACAAAAAGAAATTTTAATGCATGGATGAAGAAGGAAACCCAAGGGTTGTAAGAGGAATTCCAGAGGTGATTTCTGCTAAGTAGATTTCAACAATACAAATGAAGAAGTTATGTAGGAAAGGTTGTAGATTGTATGCAACCCATGTTTTGGAGGAAGCAGAGAATGAAACTCCTAGGTTGGAGGACTTTTATGTATTGCAAGAATTTAGGGATGTTTTCCTTGATGAGATTCTAGGAATTCCTCCAAAGAGGGACATTGATTTTACAATTGACCTTGTGCCTGGAGCAACACCAGTTTCCAAGAAACCCTACAAGATGAGAACACCATAATTGCTAGAGCTAAAGATGCAGTTGCAGGAATTGTTGGAGAAGAAATATATCAGGCCGAGTGCGTCCGCGTGGGGAGCACCAGTTCCATTTGTGAAAAATAAATATGGGACACTCAGATTATGTATTGACTACAGACAGTTGAACAAATCCATTGTAAAAAATAAATACCCTTTACCTCAAATTGATGACCTTTTTGATCAAATGAGAAGAGCAAAGGTATTTTCAAAGATTGACTTGAGGTATGGTTACCATCAGGTAAGAATCAAAGAGGAAGATATTCATAAGACAACCTCTAGAACAAGATATGGACACTATGATTTTGTGGTGGTACCATTTGGTCTCACAAATGCACCAGCTACATTCATGTGTCTCATGAATAGTGTTTTCAGCAAGTATCTGGACAAGTTTGTTTTTGTCTTCCTAGATGACATTCTTATTTATTCCAAGAATAAATAAGAGCATAAAGAACATCTGAGAATGACATTGCAATTGCTAAGGGAGCATAAGCTATATGCAAAGTTGAGCAAATGTGACTTTTATAAAGATAAAATTCATTATTTGGGTCACATTATCTCAGATGAAGGAATTATGTGGACCTTGAGAAGATTGAGGCCATTATGAATTGTCCAACTCCAATAAATGTGACAGATGTGAGATCCTTTATGGGACTTGCAGGGTACTACAATAGGTTCATTGAAGGATTCTCCAAGGTCATACATTCAAGCAATTCTTTGCAAAAGAAGGCGATAAAGTTTGAACGGACACCAAGATGTGAAGAAAGCTTCCAACAGTTGAAGAATCTTTTTAAAAGTGCACCATTTTTGAAGATTGCGGACCTAGAAAAATATTTTGTGGTGTGTACGCATGTAATCAAGGACTTGGAGGAGTTCTTATGCAAGACAACCACGTGGTATGATATGAGTCAATAAAGTTGAAAGAACACGAGAAAAACTATGCTACTAATGATTTAGAACTTGCAGCCATAGTACATGCCCTCAAGATGTGGAGGCATTACTTAATGAGAAGGAAATTTGACCTAAGGATAGAACATTGTGGTCTGAAATAATTTTTTGATCAACAAACTTTAAATGCTAGGCAAGCTAGATGGTTGGAATTTTTGTGTGAATTTGATTTTGAAATCAAACACATAAAAGGAAAAGAAAACAAGGTGGCTGATGCGCTCAGCATGAAAGTACATGAAATGCATGTGGCATCTCTTAGTATTTTCCAACCAGATTTGGGGCATTAGATTACTAACCATATTGATGAGGATGAAATGTACGTGCAGATAAAGGCCAAGTTGTAGTGGAAAAGCCTTGAAAGGAAGTATGAGGGATATAAATTGGAAGAAGATAAAATTCTTAATTATAAGAACAAAATTTATATTCCAAATGTAGCAGACTTGAGGAGAATTGTTATGGATGAGATCCATCAATCTCTAAATTCTGGTCACCCAGAATATCAGAAAATAATTTCTACATCCAGAAAGTAGTATTTTTGGCCCTGAATTAAAAAGGACATTGCTGATTAATTTTCTAAGTGCTTGAAATGTTAGCAGGTGAAGGTTGAGCATCAACACCCAATAGTTTTACTGCAACCTTTTCCAGTTCTAGAATGGAAATGGGAAGTCATTTCCATGGATTTTATTACAGGATTGCCAATGACTGTGAGACAACATGATTCCATCATGCTTGTGGCAGACAAGTTGACAAAGGAATCACATTTTATATCGGTTAAGTCCACATATAAAGTTGATTCCATTGCAAATATCTTCATGAAATATATTTTTAGATTGTATGGATTTCCTAAGGAAATTATTTCTGACAGCGATACCAAGTTCACTTCCAATTTTTGGAAGGGTTTGTTTGCATATTTGGGTACAAAGAAGAACTTTATCTCTGCCTACCATCCTCATACTGATGGACAAACAAAGAGAGTGAATCAAGTGCTTCAGGACATGGTTTGCATGTTTGTAATGGTCAAACCATCCAAGTGGGAGGATTATTTACACTTGGTAGAGTTTGCATATAATAATGGACAACAAGAATCACTAGGAATGAGTCTATATGAAGCTTTGTATGGAAGAATATGTAGGACACCAATGACTTGGGATAATCCAAAGAATAGGATTGTGATTAGTCCATAATTGTTTAAGGAAATGGAGCAAGAGGTTGCAAAGATCAGGCAGAACCTGAAAGCAATCCAAGATAGAAAGAATATCTATACAGATAAGCATAGAGTGTGCAAGGAGTTTCATGTCGGGGATCATGTTTATCTTAGATTGAGGCCAAGGAAGAGTTCCTTGAAGCTTGGGAGTTGTTCGAAGTTGTCACCTAGATATTGTGGGCCATTTGAAGTCCTTGAAATAATAGGGCCAGTTGCATATAGACTTGCATTGTTTACTAGCACTATAGCTCATAATGTTTTTCATGTTTCTTTTCTTAAGAAATATGTACATGATCCTAACCATGTGATTAATTGGGATGTGATCCAGGTGGAACCCAAGGGAGAGTTCCAAACCGAACCATTTCACATCCTCGACAAGAAGGCCACAATGCTTCAGAATCAAGCCATTGAATAGGTAAAGATGTAGTGGAAGCACTACATTCCTGATGAGGCTATGTGGGAGGTGGACGATGCCATGAGATTGGAACATCCATTTTTGTGCACTAAGGACAGTGTCAATGAAGGGGGAGGGGAATGTAACACCTCGGTTTTGACCCCATGATATTAAAATTGTAGATGATGTAAATATTGTTATTGAATCATGGCAAGGAGCTCAAGGGCAAGGCCCTGCCATTGATTTGGTGTTTTATGTATAGTCATTTAGAATCGATGCCCATGCTTCTCATGCTAGTCAGGCACAATATATTTTGAGATATCATGTAAATATGCAATTTAATAAAATACCACAACTAGCTATGCATTGCAACAAAAGAGAGGGGGAATGATTTCACAAGGAATAGGGAGGGGATTTACCCAAACCATTGATGCAATAGGGTTAGACCAAATGTTGATGAGAGAAACCATAATTTATCATCTACCCTTTTCATCCTCTGTACTAAATCATTCAAATATTCCAGAAGAGCGGTTGAGGTGGTTAATTCCTTAGCCAAAGCGAGGCATGGTAGTCGGTTTTGTGACTGATCTAGCCTGCACTCTGAGCAAACTTGTAGCATGGGGGAAGCCACAATATTGCTTCTGAAGCAAGTAATCATGTGAATACGTGCCCAGTCCATCATTCTGGAGTCGCCCATAATGCTTTTCGGGGAATTCTTCCATTCCATTCCAGGGAGGGGGATTCATTATTCACTATCCTGATTCACAAAACAAGTGGTTCAGCAATGTTATCCTCACTCATAAAGAGACTCATGGGATTTGATTATTTGGATTCACACAAAGTTCTTCCTCCTCGCACAGTGAGAGCTAGAAGAGTATTGCTACATGTTTCTACAGTTTTTTTCTGTGTTACAGAGTGGTATCGAACCTTGGTCTCTTGTGTACAAGTGAAACCTAGTTTCTCCTATGTTACAGAGTGAGTGGTATGGAACCCTGGTTGTCTGTGTTACCTAGTGGAGCCTTGTGTTGTTGTGTCTCCTTGTGGTTTTCTATTATGTGTGGCCTAGTTTGGGTTTGAACTGTACGCATGAATCAGGAGTGGAAGAGACATCGAATTGAATTGATAAACCTAGTGAAGAGAGGAACCTCACAATAAGATAAGAGCGGCTGGTGAATATTTTATGCACATCTTGAAGAGCACTGGAAGGGAAGGTATATCCCGAGGGATTGTGTAGTAGAGAAGGGGATACTTCCTTGTGTTGGGTGTGTAGGTATTGTGGATTCTAGGTCAGATATATCTTGTGGAGGTGTCCCTAGCTCTATGAATGAGCCACTAACTTAACCATTCTAACTTTCCATTTCCTTAGTATCCTGATAAACCGAAATGTAGATTGGCTTGGCTAACAGCCCGATAAAACCAATGGTATATTGGCTTGTATGGGAAGCATGATAAACCCAATCATATATTATCTTGGCTGAGCAGCCTGATAAACCCAATAGTGTGTTGGATTGGCTATTTCTTGATGTGCATTTGGCCATGTGTGATCCTTGGCTAGACAACCTGATAAACCCAATTGTTAGCTGGCTTGCATGAGTATCCTGATAAAACTAACAGTGAGATGGCTTGGTTGAGTATCATGATAAACCCATCTGTTAGTTGGCTTGGCTAGTACTCAATGTGAATGTTGGCTTGATTTCCTGCATTCTGATAAACCCAACCGTTAGCTGGCTTGGATGAGTAGCCTGATAAAGCCAGCAGTGTATTGGCTTATTTTCCTGCAGCCTGATAAACCCAATTATGTATTGGCTTATTTTCCTGTAGCCTGATAAACCTAATTATGTATTGTCTTGGATGGATAGTTTGATAAACCAAACTGTAGGTTGGATTGACTGTGTTTGATATGTTTTGGCTATGTGTGAGCCTGCTTTTCCTTATTTCCTTTTGGAAATCATGCCCATCTCGGGGGTGGCGATTGTGTTGAGATATTGATGAATAAAACTGATCTATGGTTGGGTGGAACGTTGCAATGACATAACTAGTTGCGGGACAACTTCATCTTCAAGATAAGTATTATTGGTTGTATAATTTCTGCAATGTATTTGCTTATGAATGTACCAATTATGTTGAATGCTTATTAAAGATTTAAGTAGAGTTTAATGTTGTTAAATGTGCCTACATTTTGCATCTGTATATGCCTTGTGTTTTCCCATTGCATTTTGCTTATGGTCATGGAGGTTGGATACCTGGCTAGAGAGTCGAAAATGTGGCTATCTTAAGAAAAAAAAATTTCACCCTCCCGAATTTGACTGCGGAAGGCGGAAGTCAGAAGTCGAAAGGAGGGAAAAATGGGAAAAAGATAAGGTAAAATTTGGATTTCTGCATCCCAAGCACACTGCGGAAGGCAGAATTTCAAAAGCAGGAATCCAAAAGATAAAGTAATCATTTCGTAGATTTTCGCATCCCGAGGTCGACCCATGAAAAGCGAAAAGTTGAAAATTGGAAAGCAGAAAGTGAACGAGTAAAGGTATTGTACTCTGGATTTATGAAGTCTGAATCCTAAAGTCAGGAATAAAAAATCAGAAGAGTGACAAGTGAGCATACCGCATTACAGGATTCCTTCTACTCGAATTCGAAGGAGGGAGGAGGAAGGAGGAAAAATAGAAAATGGTTAAGGGAAAATGTTGGATTTCTGCTACCTAAAGTCTGCCAATGGAATGCGAAAAGTGGAAGGACGAAATCGGGAATTTGAAGACAAATGTAAGTGTTTCTGATTTTTCCACTACCCGATGTCTGCCAGTGGAATGTGAAAGTCGAAAATTGAAAAGCAGAAGGTGATTAAACGACTCCATCTCATGTTGGGCTTCTGCTACTCGGAGTCTGCTACAGAAAGCAGAAGGTGGAAGAGTAATAGATTGGCGATGTCAAACCTTAGGTTTCCACTACTCGGATCCTACCGCAGAAAGTGGAAGGCGGAAATATGGAAGGAAATAAATAACAGTGGAAAATATAAGAGTTCCTCCTGGTTCAAGCTGCATTGCATAATGCAAAATGCGGAAGGTGGAAGGAGGAAGTTGGAAAAGTTAGTTTCAGTGTGAAAACAACTTTTCTAGCTGCAGATTGGATTTTTCCATCGAGGAACAACTGTTACAGTAATGGTTATGCTTAAGCATGAATGTTAAAGGATGAACATGACCCATGACTATGTTTAAAGAGAAATAAATAATAAATTTTAAATTATTACGCATATCAATCAGGTGTATGGGAACGTGGGTACATGGACATTATGGTATCAGAGTGAGAAGTAGTGAAGTCACGTTCCTCCCTTATATGCTAATGTAGAGGGGAGGGGACATGACACCAACACTTGATATTTTTTCTTGACCATTGGATGGAGTGATACAGATCTTTCCATATCGATTTATGTAAGTAGATTGCTTTGAATATGGAGTAAGGCCACTTCCAAACTTGCCACTTTCATCTCCATAGATTCATTCTTGGAAGAATTAATTTCCATATATTTGAGACAAGGTTCAATGGACTCAATCTTGATATGCTATTTCTCCATTGCATTGTTTATCATAACACGGTGGTATCGAACAGCTCCCATTTCTAGCATAAAATTTTAGTCTTCATCTTGAAGCCTATAGTCCACATTCTTGTCCATTGATTTAAGAAATTGGATCATACTATGGAATTATTTTCAGAATCTAATGAATTCTCTTGATTCTCCTCATCCCATGCCACACACAGTAATAATCCTCCCTCCATGCATCATGTTCCATTCCTTTTTAATTTTGGAATCCCCTATAAGCTTGCTAACAAAGCACCCAAACATAGGAATACTCCTTGTCTCACTCCATATGCATATGTAGGAATAATTCACTCTTGAAGATCCTATTATGGATCAACATACAAATACAGACCACCCAATTAGAATTAAATGAGAGCTCATTGCTCAAAATATGTTGTATCACAATAAACTCACAACCCTTCATCATGATTGACATAACATCTCAGGTGTGTAAAAACTGAGATGGATAGGGAATAATGTCCCTTCAAACTTTTGATACACCAAAGTTCATAATTAGAAACCATATGATCACATATAGTCTCCCCTTCAAATTTATTACCCACCTACCATGCATCGTGTCCCATGTTCATCACCCACCTGTCCTCCTCCACTTCCATTTCATGTCATCATTTCTCCTAATGAGAAGCTCAAAGAAACCACGTCCATATGGGGATACCATAAGCTCATTCCTTATTATTCCATCAACCTTGTACTTAGACCTTCCTTGTCTCTTCATTGTAAGATTACAATATAGCTGAAAATTTCTCCAACTCATCAATGATTTTGAGTATTCATTTAGGAAGAGAGGACACCAAACTTTCCAAAATGTTATCCTCTTTATTATTTTTCTAAATATTATGAATAAATTGACATTTTACCAATTTATTCAAGGCCTTCTTAATTATGATGAAGAGTTTGGCCAAGCTAAGAGCTCCTAGAGGTTTACCAAAAACCAAGGATTGAATAATGATCCTGGAGTTGCCACAAATTATTGGGTGCTTCATGCCCCATTATAGAATTATTTTGATTCCCTATAATAAGGAAAGAAGCTCATCCATATTATTAGAACTTATTCCAACAACCCATAAAAAAATTATTCTAGGAAATCCTCTACGGTGTAAGATTACCCTGCCCGTTCCTATTGATAGCACATATTTTACATTTATATATATTATGCATTAGTGCACTACATTATTGATACAAATAGGGGATTCCAAATATATATCATAAGCACCAATGTGTACACTATATTTTTGAACCCACAATGCATTTAGATATTGAAAGCACTAGGGTTCTTCTATCGACAATAGGCATTGGTGCACCACAATTTGATACATATTGAGGTGATTCTATCAATAATAGGAACCAATGTGCCACAACTTGATACACATTGGGGATTTAAAAATATCCATTATGTATCATTGAAAATGATATATATTATGAATCATTGATACTTAGTTTATATATGAAAACATTGGCGTGTATTTAATATTTCATACCATAAATTACTATAATAGTGATGCTATTTTCAACAACAATGATAGTGTTAGGTTAAACTTAACTCGTGAAAAGATTCAAAGATGGGTTTACCATTGCTGGTTTATGGTCCCATAGTTTTTGGAGTCCAGTGCTATTTTCCCATGGTATTGCATGTGATAAAGCATACTTAATGGCTTGAGGAACTCCATTTTAAATTTCATGTAAGTGGCCGATGGGAAAATTGCACGTTCGTTAGTTAGAGATGTCAAGGGTTATAGATCTAATGTTTGGGATTTCCTGGTTTTGGGTTTCCATGGTAAAAACATTCTTCTTCATTGTGTGTGCTTGCTTATTATATTTATTTTTGTATTTTATTTCCTAACAACTAGTATCAAAGTGAAGTTCAGCATAAATCTAATAGAATGGAAATGTAAATGTCTTGGAAGATATGGTTTCTTACATTGAACCCAAGCTACTCATACATTGGTTGATGGAAAATTAAATTAACTAAAATGTAACACATTAAAGTGATGATTCATGGGCATGTGAACCATGATAAATGAATGCTATAAAGGCATGGTAAAAATTGAGGATGAGCACATGGAAGATGTGGATAAAGAAGTGATTGGTTCACTAGAATAATTTTTTATGGAGTTGGAATTTGATTACAATGTAAATGGGAATATGATTGTAAGACTTGGTTAGGCATTCATACCACTGGCTTGGTGATTCAACTATGAAAATTCTAGAGTTAAATTTATGTAGAGTAAATATGAGGGGTATGTTGTATTCCTAGACACCTTGTTAAAACATTGAGGGGGTTTAGTGATTAACCCATGTCATGTTTAAAGAGGGGAATGTTAGGTTAAACTTAATAATGTAAAAGAGTCAAATATGGGTTTACCACTGATGGTTTACATGCCCATGGTTTTTGGTGTCCCATGGAATTTTCCCATGGTATTGCATATAATGAATCCTACTTAAGGGCTTGAGGAACTCCATTTTAAATTGTTCGTGGGTCTCCGATGGGCGATAGGAGATGGCCAAATTGGCCATGCCTTAGCTAGAGAGGTACATGGTAACATATATATTATTGGTGTTTTTCTCAATTTTATGCTTCTATCCAATCTTAAGTGCACTCTTAAATGCACTTTTCAAGGAGATACTTATCCCAACGCATGTGAATACCTTGAGTGCACTGGTTAGTTATGAATAACACCCCCAAAGGGAACCCATCTTTTCTACACTTGAAAATGAATTTCCATTCCATAACTTGAGTCACAAATATTTTTTTTGCTTTGTGATCGCAGATATCACTGCTCCTACTATTTTCCATGGCATGCCATACTTTTGATAAGACTCTTCAACTTTCATATCACACACTTCTATAACCTCTATGGGATATTCCTCCTTGCGCATCAGACTTGACACCTCATGAATCACCTCCACATCGATTATGTATGGATTTTATATCCACAAACATCCACAATGCAACCTTCTCAACATGAATTGAATATAGTGAGTAATTATTTGTCCACGTCTAAAGTTAGGAATATACAATAGTGTCATAATTCTATATTTAAACAAATTATTCTCCTAATGCTTGGTGATATACTTCTCAGTACCATTTGGTTCTTCAATAATCTATGCATAATTTGAGAGTTGTAGGATTGGAAAACTGTTAGCATCATGTAGGTTGAAATCCATGAATTTCATGAAAGGAACTTTTCCCAACAACAAACCTTTCATTCCCATCCTCGTATCGATTTAAACCACTAGAATCTCAACTTCCTTAACCGCTTTAGATTTAGCACATGATTTGGGCAGGGTAGAGGTTGACATTGTGGCACCCGTTGCTACAACCAGCTTTGAGCTCTCTACAATTCCAACTCCAATGTCTAGAAAATCTCCTTACTCACCATTGCAGAAGTCCTTGACAAAGATGAAATATTTACCCATGCTTTCTTTATTTTAAACACAAATATTCCTTCCTTGTCCCATCCCAATGCCATCATTGCATAGTGTTAAAATATTGTAACTTCGGAAGATATTCTATTGTACTTTTGTTGTGTTCTCCTTTGGATATGTTCTTCCTCCATTCGGAGATGTCCTTGATGTAATTGGTCATGTAAAAGTCATGAGGTAAACCATTTGTTGTAAGTAAGTGAAATATTACCCATGTGTCATTATAATAAATGATATTTGTAATGTCCAGTTGGACATGTAGGCTCAGACAGCTAGTGAAGTCGTCCCAACCAAGTTAGAAGTCAAGTCAATAGAAGAATATAAATAGGAGGGCGCTCCTCTTAATTTGTACTCACTAACTCAAGTTGTTCTTAGCAAGAGAGAGAAGTGGTAGTGCACCAGAAATAAGGAGGAAGCTACTGTCTGAAGTTTTACACTGTCTTGGTCGAATTATATACTGAGGAATTTTTGCAGGGTTTTCTCCCTTATGGTTTCCCTGAGGAAAATCTTTGTGTTTTCTTGTGTTGCTGCATTTGTCTTTCTTTCAGTGATCCTTTGCTTATGGTTATGATGTTATGATTTTAAATGTTTTTAGATATTGTATAACCATTAAAAATAGAACATGGTATCAAATCTACACTGAAAGAAGTCTTTGTGTAGCCGAAACAGTGCTACAACTACAACTATTGAATATTAGGGTTTCAAGCTTGAAAACCATAAAAGACCAAAAATATTAATTTTGGGACTTTATCCATATCTCGAGATTGGAGAACTTTGATGATCTGAAACTTTTACAAGCCAAAGATAAATGCCTGATGTACCCTGTGTAAAATTTTTAGCCTTAGATGCGCTATAATTTAGGAGATATGATTCCTCCAACTCAGGGTTCCAGTCTCTCCTAGATTTCAACCTTAAACAGGTGACCTAGGGAGAATCTCTATATTTTGGGCTAGGAATGTCAAAATGAGATTTATTAAGATGTTAAAGAAAGGGCACAGACTTTGGTTCTTATGGTAAAAATTTCAGACCCCGAATATGAACGAGTGTCACGTGGAATCACGTACAAGTTAGCTATGATGAAAAGTACTTAAATAAGTCACATTGGAAAAATTATCATAATTCCCAATTGGTGAAACCAATCTGCTGTAATATACGGTGATGGAAAGAGGACAGACGAGGATACCTCAGTGTGAAGTTTTCTACATAGAGGAGTAGTACTTTCAGAGATATCGCAAAAACAAGATCATTCATTTCTGCAGACGAAACCCAGAAAAAAAACTAGGGATTCCTGTTCCAGGAACTGTCATCCACCAATCAGTTGAAGAAGGAGGACCATCAAATTTTCCATAGGAAGGTGCATCTCTCTATGTAAGAAGTTTCTCATTATGTGAACTTTCATTTTTGACCTAACACTCCTGCCAAAGGAAACTAGGGCATCAAATATTTTGCAGTTCCGTCCATAGTTCTAGGAAAATAAGCATATTGCTCAGCTTGCCTTGAGAAGGTGCATATTTCTATCCAATTAGATATGAAAGATACTTAATTTGAAAAATTAGGGATTTTTCTATCAAACCCTAGGTCCATTAGAAGTAGTCTTTCAAAATATCTTTCAAGCAAACATAAAGTTGAAGCATTCTCATGGGTAAGTTTCGTACTCTCTATTTCCATTTGAGGTTCTCATTTTTTATCATAACAACAAACAGTACCAAGATTGAAGACAAGCTTGAAAGAGTCAAGAACTTCTAAGCATGAAATTATAGAGTGCTTACCATACTTGAAGAAGCATGCCATGAAGAACTATATCAAAGAAGAAGCTACAGATCTAGATGAATAATTTTTGCCTCCATTGGATCTCACAAGTATCATCGTTGAAGACTCCCAAGGATATGTTCAATGAAATGAAAAGTATAAATGAAGATGACCTTGGAAACTCAACTCAAAGAATGTGAAGAAAATATTCAATTATGACTTCACAAGAAGACCTCATATCAAGGAGCAATTAGAATCCATTAAAGACAATGACAAAGAAGCAGAAGCATAAACTACAACTTTGAATGGTCTTCCAAATCCATTCGAGAGAGTTGTCCTAGTAGGAATATCACATATGATCAAATGCACGGTTGGCTGAAGAAGAGATGACAATCAATCCCGAACAACCCATGCCAAGAAGGAGAAGGAAGAACATTCCCGCCAAGAATAGAAGGACATCTCACAACTCAATAGTTCGGTTGTGATGAGAAAGGACACCTTGTGAAAGAATGTCCCAAGAAGAAATAATGGCGGGATGATATGATCTAAGAAGTACCAGTCGATCATACATAATGATGTGTGGATATGGATTTAAAACATATAGAAGCAAGGTTCATGGGTTCTATCAAAAGAGAGATTCCTTTTTGGAAAGACATTGATCTAGGTTCTAGACACACCTATTTAGTAATGGAAGTAGACAATTGGTGTAATCAATGTAAAAGAAAAAATCAAGAAAACTATATAGTTTGAGACTCTCTACAGAGAACCACCTATGTATAGTGTTGATGTATTCGTAACTTCAGAATGTATTCATCCATATTTCTTATGTATTGTAACCCGATGTTTATTCCGGGATGTATTTGTAATGTACTTTATTCATGTCATACCCCGATGTTTATTCCAGGAAGTTTCTATAATGTAAACAAGTCATGTCAAGTCATTGTGGTTAACCCTCCTATTGGTCAAGGGTTAAAGTCCCCATAGTTATGGGGACCTAGGGTTATTATACTATCCTAGAGAAGTATATCCTAGTTGTGTCATTGTAAGTCAGGGCAATAGTCCCCACCATTGTGTTGAGGATAAACCTCCTTTTTGGTCAGAGGAGGCAAAGTCCCCACAAGCTATGGGGCACTAGGGTTATTAGACACTCCTAGAGATGTCGGCTCTAGTAATTAATTTTTAAGTGGGGACAACATTTTGGAGTGGGTTTCAAGTGAATGGAAGAATATAAATAGAGAGTGAGTCTCTCTATTTATCACACACTCACTCACTCATTGGGGCACATGAGTGAGAGGAGAAGTTGCTGGGACAAGAGAGAGACTACTATTGTTAGGAGATCATATTTATGTTTTTGGGTTTTACCTTTGGTGCTGATTCTATCTCTGAGGAATTTTTGGGGTTCTCTCCTTTATGGTTTCCTCGAGGAAATTTCTTTGTGTCTCATGTCTCTTGTGTTTTATTACTGTGCATGTTATTCTCTCAGTTAAAGATCCTAAGATGATAATGCTAGATTGAATGATAAAAATATAACATGGAATCAGAGCTAACCTAAGAAGAAGACATTGTGCAGCTATAGAAGATAGGGATTCTTAATTTTTGGGTCTCTCTCCACAATCCATCAACAAAAGTATGCTAGGATGACTCTCCATTGAAGGGCACATTTTTCTGTCGAAGCGGAATTCGATTCCGAGCATTTTTAGTTTTCGGTGCATAAATTAGGGCTTTCTAAAGAAGAGGAATTTTTGAGTGAGCATAGCATAGGATTTTTCTCCTCATCAAAATCTAAGTTTAGAGACCTGGATCAAGGTTTTTGGTTGGGTGAAACTCCGGGAAAGTCAAACCCTAGTTTGACCCCGAGCTAGAAAAACCCTAAATACTAAAACTGCTAAGTTTTGGTACATTAGATATATCCTGATATTGGAGAAGGATCAGGAGCTCAAAATTGCATATGGAGAATATAAAATATTGATTTACACTATTTCCAACATTAAGCCTCAGATTCACTATATTCTAGGAGATATGATCCCTCCAATTTAGGGTTCCAACCTCTTCCAGAATTCATCCATAAACAGGACACCTGGGGAGAATTTATATATCTTGGGATACAAAGGTCCAAATGAAATTTATGAAGATTTTCAAGAAAGGGAATGGACGTTACTTTCTGTGGTCTGAGTTTTAGACTCAGAAGATGAACCAGTGACACGTGGAATTCCATACAACTTCATTGTTCTGAACAGTCCTGTAACAAGTCACCTTGGGAATATGATCATAAGTCCCAATTGGTGAAACCAATTATGATGAAACCTATGGTTTTGGATCAAGGAAATCTGAGGCTACCTCCATGAGAAGTTTCATACTCATAGGATTAGTAATTTCGGAGATACTGTAGAAATAGTAATAGGCATTTCTGCAAAAGAAATTGGAAAACTAGGGCTTCCTGTTGTGGGAGCTTGGCTCCACTGTTTTCAAAAAAGGAGTACATTGGAAAACTTGCCTTGAAGAGATATATCTTTCTATACAATCATATCTAAAAGATTCCAATTTTTGAAAATTAGGGATTCTCTGACAAACCCTAGATCAGCCAGCTCGGGAACTAGGACGGACACCTCAAATCGGTAAGATCTAATCTATTGTTATTTTCATTTGAGGTTCTCATTTCAAAGTGATCTATCACAACAGCTTGATTGTAAGCTTGGTGAAGTTGACAAATTACAATCATGGAAGTATATGATCTCTCTGAAGAAAATGAATTGGACATCTACATGATTAGAGAGGTTCCAGTTCCAAAGGGAGATGAGGCTAGTAGCCTTACACCAGAAGAACTTGGTCAAGGCCAAAATGATCATTATCGATTCAATCACAGATCAACTTGTACAACAATTGTCTTCCCTAAAGACACCAAAGATGTTTGATTCCTTGACCAAGCTATTTGGAGGGAAGAACATAAATTGGAATATGACCTTAAGAAACTAGTTGAAGAATGTGAAGATCTAGAATGCAGAGACCGTGCAGTCATACTTTACAAGGGTCTCTCAAATCAAATAACAACTTGAAGCGGTAAAAGAAGAAGTGAAGAATGCAGAAGTGGTGATAGCCACCTTGAATGGCCTCCCAATATCATGGGATTCATTCATTTGAAGAATGTGTGCTAGAAGGAAGTGATTAATTTCAGTAGACTCTGGGAAGAAGAAGAAGCTCAACTAATAATAAGAAGATGGGAGCAACTGAAGATCAAGCTCTCACCATCCAAAGAATATCCCTCAAGCAATGAGGAATATGAAGAACTGAACTCTTGAAGAATCTCTTATCCACCTTAGCATTTGGATAAGAAACGATGCTATTATGAATGAAGAAGATGATGAAGCTGAAGGCTCAAGAAGGAGTCTACCCACGAAACAAATAAAGATAAGTATTCAATTGTCATTTCATGATATTGTTTTGTTATGCATTTGTTTATATTTAGTTGATGTATTATGCATGATAGAATGTTTGCATTAATAACAGTATACTACTAATATGCATGTGATGGGTAAGTAGCTAATGGTGCTATACAACTCTCCATTTCTACTTATCTAGAATGAAACCTCTTTGCTAACATATTGGATTAATGCACAATCTCAATGTTGTCCTGGTAGAGATGGAAGGCATTTAGAAAAGTTTCCATGAGATATGGATGAATGTTATATTGGCTAAATTACTTGCATGATCATATATTTATGCATAAGAACTTGCCAGTATGAATATTCCTTATGAAATGTTTCTAACCATACAAATGCATTTGACTTGTAGGAAAGATTGCATACATAATAGCCTACAAGAAAAGAAGGATGAGACTTGTTCCGAAGAACAAGTAATGACAGTTCAAGATGAAAAATAATATGATGAATACAGTGACATCATTGATGCAGAACCTTCTAAGAAGAAAGGAAAGACCACTTCAAGAAGATTGATGTCTAGGATGCAGTATCGAAACATGAAGAGAAGTTCGTAGTTCCATGATGCAGTATATGGAAACAACGTGGGAAACAAGGAAAGATTCATAGCACAGGGCTTCTCATGAAAATAAGGCATAGACTACAAAGAGAAATTTGCAGCCAGTGGGAGTTGAGACACATGACAGGCATAATCATGTGTACAAATGAAATAAGACCCTGTACAAGCTCAGAAGACACCCTTGGGATAACACAGACATGATGAGCTTGATGAAGATCTAAACCTTTGCTACAAGGTTGATAGAGGATGACAAGCTCACAGATGGGTGTGAGGAGAACTTTTGAAAAAGTTCAAGATAAAGGATTTTGGTATCCAGTGTCACTCCAATACAGAATGTTTCAATGCATAGAGTACAGAAGACAAAGGGAGTATGATGCTTCAGAGGGAGTGACTACAGAAGATCCTAAGGTTTGACATGGTATGACAGGGTGGACAGATTACTGATGACTCTAGGCTTTACTAAGAGTAAAGTGGATTCCAACCTTTGCTTCAAGGTTGAAGGTGGAAGACCAGTGATGCTCCTATTATGTGTCGATGCACTATTTTCTAGGAATGGAGATGTGGAAAAGGGAAGTATGCAGTAGAGATCCTGAATAGGTTCAGGATGATGGACTGCATGACCACATCTATGGAATCAAACCTGAAGCTATTGAGTGATGCTTCATCAGAAGCAGTTGATGCTACGATGTATCATCAGATGATTGGGTCCTTGATGTACCTGACAAACATGAGACCATATATTTGCTTTTATGTGAACACCTTGAGCCAGTTCTTGACAGATCCGAGACATGTTCAATTGATTGTTGCAAAGCACATTCTGAGGTACCTGAGGGGTACAATTGATTATGGGCTCAAGTATGAGGAAAATCAGAAGATTAACCTGGAGGGTTATGTTGATTCAGATTGGGCAGGCAGTGCCATTGATAGGAAGAGCACTTCAGGGTGTTGCTTCAGTATGGGATCAGGTGTGATCTCTTGGTTTAGTAGGAATCAATCCTATGTGGCATTGAGTACAGCTGAAGTAGAGTATGTTGCAGCTTGTTCAGCTAGTTGTGAGGCAGCATGGCTGCGGAAGCTACTGTTTGATTTATTTGATCTCCAAATGGATGCTACTTGTATACATTGTGACAACTAGAGTTGCATGAAGTTGTCAGAGAATCCATTATTTCATGACAAGTCGAAGCATATCGAGATCAGGTATCACTATATCAGTGATATGGTGCAGAAGGGAGCAATGAAGCTCCAGTATGTTGCGACAGAGGAACACATAGTTGATGTATTGATGAAGCCATTGGCTAGGGTGAAGTTCAAGTACTTTAGGGAGAAGCTTGGTGTTCTCCAGATCGAGGTTTCCTCCAAGGGAAAGTGATGAGACCCATAGCCATTCTGACATGGTGAGAGGATTGGTTCCTTCCATGGTCAGATATAAGGGCTGAGCCATTCTGTCATGGTGAGAGGATTGGTTCCTTCCATGTCAGATATGAGTGCTGAATCCATAGCCATTCTGAGGAGTAGGTCAGATATAAGGGCTGAGCCATTCTATCATGGTGAGAGAATTGGTTCCTTCCATGTCAGATGTGAGTGCTGGCCATTTTGTTGAGTAGGATAGATGTAAGGGAAACTGCCATTCTCTTGGAGAATGGAGGCACCTATTCAGTTACTAGGTAGCTCAATCTGGGATTGGGGGCCATTTTGATATGAATGTAGGATTGGTCCCTACAGTATCAAATGTGAGTGCACGCCTTTTCGAACATGCATGTTGGATTGGTTCCTCGCATGTGTCAAATGTAAGTGTAGATCCTTTCTTTGATCATTGGTTGATCAGATATAAGTGTTGAGCCTTTCTTCAATCATTGGTTGATTAGATATAAGTGTTGTGCCTTTCTTCGATCATTGGTTGATTAGATGTAAGTGCAATTGCCTTTCTTCGATCATTGGTTGATTAGATGTAAGTGCATAGCATTTTGGCATGGAGGATTGGTTCCTCGCATGGCCAAGTGTAAGTGCTGAGCCATTCCAATCATTGGTTGAATGAATGTGAGTGATGGGCCTTTCTGACGTGATTATAGGATTGGTTCCTATATGATCAGATGTGAGTGTTGGGTGTGCCTTTATGACGAGTAGGTCATATGTAAGTGCTGGGTGTGCCTTTCTGACGAGTAGGTCAGATGCAAGTGCTGGGTGGTCCATTCTGATGAGTATGTCAGATATAAGTGCTGAATAAGACCTACATGGTAGCTAGTCCTACAACCAGCATGAAAAAGGGCTGGCTCTGTAGAAATTCCTGTGACGAGAAGAATCATGAGATAGCATTCGTGGTACTGATCCAGATCGAGTGATGATGTCCAGTGATGATCCAGATCTAGTGATGATGTCTAGTGATGATCCAGATCCAGTGATGATGTCTAGTGATGATCCAGATCCAGTGATGATCCAGATCCAGTGATGATGATCCAGATCAAGTGATGATGATCCAGATCGAGTGATGATCTAGATTCAGTGATGATGATCTAGATCGAGTGATGATCCAGATCTAGATGAAGATGACAAGAACTCAATGATGATACAGATGATATAGAGAAGAAGACTTGTGTTGATAAATTATGTCAAGAGAATACCTTCCTAGTTAAGAGGGAGTGTTGATGTATTTGTAACTTCGGAATGTATTCATCCGTATTTCTTATGTATTATAACCTGATGTTTATTTACGGATGTATTTTTAATGTACTTGAGTCATGTCATACCCCCGATGCTTATTCCAAGAAGTTTCTATAATGTAAACAAGTCATGTCAAGTCATTGTGGGTAACCCTCCTATTGGTCAAGGGTTAAAGTCCCCATAGTTATGGGGACCTAGGGTTATTAGAATATCCTAGAGAAGTCGACCCTAGGTGAGTCATTGTAAGTCAGGGCAATAGTACCCACCATTTTGTTGAGGATAAACCTCCTTGTTGGTCAGAGGAGGAAAATACCCCACAAGTTGTGGGGCACTAGGGTTATTAGACACTACTAGAGATGTCGGCTCTAGTAAATAATTGTTAAGTGAGGCCAACATGTTGGAGTGGGTTTCAAGTGAACGAATGATTATAAATAGAGAGTGAGTCTCTCTATTTATCACACACACACTCACTCATTAGGGCGCATGAGTGAGAGGAGAATTTGCTAGGACAAGAGAGAGACTACTGCTGTTAAGAGATCATCTTTATGTTTTCAGGTTTTACCTTTGGTGCTGATTCTATCTCTGAGGAAGTTGCGGTGTTTTCTCCTTTATGGTTTCCTTGAGGAAAATTATTTGTGTCTCTTATCTCTTGTGTTTTATTACTGTGCATGTTATTCTCTCAGTTAAAGATCCTAAGATTATAATGATAGCTTGAATGATAAAAATAAAACACATAGAAGGATTTGTACAAACTCACTAGGCACCCATGGGATAACGCATACAGTCACATGAGTGATGGAGATCCCAAAATTTACTACAAGGTTGAAGATAGAATCCTATAAAGGATGAGAGACAACTTCCAACAAAGTTCGAGATGAAGGATCATGATATCTAGTGACATAGATGGATACAAAGAAGATTGATAGCCGAAGAGACTACCTGTCACCCCAATGTCCTAGTACAGATGTAGAGGGAGGATGGTTCTCCACCTAAGAGGGAGTGACTATGATAGATATCAAAGCTCGTGCATCTTGACATGATTCTTGAGATTAGAAGAATGATGAAATCCATAAGACATTTTACTTATCCAAGTAAAATATACAGAGCAAATGGTGTGGTACCTAAAGGGTACTGTAAAGGTATGATGACTTTGATTGAGTTGGTAGTACTATGTACTCCAACATATTACAGAAAGAAAAGTGTTTCTCTAAATGCAACGAAGGATGAATATATTGTAGCTAAAAAGAAAGCAAGTAAATGTTCCTCAAGTAATGAGGAATATGATCCAGAATAACTATACCAATGAAGATTAAGATTATACTCTTATCCTTTTCATCATTGGATAGCAGGAGATACACGAGTAAGACACACACAGTTCTATGTGATCTATGGTGTAAGAATACTTGCTTAGTACTTCCAATCATGAGAAATATAGGAAAGGGTCCTCAGAATCAGGTGATGAAGTTGAACACATTTGACAGAGACTCCAATAATTCAAGAAGATAGAAATCAAGATGGATTCTACCAAATAAACAAAGATAAGTATTTGCATAGCCATTTCCTATATATTCAGATGTTCAAATATGTGTACATGATATGTTTATAGATTTAGGAAATGTATAATAGAATATTTTTAGTTTACTACTAATATGCAGGTGATGGGTAAGTGGCTTAGATGATTGTTGCATTAGTAGAAATAGTTGCATGATTATATATATCTTTATGCATTGGAATTTGTCATGTTGAATATGTTATGAAATGTTTCTAATCATAACAATTGTATTTGACCTGTAGGAAGGATTGTATGCAATCACCTACAAGAGAAGAAATGATGAAGTTATAGATGTACAATATAGTTGCAGATGTACAAGAAAAGAATGATGCAATTATAGATGGACAAAAGAAGAATGATGCAATTTGTAAATGTACGATGCAATTGCATATGTACAAGAAGAGAATGCGGCTGAAGGGAGCTGTAAAGCTCAAGTATGTTCCCAGCAAGGAACAAGTAGCAGATGTATTGACTAAGCCTTTGGCTCATGTAAATTTTTGAATACTTTTGAGACAAGCTTGGTTTAGTCCGAAAGGACCTCTCTCAAAAGAGGGAGTGACAACAGATGTTGGATGCAGTGGTGAGTAGGTCAGTCTAAGGGAGGGTACATCTGTCTAGGATTGTTTGGCTTGAAAGGGTTAGTAAGCCAGACTAAAGACTTGTCAATCCTAGGGGGATTAGTATGTCTAGCTAGGTTTGTTTGGACTGAAAGGGTTAGTAAGCCAGACAAGGATTTTTTGGTCCCTGGGGAGATCCATTTGTCTAACTAGGCTTGTTTGGCTCAAAAGAGCTAGTAAGTTAGACAAAATGCTCGGATGGATCTACCAGATAACTCACCATGATGCTGCTCCAAAGAAGATGAAGGGAAAGATGTATCCTCAGTATTGCTATACTGATGATTGTTGATGGTTGTCATAGTATTTCTATACTATTGATTGTTGATGTTTGTCACGGTATTTCTATACTGTTGATTGATGATGACTGCTAAGATGCTTGATGATTGTCACAATATTGTTATACTGATGCTTGTTGAGATGCTTGATGATTATTGAAATGTGTGATTTAGTATTAATTTACTAATTATTGTTGAGTTAGTTGTAGTGTTGCTACACCGATCATTGATGATTGTTGAAATTTCAGTGTTACTACATTGATGACTGTTGATTGTTGAAATAATTGCCAAGGAAATTTCGGTATTTCGATACTGATGTTGATGATGATGTTGCTTCAGAATGTTGATGTTGATGATGTGGTCATGGTCCCAACACCCTGTGCTGTTGATGTTGATATGGTTGTGGTCCCAACACCTTGTTTTGCTGATATGATTATGGCCTCAGCACCCTGTGTTTTTAATGTAGTTGAAGCCACACCACTTTGTGTTGTTGATGATGATGTTCCAGCATCTCTATACTAGTAATGCAGATGATGATCTAGCACTACAGATGATTTGGATTTTAGTACTAACATGCTAAATTGAATTGTTAATTGTTTCAGTATTTATATATTGTTGACATAGATGATGGTGTTTCAGTATTCCCATAGTGAAGATATAGATGATGTTTCAGTATTCCCATACTGAATATGCAGATGATGGTGATTTAGTGTTTCTATATTGAACATACAGATGATAATGATGTTTCAGTATTCCCATACTGAAGATGCAAATGATGATACTTATGATACAAATGATGATAGTTCAGCATTCACATAAAGAAGATGCAAATGGTGATGGTTCGGATGATGATGTTACAAGATGAGGATTCGGCACTGATGTTGGCAAGTAGATGATTCAGAAGAAGATTCAGTATTCACATACAGATGTTTAAGAAGAATATTCAGTATTCACATATGGTAGAAGAAGATTTAGTATTCACATACTGATGTGACAGAAGAAGATTCAGTATTCACATACTGACATTACAAAAGAAGGTTTAGAAGATGATTCATTATTCACATACTGATATTATAGAAGAAGGTTTAGAATATGATTCAATATTCACATATTAATATGGCGGAAGATGATTCATTATTCACATACTGATGTTACAAAAGAAGGTTCAGTATTTAGAAGATGATTAAAGTATTCATATACTGATGTGATAGAAGATGATTTAGTATTTACATACTGATGCTGCAGAATATGATTAAGATGATTCAGTCACCCACATATTGATACTACAGAAGATGATTTAGTATTTACATACTAAGATTACAGAATATGATCCAGCTGAGATTGACGATGAATATGTATGATAACGTTCCAAAAATTCCTATGACATATAGAGATTCACCAGCAAGTTGTATAGTTATAATGATGGTTGTTGTTGATGTAGAATACCTTCCTAGTTAAGAGGGAGTGTTAAAATATTGTAACTTTGGAAGATATTCTATTGTAATTTTGTTGTGTTCTCCTTTGGAGATGTTCTTCCTCCATTCGGAGATGTCCTTGATGTAATTGTTCATGTAAAAGTCATGAGGTAAACCCTACATTGTAAGTCAGGGAAATAGTACCCAAGTGTCATTATAATAAATGATATTTGTAATGTCTAGTTGGACATGTAGGCTCGGAAAAATAGTGAAGTAGACCCCACCAAGTTAGAATTCAAGTCAACAGAAGAATATGAATATGAGGGCGCTCCTCTTTATTTGTACTCACTCACTCAAGATGTTCTTAGCAAGAGAGAGAAGTGGTAGGGCACCAGAAAGAAGGAGGAAGTTGTTGTCTGAAGTTTTACACTGTCTTGGTCGAATTCTATAATGAGGAATTTTTGCGGGGTTTTCTCCCTTGTGGTTTCCCTGAGGAAAATATTTGTGTCCTCTTGTGTTGCTACATTTGTATTTCTTTTAGTGATCCTTTGCTTATGGTTATGATGTTATGATGTTAAATGTTTTTAGATCTTGTATAACCATTAAAAATATAACACATAGTCTCGATGTCATTACTTCCAACAAGGCTTATGCAATCTTCATAATTTTCCTTGTTGGTAAAAAATATGTACTTCCTTGTAGTGATGATTATGTGTCTGAAAAGATCCTGATCTTCCTTGATAAATTCACCTTCTTCTATAAATGTGGTGAGTAGCTAAAATTTTTTCCTATCTCTTTTGAAAATTCAAATTTACCTGCCCCAATGCATTTTCTAACTAACATACCTTTTTAACCATAAATATAAGAAATTCAATTTTGACTACTTGCAACATCATCTAGCTGTCACCTTTACAATCCCCATGGGTCCTAGGATACTTTATATTTGTTTCCATATATTGTTTCCTCTATTGTATTTGTCCCTAACATGTACTATATGTACTTTTATTAAAGAATAATACAAAAGAAATAGAATGAAATTCCTATAATTTGTTTCTAGATCTACTTGGACATATTTATTTGACACTAAATCCTAAACCTTATCCTACATTATTGATTTTATGATTGACAATGACATAGAAATTTTGCTGCCCCTATGGGCCATGATAAGGCTTTAGACTTCCATTGATGAGTCCTTTCATTTACTCACCTTCTAGAGTGTCCAACTTTGATTTGCCAACTTTTGTAATGAATAGAATCCAAAATGGACCCAACCATCTCATCCACAACTTCCTTGGGTTCTTGAAAAAATTACTATCATACATGAGGACCAATGCGCCAAGTTCTAGAATCATGGTCTTGGTATTCCTATCCTGCCATGTTTTTTTCATGTTCTTCTCTACCAAATGGCTGAAGCTTGCAAGGAATTGATTGTCTACCAAATCCATTAATTCATACACCCTATGATGAAGTGATTACTATAGCTATGGAAACACATAGACTCATGACAACAAACTCAAGTGACATCACTGCTTCCTTACAATATACCAGTATAAATAGATTGTTCTTGATGAGTCTTTTGCATGTCGTTCGATAAGATCATAAAAATGTTGGAATGCACTAATCCCATTCATCGTTCTGCACATTACATACCTTCATAAGTTCCTTCTCCAAATTATTGTTAAATGCATCCACCGTTCCATTCACTTGAGGATGGTAGGGTGCACACTTTTGATGGTAGATGATGAATTCTTGAGTGAGCACATGGCTAATGGAATTCAAGAAATGGGTTACCTAATCACTTGTTATCACCTTTGGGAATCCAACCTTGTGATTATGTGCTTAAATATAAAATACAAATCTATATCTTATGTGTAGTACTTCGTTGGTGCAAATTCTAACCATTGTCTAAAATACTCCGTCGTAGTAATGATATACCACATACCATTTCTTTGTGTAGGAATCTTAGTAGGGCCCACAAAGTTTATGTCCCATTTCTCAAAGGGTTCAAGCGTAGTCACAAGAAAGAGAGGTATCTCATCCCTTATCAAAGGCTTCCCCACTCACTAGCAAACACCACATTATTTGCAACACAATTTTGCTTCTTACAACATTGAGGGTCACCATATTCTTGCACGTAGCATGTTATGCACAGTCACCTTTTGGGAATTGTGTCATCCCACAACACCATTGTGATATTATGATAAATGGGTAGCATTTCATGCTCTAATACACACCTATGCAATATTCCATGGATGCCCAATTTGTAGAAATTCCCCACAATAAGTTGAAATTCAGTGCTCCTTGTCACCATCTGCCTACAATGTTCCATTGCGTAGTATTTGGGTACTCTACCTATCATTAAAAAATATATTGTCTCATTGAATTGGATTGATACTACTTTAATATAGAATAAGTGTGCATTTGGCACATGATCATGTAAACTCCCTCCTGCTTCGAATAACTCAATCATTGATAGGTGGTGATTCCCAACATTTTTTCTTCTCGGGTTTTACAACTACCTTGAACTCAAGTTATAGATCATCACCCCTAACACTATTTTGTTGACTGAGAATTTTAGTGCTAAGTGGTTTATGAAAAATTTAAAGAAACCCCAGAGCATGTAATGATTGAACTTTTGTAGCACGTACATCATGGCCAATCCTTCACGCTTTGTGGTCATGTAATTCTTCTTTGTTGGAGACAATTTTCTACTAGAAAAGGAAATGGGTTGGTCAATGTTACCTTCTCTTGGCTGGGATAACACTACTTCCAACATGACTAACGATGCATCATCATGCACATGAAACATGCGTTCCTAGTCAAGAAATATTAAGATAGGTACTACAACCAACTTTTATTTGAGGATATCTAGTGCTTGATGGCACTCCTACATCCAAATGTACTTAATTTCCTTCTTTAATATCACCTCCAATGAAACTATAATAGTGGCATAATCAAGATAAAATGTCTATAGTAGTCAGTATGAACCAAGGTTGTGCACAACTCCATTGCAGATGATGGGGCCGACAAGTTTACAATGACTGGAATCTTTGCCCGACCTGCTAGAAACCCTTCTTTGCAGAAAATTTGCCCCAAAAAGATACGAAATGGGGTACATAAGATGCATTTATTTATGTTTAAGGATATTTCCATCTTCCTACATCAATCCAACATTAACTTGACCACCTACAAATGGCCCTTAAATAAGTTGAACACCATTTAGTTATCCAAGTATACTTCTAGACAGTTTTGCATAAACTCCTTAAGCGCTGGAACCACTATCTGAGAGAAAACTAATGAGGTGTTATTTAACCAAAATGACATGAAATTATAGGAAGAAGGACCCCCACTCTATCGTAAAAGTGGTATTCTTGTGATCCTTCTATGCACTGCACTCTTAGTGATACCCTTCAAAACCATCGGTGAATGAATATGCTTCCCTTCCTCCCACATTCTACAAAACCTCATCTATAAATGGGGTAGGGAAGGGGTTATGCACACATGCTATGTTAAAATTCCTTATATCTATATAGATCAAATTTCCCTTGTCTTATTTTCTTGGACCACCATTAAGATGATCCACTATGATTCCTCAACTAGGAAGATGATTCCTGCATCTAGCATGTGGTTGAGATTCTTGCACACTTTATACTTGTACCAGGGGCTTATCCTATATGATAATTTTCTAATAATATTGGCTCCTTCCTTGATCTATATCTTCATCTCTCCTAATGAGCCTACTATCCCCTTCATCTTTGAAAATATGCATGTGAACATGTCCTCCTACTCCTTCAGCAGGTCGACTACCTGGGTGACCATCTCTTGGTCCTAATAGTCCCCTATGATCACCATATTTGGTTTATATTATGTTCCTGTGTTATACTTTTTGGTATTTAGAGGCTCTAATAAATTTGGCATAGTGCTAGTGTACGGCATGCTCCCCTTCTATTTATGTAATTTACAATTTGTACAGATCATCCTCCCCATCCATGTATGTGCTTCCCCCTTTCCAGTAGAACATAGGATGGTTCAAATATGCTATATTTTATGGTATGAATATATTAGTTCTTGTGTGATATCCTACTTTGGTCTCTCCCTAAAATAAAGTTCTTCATGTGGTAGATATTTCTATCCAAGTCAAGGTCTGTCATGCTAGATTTAAATGTACTTGTGAATTATGTAGTTATTCTTTTCCAACTTCTTGTATGCCTTCTATGCTCTTGCTATAGATACCAAATGTGCGGTGTGAAATCCATGTCAATGTTTTGAGCAATTATGGAGATTCTTGAAATTTAAAACTTTTATCAATGATATGCTAAGGACTTGTAACAATTAACAATTCAATCACACACAATAAGTCATCCACAACACAAGATGTACCCTGGGGAAAATTCTTACAATAGAGAGGATGAAAAGCCCCAACAATTATTCAGGGTATAATACATAGATTGCAGAGAATGACTTTTACAACATAAGAATATTGCTCAATATGAGAGGATACAGAGCAATAGAGAAGATATATCCACTATTACAATTGTTATGAACTTTCCATATGCCGATCATATCAATAACAAGTCATAATGACTTCCATGCAAATCCTAGTGATGGTTGCATCATAATTAACCACTCATACATTACAATTTCCAATTTCCTTTTTTTGAATAATCAATTCATTATTGAATCTTCAACATGCACAAATAATGCACCATACCTTCAATCATGGATATTAACTGATAATTAACTGACCTTGTAGTGAACTCAATCTCTAAATGAATGTTGATCAATTAGTTAACAGTCTAACATAAGTGTCATAGTGCAATAACTCAAGTGTCCCATGGAACACACTTTATTAATTGAATTTTCATCCTTTGATTAACTTAAGTGTCTTCTATTTGTCCAACTAAAGTGTAAACACTTTAGTTAAGTATTCCATCTTTCTTTAACCACATAGTTAGTCATTATTAACTAAATATTGTTGATTTATGAACACTGAGCTCTTCTTTGCTTAAATGAATGTTGATCATTAATAGTTCAATTGATGCTTTAACTAAAGCATTGATTGAGGTATTCACATTTAATTGAAGCTTTATAACTTGAGTTCGCTTCGTCATCTGCATGGGAAATTCAAATTCTCTTTCTCTCATAATCTCTTTAGTGCTTATCTCTTTATCTTACTACATGGTATATGTTTAATCATCTATGATATCATATTATACTCATAAGAATTTTTCCTTACATATGATCATATGTATTACCTCAGGTCATATAGTCATATTATGAAGTAAATCGCTCTAGTGGTAGCTAATCCCTAAAGGATACTTGTAACACCCAGTGGCCATGACTAGGCATACATCACATAGTATACCCTCATGAATTGCTACAACACAAGACATATGGTCTTGATACAACACAAGAACAATCTTGATACAACACAAGTCTCTGACCTTGACACAACACAAGGTCCCGATATTAATAAAACATAAGATCCCGATCTTAATACAACATAAGATCATAGTATAGGAATCTCTCATGACCTAAACATCCTAGCTTGATACAACACACTATCTTAACTTAATACAACATAAGTTGATGAAATTGATACAACATACATTTTGGACTTGATACAACACAAGTATCATGGAGAATGACTCTTGATGCTATACATTTAAAAATCAAAAGTATGGATGAACCTATTTACCCACTGACTGTGCAAGATTCTTTTCATCATCCACCTTTGCTCATAGTGTTCCAAATGCTCCTTGGGGTCCTCAGTAGCCTTAAACCTATTCATTAGTTCTAAGTCTATAGAAGTATGGAACCTCACCTTTAAGCATTTCTGAATCTATTCCCAACTGCACATATCCTCTTTGTGTGTTTCCCACCATTGCACAAGCATCCCCTTGATTATTGTGTCCATTTCTTTGACTGTCTAGGCCTTCGTCACTCATTCCTCCATTTGATCTAGAAAGGTGTCCACCCTTTCTATTCCATTGAATTTTTGTGGGGCATGAAACTCTGACATGATGTATCACACTGACTTGGTGACAAGGGTGCATATTTGTGATGATACTTCATACAACCAATTCTTCCATCTGTCCAGTGCTTCATGGGAATGTGTATAAAAGAAACATACACTATGGTAACTCATTTATTCATCCATAGTGGGGTTCACATAGTCCTCCCTCCTCTCAATCATATTGTATATATTCTCAATATCAATTCTACTTGCTTCATCCTTCATAGGGTCTGTATAGAACTCTCCCTCTGTAGCATCAAGTGGGGATACCACACATAGGTCAAGGTATAAAATAACATGCACGAATACTTTAGATTCAAAATGATGTTATTGTTAAATGCACATTTGATCCCTAACAAAACTCGATAGTGATCAATGTCCTCCAATATTTCTATGAATTAAAAATATTGAAACGTCTTTACCTTATAAATATCCACCTTCACATTTTCCATCCTACCAATAGGATAGATTTATATTTTTTCTCCAACTTGATTTGGAAAGGGGACCACACCAACTTTAGTTTCCCCATCATCTCCCATGAATTCTTAGGATGAATGTTCAAATTCGACCCCAGGTTAAGGATAACATCCTATCCTTCATTTCATACCCTATGAACTCAAGTGTTAGCCTGAATTCCTTTCTTGTGCACCTTTTCTTACTCACCCATTGGAAATTTATCTCAGATACCGACGTCGAAATGGGATCCTACCTTTCACTTAGCATTACTAGATTCATGAGCAGGCTGGTCAACTTACTTTTAGTTTGAGGATCCTTGAAAATATTTAAAGAACACTACAAAAATATGATTACCTAGTCCTCAAAGTCATGACCCTATGCTCTTTTGTATTGTTCTTCTTCCTTCCTCACAATTCTCTATTTCTCCTCATTGTGTAGACTGCGAAACATTTCCTCATCATGCAACCTTCTTCATCGATCCTACTCTTCTCCTAGGCTATGTAGCTAGTCCTACCTTCACAATCAATCCTAGTGTAGCTCTTCTTTCTGAAGCGATGCCTCTTCGACTTCCTTACGTGCATTGCGTAGGAATTGTATTTGGTGCACAACATCAAATTTAGACAAAGCTCATGAAATCTTCTTTAGCTTGGGATAAATTGGTTTCTTTATGCTACATGATCTGAAAATGTCTTCTCCTATATTTTCACTCCCCCAATCCACTATATTAGCATGTATACGACCCTATTCATCAAAATATTCGTAGGGTTGGAACATCACCATATTGCAACAACCCTTCTTTTCCTTCCACTTTTCCACTAGATTAGAACAACCTTCTATTAGGAGCTCAAGTTGTGGTAGTAACCAAAGAGGGAATGGTGTTTGCTTCAGAATATTTCTAGGTGGCTTGTCTCCACATAGGTGAAATAGACGGCCTGTCTACCTCCTCCTCCATAGCCTCATCCTCAGACATGATAACCATTGCATGTTGTTCTTTGATTTCCTTCTTGAGTAGGTCCTTTATTTATTTTTCACTTTGTACCTGAAATACATTCACCATATGGTCCTTCTTTAATTATAGTGCACAATAGTTTTAAATATCATGCTTAACTGACTTGCAAAATTCACAGAATGGGGCATGCACAAAAATTTGATACTTGTGCAGGGTTGTGCATTTCATAGGTCAGAGTGACCCCATGTTCTATAGATCTGACACCATTCTGCCTTGGGCCTAGAGGGGAGTGGGATAGGTGTGCTAGTCTCCTTGTAATTGTTCGAGGCTAGACACTCATTCTTGTGGTGGCATTTTGTCTTGCAAAAACAACACTCTTGCAAATTGATTTTCTTGTTGATAGATATTGTAATTGCGTATATAACACAACTGTGAGGATTAATTAATTAATCCTCCCTTGAACACCATAGTCTATTTGTCCTTTCCAATCTTAGGAGGTCATTTCCAGTTCACTAGTGCCATGGGGGACTCACCTGGGGGCCACCTAACACTCAATGCACATGTCTACATTATTTTAGGAGCTCCAGGGACCAATCCCTATAGTTTACGAACCCACTACAAGTGAAACTAACAGTCACCAATAGTTAATCGTAGTCGGTATTCAATTATTTTTAGTTATGCTCTGATTCCTATCAGTTATTTCACTCTCAGTCATCCTAGTGCCATTTTGCATGATTTGAGGAACGTAGGGTGCCTTTTCTCACCTAAATCAGTTAGTTAACTGGTTTTGAAATGATTCAATGATCTAGAGTTGCATTAGTGAGCTCTAGTGGTGATTTTCCCACACTGAGTTAGCTTCAGAGTCAGTCCTGGTTGGTAGATTCGAATCCTATATTAGGAATTCAAATATATTTTTTGTAACACCATTGTATTAAATACAACATATTGATTAATGGATGTCGTGATATTCTTTCAATTTTTTCTCGATGTCTGTGCAATTTTCCTTGAATAATTGATTAATGTTTAATATATTCTTCTCTCTTCTGTAGCCTTATTTTCTCATTGAATTCATGCAGTTTTTGTTGGAATATTGGAAAATACTGAGAGGAGGGGTGAATTAGTGTCGATAAATTTTATAATTTAAACCACTTTTAACATTAATCATCAACACACAGAATCAACAAGACACATAGAACACAGATTTTATCGTGGAACCCAATTGGGAAAACCACCAATACTTTCTATAACTACAAAATTATATTTACAATTAGTTTATGCTTGCTACTACAAACAAGGATGCTACAACACCCTGGTTTCTTCCTGCTACAACAAACAAGGATGTTGCAACACCCTATTTACTAGCTACTACTGGAAGGAGGCTTCGACCCCCTATTTTGTCAACTACAACTGACAGGATGCTACAACACCCTTATTTACCAGTTGCTACTTGAAGGAGGCTACAACCCCCTTGCAGGCATGTATCCTGCCCTAGCACCACCCTGCCAGCCTAATATGTTTTTATCAAACTTCTAGACCTTCTTTTAAACTCTGTCACAAGTTACTCTTCTCTCTTGTCTCTGTCTTACTTGCTATTGCATAGATCTGGACACCAGAGACATCGTTTTGCCAATCCAGGAATTTGCTTATATATTTTATTAGCAAATGGATTCATCTAAACATCATGTCTCTTCAACATAAAACACATCCCTTCATAATAAATGCATCTTCATCAAAATTCCTTCCTTCACTAACTCTGCATTTAGTTTATGTAGTCATGCCCTTTCTTATTAATTAACTCTATTTTTATCTCCTTTTTAATCTTTGTTCTGATTATCAGGTTATTCCTGTAGCTTAATATTTCTTCTTTATGCCTTTATTTATTCTGGAAATAACACCCTTTCATTTAAATAATTAACTCTTTTTACATGAATAATAAAACTCAATTTTATTTATCAGCAATGCTCTTTTATTAAAGATTATTTTTTTGTTTTATTATTAGCTAATAAATATACTTTGCTTCATTATTTTCAATATTTGTTTAACACATAACACTGTCTATATATATATATATATTCATGTAGCTTACTCTCTTTGTATTTATGTTTTTTAATTTGTATAGCTCACTATATTTATAGTTATGTTTTTTATTATTCCTGTAGCGTATCATTTTAATTCCGTTTCGCTAACAACACTAGAAACTGAAAATCTTCTTCATTTTTTTGCAGGCTCAAGATAATTTAATTCATGTTGCTTCCATATCCATTTTAGAAATTATCCACGTAGGCATATATTTTTTTCTTACTACAGGCATTTTTCATATACTATGCAAACATAATTTTTCACTACTTTGGCAAAATCATTTTTGACATGTGTGACCTCCAGAGAAAAATCCAAGACCATGGATAGATGTTCAATTCACCAAGGAACATATCCATACAATTATATAAATTTATATACACAATCATAGCTTCTGGAGTGTATTTCAAAATGACCTTTTATAACTGGTTTTAACATTTTGACAATTTCACTGAAAGAGTGCAAATCAAGCCAGAAGGCACTTTTGGCAGACTCATATTTCACATGTGTGACCTCCAGGGAGAATAATAAAACCATGGATAGATATACAGGTATCCAAGGAACAAAATAATTTTATTATACAAATTTATTGACTCCAAAACAACATTTTGTGGGAATTTGTAGATGGCCTTTCATAACTGGTTTTAACACTACAATTTTACTGAAACAATGCAAATAAAACCAGAAGGCACTTTTGGCAGACTCATATTTTCTTATTCAGACATCTTTTGGACAAACAGAATATAATGTTAGATTCATGAATCAACAATATAGATGAATGCACCTTAATAATAATTTAATCCATTACGTATAGGAAATAGCAGACGTTTTATAGAGGCCACTTGGGCAATTTTGTTAGATTTTAATCATTTAAGCAATATGATCTTAGGATATAACAATAATCACAAGATACAAGAGACACAAAGATTTTTCCTTGGGGAAACCATAAAGGAGAAAACCCCGCAGCTTCCTTAGAGATAGAATGAGCACCAATGGAAAAATAAAACCAAAAGACAGAAAGATGATCTCCGACAGCTATTCTCTCTCTTACTTGTGCAAGCTCCTCTTCTCTCACTCATGAGCTATGATTGAGTGAGTGTGTATTACAAACAAAGAGGCTCACTCTCTATTTATACTAGTTTCCGACTTGACAATTACTTACCAGGGCCGACTTCACTAGGAGAGTCTAATAACCCTAGTGCCCCTCAACTGTGGGGACTTCACCCCCCGATCAACAAAGGAGGGTTAACCTTTATGAATTTACATGAATTTATTACATTAATGATTTTTCCGATAGGAACATTAGGGTACAATGAAATACAATACATAATATATACAAGTGAATAAATTCCGAAGTTACAAATACATCAACACTTCCTCTTAAATAGGAAGGTATTCTCTTGACACAGTTCATCGACACAAGTATTCATCACAAGATCATCATCAAAGCTGGATCATCATCATCACTGGATCATAATCACTGGATCATCATCAAATCTGGATCATCATCAAAGTTGGATCATCATCATCACTGCTCTTGGTATCTTGAGCAAATGGTGCTATCTCTCAATTCTAGTCATCATAGGAAGTTCTACAGAGCTAGCCCTTTTTCATGCTGGTTGTAGGCCTAGCCTCCATGTGGGTCTTATTCTTCAGTTCTTATATCATAGACATGGTAGGACACACCTACTACCATCTGAGAAAGGCTCCAACACTTATATCCACTGGCATGGTAGGACACACCTACTACCATTCGGGAAAGGTTCCAACACTTACATACACCAGCATGATAGGACACACCTACTACCATCTGGGAAAGGCTCCAACACTTACATCCACTGGCATGGTAAGACACACCTACTACCATCCAGGGAAAGGCTCCATCACTTACATCCACTGGCATGGTAGGACACACCTACTACCATCCAGGGAAAGGCCCCAACACTTACATCCACTGGCATGGTAGGACACACCTACTACCATCCAGGGAAAGGCCCCATCACTTACATCCACCAGCATGCTAGGACACACCTACTACCATCTGGGAAAGGCTCTGCACTTACATCTGCCAAAATGGTAGGAAACACCTACTACCATCAGGGGAAAGGCTCTACACTTACATCTACCGGCATGGTAGGACACACCTACTACCATTCGAGGAAAGGCTCAACACTTACATCTGACTATGGGAGGAACCAATCCTACCACCATGCTAGAAGGGCACAACACTTATATCTAACCATGGGAGGAACCAATCCTGCCACCATGTCAAAAAGGCACAACACTTACATATGACCATGGGAGGAAACAATCCTTCCACCATGTCAGAAAGGAACAACACTTACATCTGACCATGGGAGGAACCAATCCTACCACCATGTCAGAAAGGCACAACACCTACATCTGACCATGGGAAGAACCAATCATGCCACCATGTTAGAAAGGCTCTCAGACTCATCCCTTCTCTTTGGAAGGAACCTCAATCTGGAGAACACCAAGATTCTCCCTCAAGTACTCAAACTTCACTCTAGCCATTTATAGAAAAGAATCACATTAGGGCTGATTACGCCTAAGGATAACCTATGAGCTTCACTAGGACTGATTACATCTGAGGAAAACCTACAGGACTATTTACTTTTGAGCAACCTATGAGCTTCGACAAGATTTTATGCTCAGAAAACCCACGTCACCGACTATACTAGAACTCATCACTCCCTCTTTCAAGAGATCTCAATCTGGATCACATACTGGAGCTTCACTAATCCTCTTCTACTTCGGCTGTACTCAGTTCCATGCAATACTGCTTCCTGTTAGACCAAGAGATCACACCTGATTCCATACTGAAGCAACACCCCAAAGTGTTCTTCCTATCAATGGCACTTCCTGCCCAATCCAAATCCACATAACCCTATAGGTTAGTCTTCTAATTTGCTTCATATTTGAGCCCATAATCAACTATACCCTTTAGGTACCTCATTGCATTCTTTGCAACCATCAGGTGAACATGTCTCGGATCCATCAGGAATTGGTTCAATGTGTTCACAGCAAATAAAATGACTGGTCTCATATTCGTCAGGGACATCAAAGACCCAATCATCTGATGATACATCATAACATCAACCGACTCTGATGAAGCATCACTCAATAGCTTGAGGTTCAATGCCATAGGTGTGGTCATGGCCTTGCAGTCCATCATCCCGAACCTATTCAATATCTCTACTGCATACTTCCCTTATCCCAGAGAGATTCCATCTGCATTCTATCACACCTCCATGCCTAGAAAGTAGTGCACCATACCCAAGTATTTCAACTCAAACTCGACAACAAGTCTCCTTCTTGCATCTTTAATGAGTTCCTATTTTCTTGTCAGGAACAGGTCATCAACATATAACAGGAGCATCACTAGTTTTTCACCTTCAATCTTGAAGTAAAGGTTGGAATATGCTTTACTCTCAGTAACCCTAGAGCCATCAGTAATCTGTCCATCCTATTGTACCACGTCGAACGTCGGGATCTTCTGTAGTCACTCTGTTATTTCCCAAAATAAATTTATTTTGATAGTATGAAGAATTTGAGTCATGTTATGAAATATTTAAATATGACTAACAAATTGAAGGTCTCTGGTTTTGATATGGTTGAAAAAATTAAAAGTTTTAGCTTTCGGTGGCTTAAGCTGGGTTCTTAACAGTTCATTAGCCATCGAAAGGCTTTGTTTCGGCAGCTAACAGTTTAACGTAGGATGAAGGTTAACCACTGAAAGTGGGCCTGAGAAAGTAAATGGTGAAATCACTTTCGGTGGCTTAGGCGAGACTTCAGACATCTCATTAGCCACCGAAAAGTGTTGCTTTTGGAAGCTTAGTGAATAGTTCAAGAAGGGCGTTAACCACCAAAAGAAGGCAAAAAGGCGTTGGGGAAAAAGTGATTTCGATGCCTTAGGTGAAAGCTCTGACATTTCATTAGCCACCAAAAGGACGGGATTTCAACGATTAAAAGGAATATTCGGTGAGACCACTATCCATTGAAAGCCGAGTTTCACTGCGGCATTGGAAAAATGGTTTCGGTGGCTTGGGAGAAAAGGTCAGCATTTCATTAGCCACCGAAAGCCTTGTTTTTGGTGGCTAACAGACAAATTCCTAGAGGCTATTAACCACCAAAAAGGTAAAAGAAAGAAACGATTAGAAACCCATCAAATTAGAGCCCGTCAGCAAAATAGCGATCAGTAAAGGGCGTGATAAAGCACTGAAAGGACAGGAGCCTGCATAACTGCATGAAGAAATGAGTAAGGAGGTCATTATTGAAACTGATAAAGGAATGATGTGATTTAAAACCCTCCTTCTCCCTCCATCTATTCAAAGAACTGTAGACAATCCCCAATGAGTATCCAGGTTGATTTTAAACATAATTGTTGGGCAAGGGGTCTTGAAAATATCAAATAGAGCCATCACCCTCTGACCTAAGCATCAATCATGCAGTATAAAGCCCTCATAATTAGTGCCAAATATTCAGTATACCCCACCCTTGAATTTGGAATTTCTCTCCACCAGAAATCCATCTCTGAGAAGCAGCCTGCTAAAACAATATCATACAGAATTTGAATTTATTGTTGCAGGTACCCAAGAGTGGCATTCAGTAATATGAAGAAGGGAGGACCTGCTCTCAGGCAAGAGTTGGGAGACATCAGCTACTTGGAAGCACATCCATAAGTTTGTCAATTTTTCAAGGATGCTGGATGCTATAGGTTTTGTGAGAAGGTTCAAGGTTCACACCAGCAGGTGGTTGAGGTATTTTCCCTCTCTTTCGATGGATCCAAGGCAGTCATAGACAAAGAAGAATTCCTAATAGATGAAACCATGATTACTAAAGTGACTGAACTCCCTGGCACATGAGAGAATTGGTTTAAGACTACCATACCAAAATATGTAGAGTTCAGATATTACCTGAATCCTGAACATAGGGAGGTGGTGTGGAAGAAAAGTGTACCATTCTCCTGGTTAGAAGAAAGGTAGCATCAACTGCTGAAGGCCATTGTGGTCTACATAACATGTGAAGGGAGATACAACAGAGCTATGATTTACCATTTTAAATTGATGAACCACTTCATAGGGAGAATCCCACTGAATTTTCATTTTTACTTACACAGGAGTTTGGAAAAGATGGCACACTAGGTGAAGGCCCATCCAACCAAGATTGCTGGAAGACTGTCTCATCATGGTCTTATCCAATTTCTGATCCAAGAATTTCTGAAGAGGAGGAATATGGCATGGCCTTATTTCTTATTTTGGAATGGATTTGAAATAGACCTTCAGCTAGAAGAAAAGGGGAAGTCTCCTGCTAAAAATTCCAGCACACCAAGAAGTGGGAAAAGGAAGAGAAAGGCTATATCCCCAGCAGTAGCAGAATAGCCTCCTTCCTCTTCCAAAGCTAATAAGGTCAAAAGAAACTTGGATTTCAGTGAGAAAAGCCAGGAAGTTACAACACACACTAAGAAAATTTTGAACCTTCCCTACTCAGATTAAGAAGAGGAACAAGAGGAAAGTGCAGACCTAGCTTTGCAGGTTGTAGCAGAGATTGAAGAACTACCATCACCTACACCAAAAGAGCAAGATGAACCAGTAGAGAAGGCTTCCTCTAGCAATCCCAATACTCAAAGGATAAATCCATTGCTGAGACAAGTGTATGAGATGGAGATTTTGGAAAGGGACATAAAAAAAATTAATGCTACATTGACCAGTAGGAACAAGATGCTGCATAAATCTTACCTAGAGAAAAGAGAAAGGTATATTTTCCTAAAGAGACTAAATAAAAAGGTACCTGAAAGACAACACAAGATTGTATAGGATGATTAGGCTTCAGAGACTGCATATGGAGGAGGCCAATCTAAACCCTAGCACTCACCTCACATTGTAAACCCTAGCTGAAGAGAAGCAAGCCAGGATACTGATAACCTTCCTAACATAGAGCCTGTTGAAGAAGAAAGCTAAGCAGACACATTTGAAAGAACAATTTTGGAGGTGGATTAAGAAATTTTGGAGAACAGGGCTTTCAATGGCTTAGGAGAACGCTGAGGCAGTTCATTAGCCACTGAAAGCACCGCTTTCAGCAGCTAACCGTTTCGATCTTTTGGCCTCTTAACCACCGAAAGTGGACAAAGGCATAGGATCGATTTTTGACATGCAGGACCAGTTTTGGGCCAACATGGATGGCTTAGGGATGAAGTGTAAAGATGAAGGATGCTGAAGAAAACATCAGGGAAGGTATGCTTCAGTTTTGCTGTGACATAATAGTAGAAAAGGTCACCAACACTCAATTGTCAAAGTGAAATAGTGACTTAACTAGCAGAAGACCAGTGGCAGTGATTTCCCGTACTTACTTTAGTTATCAGAAGGTTCAAACAGTGAACGAATTCTATAGTTAGTTAGAATAGTAGTTAATTAGGGGTTTTAACCTAATTATGTAAAAGACAATTATTTTGTCTATTTTTATTAAATCAGATCCAATTTTTCAGGATCTAAGTATTTTTGTAAAGGCTATAAATCCTAAGAGTTATTTGATTGAAAGGGTTCAACTTCGGGGACTTTTAAACCATTGCTATTGTCAAGTTTCTCATATTGGTCATGATCTAATATAATCTCTTTTGTTATCATATGTTCATATTCCATTTTCTATCTATTCTGTGCTTATGCTTGAATGTGTTATTTAGGTTTTATTCAGGTTAATTAATGTCTGATATCTGTCACCCTATTGGCATATTGATGTGATTTGAATTATAAGTTCTTTCCTTGTCATGATTAGCCATTTATATATATCTATTTTATGTATGGATCTGCCAGCAAGATAAGTTCTCTATCTCTGCACCATATTGTCAACATTTGAATAGTGGTAATTAGAAGCCTTATCCCTGATTGAGTTTCATGCATGTCTTGAGAGTGTAAGGTCTTATAGGTCACCTGAATTGATTCACTTAGAAAACCATAAAAATATTTAAGTTACCAGGCATCCTCGAGCTGCAACCTAGAGGATTTTCCTGGAGTGATAACAAATTGGCACCGTTTCCAGGGATAGGAGACTGAAGCTCAGCTTCCCTCGGAGACGACATAGATCCTTGCTTTGATGATAGAAAAATCTTGGACACTATTAAGGTTGTAATCATCTATTTGGTGACTCCATTGAAATAAGGTGGCTTCAAGAATACCAAGTACCAGAGCAAACTCTCAAGGGCCACCAGCAACACCAGTTTTAGATCCAAAAGAGATTCTGAGAAGAGCTAGGACTTCACTAAGGTAGACCAGTAGTGCTACAAAGGAAGCTACATCAGGTATTTCAAGAAATATTTCTGCTATTATTTCTTCTGCTGAAACACTTAATTCTTAGGAATTTATAAATACATCAGAAAATTTTAGGGTTTGGGCATCTTCAACCACTGTTGCTTGTGAAGATCCAATCCCTGGTGACTCCACTGGGATAAGTTTACCACCACCACCTTCTTAGCTATTACTTACATCAGTACTACCTTCCTCCACCCTTTCCATACCCATTTCCAATATGGCTACCCCTCAATTAACCAAAATGGAAAGGATCCTAGTAGCTAGGTATGCCCCCGTAAATTTTCCTAACCCTCTCTCAGCGATGCCCACTGGAGACTACCTCAAGTACATGCCTAAGTTCATAGGAGAGGGATATTTCACAGCTGAAGAACATATAGAGGCATTCTACAGTTATGCTGAGCACATTAATATAGAACAAGAAGATGTGTAGACTAGGGTTTTTGTACAAAGCCTAGATGATCAGGCTAGGAAATGGTTCAAAGAGATTCCTGCTGGATCAGTGGCAGGCATTGAAGCCCTAGATGACATCTTTCTAAAGCATTGGGGAGAGAGGAGAGACCACCTCTATTATATCACAGAGTTCATCAAATTGAAAAGAGAGAATGGGGAGTCTGTCTCCAACTTCACCAAGAGGTTCAACAATATGTACAACAAGATTCCCACTGAAATCAAGCCAACTGATACCTCAGCTAGGATAACTTATGCAAATTCCTTTGACTCTGATTTTTGCCTGCTTCTCAGAGAAAGGAGGTCTGCCTCGTTATCGATCATGCAGGATGTTGCCCTAGAGGTAGAATCTAACATTGTGGCATCTCAGAAGGTCAAAGGAAAGATAGTCAGGAAGAAGCAACCAACAGATCCTCTTGGGGCTTCTTCATTAGAGAACAAGATTAACAAAATGACCAAACTATTATATAACCTGACTGTTGAAATTTCTAAGCTAAAGGACCATGGGAAAATACCTGTGAGAGGAAAAGGGCCAAGTGATTTTGTTCCTCAAAACCCTAATTTTGTTCCTTACAGAAGAGGAAACCCCCCAGTTCAGATCCTTAGAAGGGAAAGGAATAAAGGGGAAGATCAAAGAATCAGAGCTCTTTTTCAGAATGTTGTATTAGAGGAAGAGCCAGAATTCATTGAGGAAGAAGAATAGGCTGAAGAAAACATCCACTGCATGGAATATGAAGTTGACTATTCTTTTCTAACATAGGAAAAATATGAAGAAACCCTAATTGAGGAGCAGATCAGTGAAGAAACAATATATCATGCAGATGGTCAAGGAGGGTATAACCTGAGGTCCAGGCTGGTTGTTCCCCTTAAGAAGAATGTTGTTCCTGCCAAACAGCATGCTGCACCAGCTAAAAAGGCTACTATTTTACCAAAGAAAATGGCTGTCATTTCCAAACCATTGCAAAAACCAGCACCTTCATCAAGCCCTGATCAAGTCCAACTCAAAGCTCTAGTACACGAGGTAAGGTTTCCTGATATATTGCATTATTCTTTCAACCTTGAGTCAGAGATTCAGAAATTGAAGATCCCTTTCCAATTAATCGAGCTAATGAAAAATGATGCATTCAAATATTCCATACTGAATTCTCTTCAGCCAAAGATACATATTCATACTGACTTGATAAATCTACAAGATGATAAAACTATTGTAACCCTAGTCCCTATGATCAAAGACCTAAAGGATTCATCCCCACCTTTCTACATATCCTTGAATATCCATGATAAAGTCCTTCATAACTGTCTGCTGGACTCAAGAGCTTCCCATAACCTAATGCCAAAAGTTGTGATGGATGAGCTTGGTCTCAGCATTACAAATCCCTACCATGATTTGTTCTCCTTTGAATCTAGAAAGGTCAAGTGCTTGGGCCTCATCAAAGACCTTGTTGTAAACCTATCTTAGCTTCCTTCAAAAATCATCATGATGGACATTGTAGTGGCTGATATCCCTCCCAAATTTGGTCTTTTGTTGTCTCGATCATGGAGTAAAAGGATAGGTGGCACCCTTCAGATGGACCTTACATATGCCACAATCCCCATGTTTGGAGGTGATCTAGATGGAGATCGGTGGCCACCCACCTATTCCACTGGCTCAAAACAATTGTCCATTGTGGCAGTTTCCTAGTTATTTTTCTACAGTTTTTCGGGTCCTAAACTTTCGGGGCCGTTTTGAGGCCCTAAACAACGTTTTTTGGAAATTCAGGGACAAATGGTTGCCATCAACATGCATTTATCTTACCAAAGTTTTACATCTTATATATACCTTTCCAACGAGCTATCGAACGCCCAAATCGGAGATCATTTGCAAAAGTTATGACCCCGGGAAGTTGACTGTTCAACTTACCACCTTGGGGCCGCAAACTTTATGACGGTTCATCTTCTAGGGTTATGTTTTGGACTTTTGGGGTTCTCACCCTCATTATTATTATAAATAGGTCCCTTTGGCCTCATTTTGTATTCATCTTGGCACGAATGAGCGTAGTAGCCACATCTCTTCTCAGAGATAGCTACCACCATTCTAGCAATTGTATTACAGTCTGTTCTATTTCCACCATTTAATAGAATATGTGTTTACTGTATCTTTGTTATCTTTGAAAAATGTTTGTTATTATGATTCTGTATATGTTCTTTCATTTCATTCAGGCATAAATACGGATCACACATGCTCTGTTTTCTGTGTTGCTGCATAGTTTTATTTACATTTAAACTAGTTTTTGAGTCATATCAATTTGAGCAATTATCAGTATATTCTTACACTTGTAGGGATATGTTTTAGAATTAGGATTACATCGGATTTGGCTTGAGGATTATTTCACTTTCATATCTTTTATTTTATTAAAACATGAAAATTTGAGTGCTCTATATAATTTGGATTTAGTTAGCACTAGGACCTTAATATTGAATATAGTTGATGATTACTAGATTATGTTAGATTAGGTTGTACTAAGATTTAATTCTGCACATATAGTGTTTGCATCTCACAATCTACCTCCCTGGGTTGGAAATTTAATAATGGGAGTTATTTGACATATAAATTCAGCAACATTTTGGCATCATTTCCGGGGATATGCCAAAGGGATTGAAATATCAATAGATAGGTTGCCTTTACATTTAACAACAAGGGGGAGGGGAAACAGTAAGATGCAAAGACAACTTCACTACATAATTTATGTGGTGTAACAGCTTGACGCATCCACTTTGGTGGGTGACCCCAAAACCTTGTTTTTCTTTTTCATGTAGGTAAGTTTCTTATTTGTAAGTGTGTTTATTTATATGCTTGTTTGAATTACTTTCTGCAGGCGTGTCTAATTTCTACAAAGTTTATTTTCCACAAGTGTGTTTATTTTTCTTCATGAGAATATGTTATGCCAAGTGTGTTTATTTATTTCTTTCTTGATAAATTGAAAGTTTGTAAGAAGTATGTTTCTTTCTTAAAGTAATTTGTTTTAAAGTTACAACAATATTTTTAAACATTAAAATTTTTCATAAGAAGCACTGTAATATCCTGGATACTGATACATTTTTGAAGCAATACAAAGTTAAGGATGTTCGAATTTATTGGGAAAAGAAGGGCTCATTACCACAAAGAATTTCCTTGACCCTTGTTCTCATGTGAGATTTATATTTGAAGAGGAGTATACTATACAAAGGAGACAATAGATCCACGAGCATACACAGCATGAATATCCATTATGCTATCATTCCACATTGGTTGAAGGATCCCAAGAATCATGGATGAATGTTGATGAAGAACAACAATTGGAACCTAAAATCGAAGAATTCCTTGTCTGTTTAGCACCACATGATGAGGAGTATGTACTAGAAGATCCACTCGGTATAGTAATGAAAAATGTTGGACAAGGAAGCTTTGCAAATTGGGAATTCAGTGGAAATTGGTATGAGTCAGTCATACAATCCATGACCTCCATTTCTCAGCATTTCTTAACATCTAGATCATGTGAGGAGTTGATTCATCATATCTGGGAACTTATTAACACCTATTTTTCAACATTGGATATGAGTATTCCAAGAATCATGATTCGTGGATGGTTACACTAGAAGTATGCATACACTTGAAGGGATATTTTCACTTCCAGTAGAGTAGGTTAGTATAGGAAATAAAAATAAATAAAAGAGAAAAATAAGCTATGTTGTGAAATCCAGCTTGTCTGGCGTAGCCTAGCAGGGGACTAGTTAGAAAACCAGGTAACTGGCTGACTAAACTCCATAATAAAGTTTTTTGGTGATGTCTATTTCATTTCTACAAAATAAATTTGGTTCGATGCTCAGCTGGATGATGGGATATTAATCAAGGCTTTTCTTCCAGCAAGTTTCAACCCATCGACTTCAAAACATTTTCTGGGTTTGAAACTTGAGACATTAGGGGGTACCCTGAAGCCTGCATACCCTAATGGTAGGTATACTTGTCATCTATTATGGAAATACATTAATTTTTCTTGGAAAATGAATTCGACGGTTCATTCAACTCCAACAAATCTATTCATGACTGTTAGGATGTACCGTGTGCCTTGATTTCCATTAACATTAAGGGTGGAATATCTCGCATTGGTTAACAACTCTCCTCATTGGTTGGTAATCCAATGATTTATACCTATGTTCGACATCAATAAATTTATTCACATAGGTAGATATGCACAAAGAAAAGGACATGGATAAAGACCTTGCAGTTCTTTACTCTGTAATCATGGACAGTTCCAAAAATTTGCAGCTTTTACTTTGGTACAAAGCATTCTATTCCTCTGTTTTCTACAACAGAAAAGTATGATTCAACACAGACATTGAACAACCTATCAGAAGTTTCATTCTCGGTCTTGCAATAGCATAATCGTTTGCATGTTATAGCAACAAATCTTATAATGTTACAGAAATTCCATTCTGTTCCAACAATTACAGCATGCAGCAACAATTTTGGCATCCAAGGTATTTCTAAAGTACTTCGTATTATAAGGTAAATCTTATATGAGGTAACGAATTTTTCTTTGAATATATTTATTTCATTAAATTTAAGGAAATTTTATTATGAATTATACTTACAATACTTGCTAAACCTATTCTTCTTTATACCCTTTGAACACTGTCATATAATACCCTTTTCACCATATCTTTGTTGTCATTTTCATTCTCTAACCCCCTTTATATTATAAATAGATATTCATCTCTATGGCACGTAGTGCCTAGAGATCAAGATCTCATTCATCTCATTCAGAGCATGGTGATTTTTCTTTCTATTCATTCATAATTTGATTCCCTTTTCATTTTTCCATGCACAATGGTTCATCATTACACTGTCTTTTCAATAAGCTCGTCAATCCATTATTCGCCATGCATTTGAATAATTAAGAGTACAACTCAGGATCATTTAATACCCTTCATGTGAAGCATTGGAGGCAATCGATAAAATCTGATATATTTGTCATGCACTTACCTAATAACCCTCGCCATTTCACCAATTCCTATTTAGTCCTATGTCCTCCATCTAATTTCCAGTCTAAGCATAGTTCCAAGCAAATTTTGGGAAGAAAGGGGGTTGAATGTCATGAGCCGACTTATATCTTTGTGTTAGAAGTCCTTCCTGTGTTCAATGAATGTAAAGAGAAGTTTGAAGGCACGGATTGGTATAATTTCTTTCAGAAGTTATGAGGGTATGATGATGACATAGCATTATACTTTGCACAAGGATTTGATGGTAAAGTCGTTCATATTGGTAATTTTATCATGGCGGTATTTGAGAATAAAATTTCTCATGTCTTTGGCTTTTCTTGTCGGGGGGAACGATGGTTTAAGAATAAACCAATAGAACGCTCAATATGTACCCGGTTTATAAAGGAAGAAAATCAGTCAACAAGTTGGAAAAAATGGTTTTCCTCATGATTGGATGAAAGATGAATGGAGAAATGTGCTATATGTGTTGAAGAAATACTAAACCTATGAAGGGAGGTATGTAATTACTTGGAATTACCATGTTCTCCTGCTTTTACATTTCGAAGTTGGATTTGAAATGAATTTTCTGTATTTTCTATGTAAAAGTCTAGCTAAGATGTCAAGACAGGTTCAAAAGCACTGTGGTAATTTTTACAACAGACGTTACCATCATGGTTTGATTAATATTCTTATGGAATATTAATTGTGTATTCATAAGGATACCTGGGATAATTTTGTGAACAGAGTTTGGGGTCTCCATTCCTCTGAAATCCCTCCTTCTCCACACCTTCAAGTTCCTCTTCAGGCTAAAGGTCATGAATTAGAACCTGTTCCTGACCAAGAAACGGAAACACCTCTAATTAATATTTTTTCCTTCCTATCACAAAAAGTAAAGAAGCAATGACATCCTTCTAAAAATCTTATCGTTGATAAACCCTCAGCACTTCGTCGTATCACAAGAAGCATGACTGTAAAACCATCCAATTTAGCTTAGAATATATCTCAGTTAGCCTTAATTGATTTAGAAGAATCCCCTAATTCAGAACCAGAATCCTCTAAGAAGAATAAAATAATCTCTTAAGATCCATATCCTTTACTTGAGCATGGTTCTCCTCAAATTGATTTTCCTGAGTTCAATTTTCCTTCGTTAAATATTCATAGGAACCTCTCTCCTGAATCTAAATATATTAAGCCTGCTCATGATTACCTGTCTTCCAAATATGGTCATGTGGAATATAACCCTGAATTGTTTGATCCTCACCAATTTGACTATGGTACTCCTGAAGATGACCTACCTAATACTAAAGTCCCTGCTACTATGCCTGCAACCTATGTAATTGCTCAAATCCAGGAAAAGAACAGGGAAATAGAGCAGCTAAAGATATCGATGGAAGAGTATAATGTTATTGATCGACATATTAATGATGAGAATGAACAACTGAATGTGACCAACAGAAAATATGTGGAAGCCCTTAATGAATTAAGGACATGTGGTCTTCATCTTGCAGAGAAATATGAGAAATTGGCTGCCAAGTGTAAGAAGACAATCGATGCAAATAAACACCTTGCAAAGGTAGGAAGGACTTGGAAAATAGAGACCTTAAAACATATTTCTCACATCAGCATGTTAAATAATAAACTCAAATCTAGAAGAGATCAATCCAGTGAGAAACTGAATATTACTGTCAAAACATCATAAGTTTTGTCAAGCCCAGTTTTGAAATTTTGAATCTTCTAACATGTATGTTTGCATGAGGACATGCAAATAGACATGCATGGGGGAGATGTTGGCTGGCCAAATTGAAATTTTTTGCACCTTATGATGTCCATTTTTGACCTCCTCACTTGATCACTATACCTTATAAATCCCTCCATATTTTCATATATTCCCCAATTAACCAGCAAGTATAGTCAGGTATAATTATTTACTAAAACTCTTTAATTTCCTTGAATTTAATGTTTTAAATATGATTCTTAGAAGCTCGTGACTAAACATAATGGATTTTGCTGCATGTTTTGATTTCAACAACATATTAAACATCAACGAATGTTTTCTATGTCATTCGGGTGATGTCGGTTAGCTCAAACAAAATCATATTCCTCCATCTCAGCTCTCATTGATGATTCACATTTATGAATCAATGAGATCTTCATATCTAGGAACTATGTGCCATAGAGATGAATATTTGTTATTAAGATTACAAATTCAAGGCGTATTTTGAGCATGAATAAGTTGATCAGTAAATGAAGGATTCATTTATCTTCTGAAAACGGTTTCACGCTTAATTAGAAGATAGGTTTTGTTGTTGTAACATCGAGGTTAACTATTCTAGTTCCCGGCTTATAAATATGTGGATCGAGATGTAATAGGATAACCCTGATAAAAGAATTACACTGCTTAAACATTGGTTTTATGAATTGAACAAAGATTGAACTTATATAATGTTGTTTCTATTATTTTAAGTAGTGTTTCATATATCTCTTTAGACTGTAATTTAAATTGTGTTTGTTTCTAATGTTATCTTCATTTTATTATATGTATGTAGCTTAGGTTTTACTCTACAGGTCGATTAAGGACTTGTGGTCCTGTTGGAAAGGATCCACCAGGAGGACCATAAGCCCTTCCCCCTTTAGTTTTAGTTTGTGTTAAGAATAAATAATTGGCTAATTATTTTTTGTTTTTATTAGATGCAAGAATTTCATTTACTAGAATTGACAAGTAATTGTAAAAACAAATGTGTATACGCTTTCATTATATTTCTTATTGTTTTATCATTGTTGAATTGATGTGTACAATGTTTGATGATTTATAAATGAGCCCGTATGTCTTCATAGATGTAATTGAAGCATTATTTTGAATTTCTAATTTTATATATTCGAAATATACTCATCTTACTGTAGCTTTAGATTTTAGTTTAATACATGCATTTCTTTTTGCAAGTTTGGATTTATGAATGTAAGAGATTTAGTTGTAGTATTCTTTTTTAATCTTATGGTATGTAAGGTTTTTGTCTTGCTATGGTTTTAGATGCGAATTTAATTCATGTAGCCACAATTTTGGTAGCTACTCATTTCATATTGTATTGAACAGTAAACTTCGTGTTGATATCAATTTGTAAACTTACAGTTTACTTTTTGTCACATGCTATGTTTTTTGTGTTGCTGCATAATTTTTTATACATTTAAACTAGTTTCTGAGTCATATCAATTTGAGCAATTATCATTAGATTCTTACACTTGTAGGGATATGTTTTAGAATTGGTATTACATTGAATTTGGCTTGAGGAGTATTTCACTTTCATACCTTTTCTTTTATTAAAGCTTGAAAATTGGAGTGCTCTGTATAATTTGGATTTAGTTAGCACTAGGACCTTAATATTGAATATAGTTGATGGTTACTAGATTAGGTTAGGTTTGGTTATATTAAGATTTAATCATGTACATATATTGTTTGCATCTCACAAGCTACCTCCCTAGGCTAACAATTTAATACTTGGAATTATTTGACATACAAATTCACTAACAGATGAAATTATTTAATGAGGAGTTTTGAGTATCCCACAGGGAAAAGTGGATATGAACACTAAGAATTCTAGGCCAAGTTTTCTCTGAATTAAGAGCATCAATTGCTCATACTTCTTCTCAATCCTGCACTGCTTGCATTGCAAGACAAGAGATTTGAATTTTGAGAAAAAGTGTTGTATAGTTTCGACATTTTTGGGTTGTAGTTCTATCAGTTCATTCTCCATAATATGGCCCCTCAACTCATCCTGCTTACCAAACAAGGATTTGAGCTTCTCCCATACTTATTTTGGAGTTCTCATTCCATTAATATGGAAGATAATATCCCTGGAGATGTGGATGCACATGAAGCCAAATGTTTCATCCATCTTGTTTAGATGATTCGATTTTTCAAGAGGTTGTTGGGGTTCAACCTCTCTTGCCATGGTGACCCTATACATACCCTTATTGTGGAATAAAATATGCATATAAACCCTCCAACCAAGATAGTTGAAGGGTTTTAGGATTCTAGTTGTCAAAGCTATTGAATTCTCCATCTTACAGCTTCAAGAACAACTAATTATTTGGAAAATATTTGAATGTACCTGCAAAAACACTACAAAACACTTCAATTTGCAATAAAAGCAATTCAAACACTCTCCACTTCGACATGTGCACTTTCCCTGGATGTATCACACTTGGATAGACTTCTATGAATAGAATCCAAAGGGATCTAGGAAAGAATACCAGGATTTATTTGGAACCCAATTGCTTCTGGTGCATCAATGGAATTTTCCAAGGTTTAAAGTTGGCATGGATACCATGTTTAATTTAGTGAAGCATATGATGTTCAAACCTGTTGAATTTGGTTGTCATTGATCTCAAAGGAGGTCAACAATGACAAAGAAATAACCAAGGATATGATGGCAGGGAAAACTTGGTGAAAGATAAAAGAATAACAAAGGAAATGACATGGAATTTATGATGATGTGGCATGTGTCTTTAGGTTGCAAATAATGTGTTGAAACTCTTGTTGAAAATTAGAGTTCATTAATAACCAAGGAAGTGATGGAGTGGCATATGGCATGTATGATGAGGTTGTAAAGTCATATGATAATGTTCTAGTCCTCTCATGAAGTCATTGTTATAATTTGAGAACATTCTACAAAATTATGGAAACTTGTTGAAACTCTGAAAAATTGACCAAGTGTTGAAAAAATGATCTAAGTTTCTCTTGGAACATTCCAGCCATATATCATGGATTAATGATAAAAATTATCGGAGAGTGTCAGGGTATATGTTTTTGACCTTTTTCACATGATCGTGATCTCATATTTCTTTAAAAGTGTTTGAAAAAAAAGTTACGGGTTCTCCAAAATGAGGTTTCAGACTGAAATTGGATGAAACTCCAGCTGAAACATTAGAAAGAAAAATTGGCTAAGTATTGGAAAATCGGTCTAAAGTTCCTAGTAAAATGCTCTCCATATTTTGTAGAATGATGATAAAAACTATGTGAGGAAATCAGACTTTATATTGTTGATTTTTGAATCTAACCATGGTCTCAGTTACCCTAAAAGGCAGTTGAAGACAAAGCTACGAGTCTTCCAAAACAAGGTTTCAGACTGTTTTGGCATAGTTCTGTAAAACTTGTTGATGTATTTGTAACTTCGGAATGTATTCACTTGTATATCTTATTATTGTATTTCATTGTACCCCGATGTTCCTATCGGGAGAATCATTAATGTAATCAAGTCATGTAAAGTCATAAATTTTAACCCTCCTTTGTTGATCGGGGGGGGAATTCCCCACAGTTGAGGGGAACTAGGGTTATTAGACCCTCTTAATGAAGTCGCCCCTGGTAAGTGAGCCTCTCTATTTGTAATACACACTCATTCAACTATAGTGCATGAGTGAGAGAAGAGGAGCTTGCACAAGTGAGAGAGAGAATAGTTGTTGGAGATCATCTTTCTATCTTTGGGTTTTAATTTTACCATTGGTGTTCATTCTATCTCTAAGGAAGTTGTGGGGTTTTATCCTTTATGGTTTCCCCAAGGAAAACTCTTTGTGTCTCTTGTCTCTTATGATTATTGTTCTGCATGTTATTCTCTCAGATAATATCCTAAGATCATATTGCTTAAATGATAAAAATATAACCTAGTATCAGAGCTAACCTTAGAAGAAGAGACTGTGCAGCTACAGAAACTAGGGCTTCTTAATTTTTGGGTCTCTCTCCACGGATCATCAGCAAAAGGAGGCTAGGCTAACTCTCCATTGAACACGGGGGCTTCACTTGTTTACCAATATCCTATCATGTTAGTTCATATTGTGGGTTTTAAAATTATAAAAAAACAAACCAATATATTGCAATTATTGGGGGGATGAGGGGTTTAAGGTGGGGGTGGGTAGGGTGGTTTAAAAGGATTGAGGTATAAAAAGGGGTGGGGAGGAGGTTTTAAGTATTGGGAGGGGGTTTCAAAATTAAGGGTATTCTTTAATATCCCACAATCGCACGCGTTATGTGAGAGGTTCCCTAAGAGAAGTCCCCATGCCATTTAAGGGGGCATATTTCTATCGAAGCAAAATTTGATTTCAGGCATTTTCAGTCACTAATGCGGGAAATTAGGGATTTTCACATAAGAGGAATTTTTGAGTGAGCCTAGAATAGGATTTCTCTCCTCCTCAAAATTGAAATTTAGAGACCGAGATCAAAAATTTTGGTTGGGTAAAACTTCGGGAAAGTCAAACCCTAATTTGACCCTGGACCAGAAAACCCTAAAATACTAAACCTAGTAGTTTTGGTACATTCACTATATATCGATATTGGAGAAGGATAAAAAGCTGAAATTTTTACAAGCCAAATAAAAACTCATGCTGAATACTTTGTAAAACTTTCAATCTCAAATTCACTAGATTTTGGGAGATATGATTCCTCTAAATCAGGGTTCCATCTTATCCCAGGATTCATCCCTAAACAGGACACCTAGGGAGAATTGATATATCTTTGGCTAAAAAGGTCTGAATTAAATTTCTCATGATTTTCTAGATAGGGCACAAACTATACTTTTTGTGGTGAAAGTTTCAGATCCTGATGTTGAAACAGTGACATGTGGCAGTCTGTACAAGTTCTCTATGATGAACAGTCCTAAAAGAAGTCACCTTGGTAAAAATATCATAATTCCCAATTGGTGAAACCAATTATACTCAAACCTATGGTGTTGGAAAGAGAACAGACATGGATACCTCAGTGCGAAGTAAAAAAAATATAGGAGTAGTAATTTTGGAGATAATACAAAAACAATATAAGGAAATTTTGCAGAAGAAATTGAAGAAAACTAGGGCATTAGATATTTTGCAGTTATGATCATAGTTTTGGTAAAATGAGTATGATGCTCAACTTTCCTTGAGGAGGTGCATCTTTATATCCAATAAGATCTAAAATATTCCAAGTTTTGAAAATTATGGTTTCTCTGACAAACCCTAGATCATCCAGATTTGAAACCAGGACGGACACCTCAAATTGGTAAGATCTAATATTTTGCTATTTACATTTGAGGTTCTCATTTGAAAATGACCTATCACACCAGCTTGATGACAAGCTTGGTGAAGCTTAAAAATTCCAAGTATGGAAGTATCGGACCTCAATGATCCTTGAAGAAATTGGCTTGGATCAATATTTCAGTAAGAATGGTCTAGGAGCTAGTGGCAGATGAGGTTAAGGCTAGAGCCAAGAGAATCATTATAGATTCTATTGAAGATCATCTCATCCCTCATGTGTCATCTCTAAAGACACCAAAATCTATGATGAAGCAATCGAAGAAGAATAAGATATTGTTATAACCACCTTGAATGGCCTCCTAGGATCATGGGATTCATTCACTCGAGGAATGTGTGCTAGAAGGAAGTGATTACCTTCAGTAGACTCTGGGAAGTGTGTACACAAGAAGAAGCTTGAATCATAATAAGATAAGAGAATATGGGAGCAACTGAAGAACAAGTTCTCACTATTCAAAGAAGATCCCTCATGCACTGAGGAATATGAAGAACTCAATTCTTGAAGAACCTCTTGTCCATCTTAGCATTTGGATAAGAAATGATGCTATTATGAATGAAGAAGATGATGAAGCTGAAGGCTCAAGAAGCATTCTACACATGAAACAAATAAATATAAGAAAGATTGTGTACAATCGCCTACAAGAAAAGAAGGATGAGGCGTGTTCCGAAGAACAAGTGATGACAGTTCGAGAAATAATACAAGATGAAGAATAATATGACAATAATTTCAAAGAAAGAAAGAGGTCTCAGACAAAGTGCAGTTATGTGGCATTGTTGAGTGACATCATTGATGCAGAAACTTCTAGCTATGAATAGATAGCCAAGAAGAAAGGGAAGGAGTGCACCAATTCAAGAAGAATGATGTCTAGGATGTGGTATGGAGACCTGAAGGTAATTCTGTAGTATCTTCCATATGGATATACAAGATATAGTAGCAATAGATGACAACATAATGGGATACAAGGAAATATTCGTAGCATGAGGATTCTCACAGAAAGAAGGAATAGACTACAAAGAGACATTTGCAGCCACTAGAAGTCGAGACACATGACAGACAGACTCATGTGTGAAAATTAAAGAAGGCCTTGTATGAGATCAAAAGACACCCATGGGATAACACATACACGAGGAGCTTGAATATCACCTAGAGTGATGACGATTTTAACATTTGCTAAAAGGTTGAAGATGAAAGCCTATAGAGGATGACAAGCTCACATATGGGTGCAAGAAGAAATTTTGAAAAGGTTCAAGATAGAGGATCTTGGTATCCAGTGACCCTAGATGGATACATAGAATATTAGTAGCAGAGGTAGCTACTTGTAGCTCTAGTACATAATGTTTCAATACATAGAGAACGAAAGGCAGATGGAGAATGATGCTCCACTTCAGAGGGAGTGTGTTATCACTCCAGGAAACTCCTTTAGGTTGCAGCTCGAGGATGCCTGGTAACTTAAATATTTTTATGGTTTTCTAAGTGGATCAAGTCAGGTGACCTATAAGACCTTACACTCTCAAGACATGCATGAAACTCAATCAGGGATAAGGCTTCTAATTACCACTATTCAAAGGTTGACAATATGGTGCAGAGATGGAGAACTTATCATGCTGGTAGACCCATACATAAAACATATATATATAAATGGCTAATCATGACAAGGAAAAAACTTATAATTCAAATCACATCAATATTCCAATAGGGTGATAGCTATCATACATTAATTAACCTGAATAAAACCCGAATAACACATTCAAGCATAAGCACAGAATCGACAGAAAATGGAATTTGAACATATGTTAACAAAAGATCTTATTTTAGGTCATGAGCAATATGAGAAGCTTGACAATAGCAATGGTCTACAAGTCCCCTAAGTCGAACCCTTTCAGTCAAATAAGCCTTAGGCTTTATAGCCTTTACAAAAATACTCATATCCTAAAAACTTGGATCTGATTTAATAAAAATGGACAAAATAATTGTTTTTTCCATAATTAGGTTAAAAACCCTAATTAACTACTAGTCTAACTAATTGTTTGAACCTTCTGATAACTAAAGTAAGTACTGGAAATCACTACCACTAGTATTCTACTGTCTAAGTCACTGTTTCACTTTGACAGTTGAGTGTTGGTGACCTTTTCTACTGTTATGTCACAGCAAAACTGAAGCATACCTTCCCTGATGTTTTCTTCAGCGTCCTTCATATTTACACTTCATCCTTAAGCCATCCATGTTCACCCAAAACCGGTCCTGCATATCAAAAATCGATCCTATGCCTCTATCTGCTTTCAGTGGTTAAGAGGCCAAAATATCAGAATGGTTAGCTACTGAAAGCAGTGCTTTCAGTGGCTAATGAACTTCCTCAGCGTCCCCCTAAGCCCCCAAATTCCATGTTCTTCAAAAGTTATTAATCCACCTCCAAAATTGTTCTTTCAAATTTGTCTGCTTAGCTTTCTTCTTCAATAGGCTCTATGTTAGGAAGGTTAACAGCAGCCTGGCTTGCTTCTGGAGGCTGAAGGCTTACTACAGCTTCAGCTAGGGTTTCCAATGTGAGGTGAGTGCTAGGGTTT